>JAODHX010000660.1:20029149-20039553 GCA_027576295.1 Cossypha polioptera | reverse complement strand
CACACCCCAGATTCCTAATAGCTTTTGGAGGTAGTGTTTGTGACTCCAAATGTAGCAAGGGTTCTATGCCCCGGCCCGAACCGGCCCGGCCCGGCGGGGCCTGAGCGCGGCCCGCGCGCTGCCGGCTCTGCGCGGCCTCTCCGTGCCCGGCTCGGCCCCTCCGTGCCCGGCCCGGCCCCGTCGGCAGAAATAAACACCCAGCAGCGGATTAAGGCAAGCAGGACGCGTGAGGGCTCTCGGAGGAGGCGGCAGGAGGCCTTGCGGCCCGGCCCGGCTCGCCCCGGCCCCGGCAGGTGAGTCCCGCAGCCCTTCGGCATGAAGCTCAAGAAGCAGGTGACGGTGTGTGGAGCTGCCATCTTCTGCGTGGCCGTCTTCTCCCTCTACTTGATGCTGGACCGGGTGCAGCATGACCCCACACGGCACCAGAGCGGGGGCAACTTCCCCAGGGTGAGTTTGGAGGGGCTGGGGTGAGTGAGAGCGGCCCTGGGATGGCAAACAGGGACATTCAGCCAGGAAATTCAGGGGGAGCCAGCCCTGGCTTCTGGGCATTAAGGTGCCAGGGCCTAGACTGGCTCCCCACGGCTGTGGGTGACCTTTTGCCCCTTGCTGTGTCCTCTGTGCCCCCAGAGCCAGATCTCGGTGCTGCAGAACCGCATCGAGCAGCTGGAGCAGCTGCTGGAGGAGAACCATGAGATCATCAGCCACATTAAGGACTCGGTGCTGGAGCTGACAGCCCATGCGGAGGGGCAGCCGGCATTGCCCCAACACCCTCTGAACGGCTCCTGGGTGCTCCCCGCTGAGAGTCGCCCAAGTTTCCTCTCCGTGTCCCCACAAGACTGCCAGTTTGCTCTAGGGGGCAAAGGACAGAGCCCAGACCTGCAGGTGAGGGACTGGTGGCTCTGCTGGTGTGAGGGGTCGTACCTGGGCACCCGTGGGGTCCTGGCTCTGCTCTTTCAGGGGTCTCTCAGCCCTGTCTCCTACCCACAGATGCTGGCTGTGTACTCCCTGCTGCCATTTGACAACCAGGATGGTGGTGTCTGGAAACAGGGCTTTGACATCACCTATGAGCCCAATGAGTGGGACACAGAGCCTCTGCAGGTGTTTGTGGTGCCACACTCCCACAATGATCCAGGTGAGAAGCAGGGGTTGGCCCAGCCTCTGCTACCCTGCAGTGCTGGCAGGGAAGCCTAGGCCCCCCTCAGTGACCCCCACCTGTGCTGCCAGGCTGGATCAAGACTTTCGACAAGTACTACTACGACCAGACGCAGCACATCCTCAACAGCATGCTGCTGAAGATGCAGGAGGACCCGCGCCGGCGCTTCATCTGGTCCGAGATCTCCTATTTTTCCAAGTGGTGGGACAACATCAGTGCCCAGAAGCGGGCTGCTGTGCGCAGGTAGGGCTGTCCAGCTGGCCCCACTGCCCACCTGGCTCCCTAGAGTGTAGGGTGTGTGAGGGGAGGGCCCTAGGGACTGGAAAGCTGCTTGGGCTGCTTTCAGCATGGGGTGCCCTCAGACTGCCAGCAGTCTTCCAGTGCCATCAGATGTCAGAGCCGCTGCCATGTGGGGTGAGAGATGGGGGAGACAGATCTTGCCCTGGGCCCTGTGCTGACTGGGCTGGGGAACTTGTGTGCAAGGCCCAGAGCACCTATGGAAGGGTGGGAGACCTGGAGAGCAGGATTCTGTGGTGAGACAAGGCCTCCTTGTGTGCCCCCTGCCCCGAGAGCGTTGGGGATGGAGGACACAGTGGAAGGTGTGTGGGAATGGGCTCTGGCTGGCATTGGGGATGAATCTCTGCGTGGGGACGGCATGACAAGGGGGAAATGGCAGTGGCAGCTGCAGGTAGACTCTGGGTGTCTCAGAGCAGGGGGACTCTGCAATGGGTGTGTGGCTCATGCAGGGCGCTGGTCATATCTTGAGTGTCCCCTCACAGGCTGGTGGGCAATGGGCAGCTGGAGATGGTGACGGGCGGCTGGGTGATGCCCGATGAGGCTAATTCCCACTACTTCGCCATGATTGACCAGCTGATCGAGGGCCACCAGTGGCTTGAGAAGAACATTGGTGAGAGTGGGGCAGGTGCTTGCTGGGGGCCTGCATAATGTGCTGCAGGCCTCCAGGTGCTGACAGGACCCTCCTCACGGGAGGTGCTGCTGGCCCAGCGCGGGGCTGACAGGTGTCTGTGCCCCCAGGTGTGACACCGCGGTCAGGCTGGGCCGTAGACCCCTTTGGGTACAGCTCCACCATGCCCTATCTGCTGAAGCGCTCCAACCTGACGGCCATGCTCATCCAGCGTGTGCACTACACCATCAAGAAGCACTTTGCTGCCACCCAGAACCTGGAGTTCATGTGGAGACAGACATGGGGTGAGGTGCTGCTGGAAGGGGACTGCAGAGGGGGCCCTGTGGGGCAGGTGGTGGCAGAGAATGGCTACCAGCCACTTTTCTGTGCAGATGAGCCAAGCACTGGGAGGCAGTGTCTCTGCCCTGTGGGCCAGCCTCAGGGTGACTTTCCACATGCCACCATGTCCAGCAGCACACTGGTGGAGGCTGCTGTGCCCTCTGAGCTCCGAGCTCTGCTCTGTCAGACCGCTGTCTTTGGGCCCCGCTGCTCAGGGACGGGCAAGGGAGAGCCATTGCTGCTGCTCACCTGTCCTTGGTCCCACAGATCCAGACAGCAGCACCGACATCTTGTGCCACATGATGCCCTTCTACAGCTACGATGTGCCCCACACCTGTGGGCCGGACCCCAAGATCTGCTGCCAGTTTGACTTCAAGCGCTTGCCTGGCGGCCGGATCAACTGTCCCTGGAAGGTGCCTCCCCGCGCCATCACCGACGCCAACGTGGCAGAGCGGTGAGTGTGGCAGGGCCCATGGCTCCCAGCCCTGTGGGCCACCAGGGACCGGCCTCATGCCTGCCCCCCACACAGAGCCCAGCTGCTGCTGGACCAGTACCGCAAGAAGTCCAAGCTGTACCGCAGCAAGGTGCTGCTGGTGCCCCTGGGAGATGACTTCCGCTATGACAAGCCACAGGAGTGGGACGCCCAGTTCCTCAACTACCAGCGCATCTTTGACTATCTCAACTCCCGGCCTGACCTCCACGTCCAGGTATGTGTGCAGAGCTCTGTGGGGCTGGGGGCAGCTGGAAGCCACAGCAGAGCACAGTTGGGGTGAATAGTCCTGAGAGGCGTGATAAGAGCCTCCACTGCAGGAGCCCTGGCTCAGGGCTGCATGTGCTGTCTTGCAGGCACAGTTTGGCACACTCTCTGACTACTTTGATGCCCTGTACAAGAAAGTGGGCATCGTGCCGGGGATGAGGCCACCTGGGTTCCCAGTTCTGACTGGGGATTTCTTCTCCTATGCGGACCGGGAGGATCACTACTGGACAGGATACTTCACCTCCCGGCCATTCTACAAGAGCCTGGACCGGGTGCTGGAGTCCCACCTCCGGTGAGGGGCAGTGGGCTGCTCTGTGGGGCACAGGAGGTGTGCAGGGGGCACGGGTGAGGGGTGGCTGGGCAGTATCTGGGAGCTCAACAACCCCTGGTCTGCACCAGCTACCAGCACACTGGACTGGTGCACACAGTGCCAAACGCTCACCCAGTCCCAGGGCAGTGTGTGCCTTGCCAGGCCCCTCCCAGGCCAGCCCTGCCAGCACTGTAGCAGCAGGGCAGGGACCCTCAGTGCCTCTGTCCTTGTGCAGGGGGGCAGAGATCCTGTACAGCCTGGCTCTGGCGCACGCCCGCCGTGCCGGTGCCGATGGCAGGTACCCGCGCTCTGACTACGCCCTGCTGACCAACGCTCGCCGCAACCTGGGCCTCTTCCAGCACCACGACGCCATCGCCGGCACTGCCAAGGAGGCCGTGGCCGTGGACTACGGAGTCCGGTGCGTGTGGGGCCAGGGTGTCCTCAGAGCCTGTCTCAGAGTGGGGCTGGGGGGCTCGAGGCTGGGAGTGAGAATGGCTAGGTATGGGGATGCTGCAGGGAGGTCCTCACTCTCATGAGGAGGGTGTTGGGGCAGTCCTGGGGCAGATGGGGGTGATGGTCCCTGGTGGCTCACTCTGCCTCTGCCCAGGCTGCTCCACTCCCTCACCAACCTCAAGCGTGTCATCATCAATGCTGCGCACTACCTTGTGCTGGGGGACAAGGACACATACCACCACAACCCGGCTGCACCGTTCCTTGGCATGGTGAGCAGCACCAGCTCCTGGCTCCCTGCAATCTGGCATGCTGTCCCCATGCCCCCGGGAGCAATTCTGTGCTGCAGAGGCCCGGAAAAGGGCCCCAACTTGTGCCCATGTCCCTGGGCCCAGCTGCAGGGGAGTTGGGCACACCCCTACTCTTTACTACTCTTCCCCAGGATGAGACACGCTCCAGCCACGACTCTCTCCCAGAGAGGACAGTGATCAAACTGGACACCTCACCTCGGTAGGGCCTCCTGCCTTGCTCTGGGGACTTATGTGATGTGGGGAGGCAGTGAGGGGGTACCAGTGAAGCTGTGGGTAGGTGCAGTGAATCTGTGGGTAGTGTGGGGTGTGGGACATCTGGGATGCTGTGAGGCTGGGATGCCATCCCTGTGTTATCCCTGCAGGTTCCTGGTGGTGTTCAACCCGCTGGAGCAGGAGCGCCTGAGCGTGGTGCCTGTGCTGGTGGACACCCCCCATGTGCGCGTGCTCTCCGAGGAGGGGCAGCCCCTGCCCTCCCAGCTCAGTGCAGTGTGGAACTCTGCCACAGATGTGGTGCCCGATGTCTACCAGGTATGGGGTGCCCCACAGCCCATGTGTGCCAGCCCGCCATCCCGCACACTACCAGGACACACCGACAGCCCTGCTCAACCCCTGCCCCACAACACGAGATCCCACAGCTGTGGAACCCCCAGGTCCCCTGCAGGTCCCTCTTCAGCAGAGGCGAGCAGGGTCTGTGCCCCACTGACCCCCAGCCGTTCCCCAGACGCTGGGGGCTGGCTCAGGTCCCCACACTGCCTGCAGGTGTCTGTCCTGGCCCGCCTGCCCGCGCTGGGGCTGCGTGTGCTGCAGCTGCACAAGTCCTTGGACGGCCACGCCACACCGAGGGCCTCCACGCGCCTGTACCTGCACGGCCGGGACGTGTCCGTGCGCCAGCCCAAGGCTGTGCCCCTGCACGTCTTCCCAGCTGCTGCTGAGGACTTCTGCCTGGAGAACCAGCACCTGCAGGCCTGCTTCTTGGGGCACACGGGGCTGCTGCAGGTGAGTGCAGGGCGTGGGGTGGAGGAGGAGAGGGGCACATCCCACTGCTTCTCACTGCTGTGCCGGCCACACCCGCAGAGCCTGCGCCAGGCTGGGGAGCAGCAGGTGCACAGGGTCAGCAGCGAGTTTCTCGTCTACGGCACCAGGACCTCCAAAGACAAAAGTGGGGCCTATCTCTTCCTGCCTGATGGCGAGGCCAAGGTACAGGGTCCACCCCTGGAAGCCAGCTGACAGCTGTGCCACAGGACAGTCCTCAGGCAGCAGCCTCAGCACAGCTGTCCCTCCTCCCAGCCCTACACTCCCAGGGACCCCCCAGTGGTGCGGGTGATGGAGGGACCCCTCTTCTCAGAGGTTTCCAGCTATTACCAGCATGTCCAGACCGTGGTGCGGCTGTACAATGTGCCAGGTGAGATATTGAGACTGTGCCAGGTGTCCCTAGCTCAGGGCTGCCTGTGGGGCTCACCCCTCACTGCCTACCCACAGGGGTGGAGGGCCTGTCCCTGGATGTGTCCTGCCTGGTGGACATCCGTGACCACATCAACAAGGAGCTGGCCCTGCGCTTCAGCACTGACATTGAGAGTGATGACACCTTCTTCACAGACCTCAATGGTTTCCAGGTATGCAGCAGCCTGGGGAGGGACAGCAGCTGCCCACAGGGGGACAGTGCTCTGGCACTGTGGGAGCCACCTCTGGCCATTGCTCTTTGTCCCTTGGCAGATCCAGGCCCGCAGGTACCAGCAGAAGCTGCCGCTGCAGGCCAACTTCTACCCGATGCCTGCCATGGCCTACATCCAGGACGTGCAGAGCCGCCTGACACTGCTCACTGCCCAGGCCCTGGGGGTCTCCAGCCTCCACAGCGGTGAGCCAGGGGTTGTGCTTGGGCAGCTGCTGTGCAGCTAGGGCTGTCCTCCCCACGGGGAGCAGGGGAGGAGGGCTGCAGGCTGGGCAGGGTGCCCTGGTCCTGCTGCCTCTGGGGGCTCTGTGCTGTGTGCCTGGTAAAGCCTGGGCTGCAGGGACTCACTCTCCACAGGCCAGCTGGAGGTGATCCTGGACCGGCGCCTCATGCAGGACGACAACCGGGGCCTGGGCCAGGGGCTGAAGGACAACAAGCGCACCTGCAACCGGTTCCGGCTGCTGCTGGAGCGCCGCAGCACTGCCAACAAGGTGCTGGGACGGGAGAGCCCAGCCCTGCCTTGGGTGGAGCAGGGCAGAGGCACTTGCATCATGTGTGCAAGCCACACGTGATGGGATGCAGTGTCCTCTCCCCTCTTGTCCCATGGTGCTGGCACTGGGAGGGGATGGGCCTGGAGCAGGGGGCCTGGGGAGAGCAGGATGTGCAGTGGGGTCTGTCCCTGTGGAGCCACGTTGCCCTCATAATCACAGTGTTCTTGTCCCATCCCCTCGCTGCCCTCTGCGTGTGCTGTGCCACCCATTCAGAGCTCCGGCTTCTTTTCCAAACTGGTCTCCATGTTTAAAGCCTTGAGCTTCCCTGGCACCAGAACTGGCAGCCCCGAGGTAATGGCCAGCCTGGCCCTGCTGTCTCTCCCTGTCTTGTGCACTAGCTGCTAGCCACTAGTCTAGCCAGCCTTGTAGCAGGTCTGTAGCTTTACCATCAGCTAGCTGGGTCCTGTTTGGGTGCTGGGGCGGGGGGACCTGCCTGGGCAGGGGCAGCTCTGTGCGCTCTCTGCTGGCAGGTGCCTGGTCTCAAGGCACTGCTGGAAGGGAGTTCTGTGGGTTCTGTGGGCCTTGCCCAGGCTCTGCCTGGCTTCCTGGGCCCATGCTTGACCCATGTGCTGCTTGGCAGGTGCAGGACGAGCGCCCCATCAGCTTCCCATCCCTGCTGAGCCACATGACCTCCGTGCACCTGAATGCTGAGGCCTTGGTCATGCCAGTGGCGCTGGAGAAGCTGGCCCTGCCAGCCCTGCGCTCCTTTTTGCCCCTGGCCATCACCCTTCCCTGCGACTTCCACATCCTCAACCTGCGGACGCTGCAGGCAGAGGTGAACTATGGTCCAGGGCCCGTGGGGCTCTGGCGGGGTCTCGCCCCTGTCCCCAGTGTTGTGCCTCACACTCCAGCTCTCTGCAGGATGACTCACTACCATCAGCTGAGGCAGCACTGATCCTGCACCGAAAAGGCTTTGACTGCAGCCTGGAGGCCAAGAACCTGGGCTTCAACTGCACCACCAGCCAGGGCAAGGTAGGGCCTGGCTGCCCCCACACCTCCACTGGGTCAGAGCTGGGCTGGGACCTTAGCATGGCAGTCGTGGCGTGTGCTAGGCTGTCCTGGGCAGAGTGCTGTCCCAGGCAGCACATCCTCACCTGGGCCTTTCCTCTTCCTTCTCCTCTATCCCCAGCTGTCTCTGGGAGGCCTGTTCCAGGGGCTGGAGCTGGTCTCCCTGCAGCCCACCTCGCTGACGCTCATGTACCCGCTGGGCACAGCCTCCAACAGCACCAACATCCACCTGGAGCCCATGGAAATCGCCACGTTCCGCGTCCGCCTGGGGTAGTGTGGAGCCGGACAGGATGGAGTGGCTGGACAGCACAGGAGCAGCACAGTGCAGCAGTGGAGCAGGGCCAGCAGTACTGTGGCACGGGCAGGAGGGGCCACACTGGCTGAGGCTGCTGCTGCCACTTTCTAATTTATTAGTTCCATGTTCTCAGATTTTGGAATGAACTGCTGTGGCAGGGCTGGACGCGGGGCCAGATGGGCAGAGCGTGGCTGGGAAGGGCAGCAGGGTGGGCTCTGCTGCTGCTGGTGGCACAGACACTGCTGCCCTGTCACATTCACAGGCTGCCCCGGAATGTGGCCACCCTGGTGGCTGGGGCAGGGGCCCATGCAGGGCTCCCCCTGACTGGCGTGGCAGCAAGGGGAGGCCAGGAGCACCGGTGGTATTGGGCAACTGCCTGAGGAAGTGCTGTGGAATGGGACTGAGCTCTCATGAAGCTCATGGGAAACACAAGGCTGTTTCCAAGGGCCCTGGTCTGTGTGTGGTTTGTGGCTCTCACTCAGGGGAGTGGGAACGGTGTGCTCTGGGGAGACAGGGCAGCACTCTGAGACAGGCAGAGGCCAGCTTGAAGATCTGGCCAGGAGCCCCAGGCACCTGTGAGAGGCTGGTGGCATGGCCAGGCCCAGCTATGCTTGGGGGCAGGCAGTGCCTGGTGCTGGGCAGGAGCCAGGGGGATGGGAGTCAGTTCCCTGTGCAGGCAGCACTGTCTGGGTGAAGTGTGGGAATGCCTCCCCCAACTCCACAGCCTCTAGCCCCTTTTCAGAGTGAGCCTGGCAGTCCACTCTGCTGAGCTTTGGTGGCTGAGTCGCAGCTAATTACACCATGTCACCAGAGCATCCTCCTGGCTGCTGTGGGAACCACGTGCCATGCTTCCTGGGCCCCTGGGGCTACTTACTGCCCAGCGTGCCAGCAGGGAGGGCATTGGGAAGGATTGGGTGAGGTAAGGAACTGCCTCAGCTCGGGCTTGGTTGGGTTGGACTGGATGAGCTTAGAGGTCTTCTCCAACCTAAACGATTCTGTGATTCCGCGATTCCTGCATAACCCCCAGCACATCCACATCCCATGGGCTTGGCCCCTGGAAGCTCAGCACCTCGCAGTGCTTGCCCTGTGCCCTGGCCTGGTCCACTGCCCTTTCAGGGACTCCCAGGATGGGCCCAGGTGCCCAACTGGGGCCCCGGACGTGGCAGCTGTTGCCTTGCATCCAGCTGGGAAAGGATCCTGGTCCTACTGCTGGCCCCAGAAGCTCATTAGTGATGCTCCCGCCTCCACCCCTGTCCCTGTGGACACAGAGAGTGCAGGAGGCTCTAATGGCTCTGAGCAGCCCTTGGTGGAGGCTGTGATGGAGGCGGGAGCAGGAGGGGCTGTGGTTTCTGCCTCCGCTGGAGCCAGAACTGCCTCTGCCCAGGGCTGGCCAGGAAGATGCGGGATGGGCACCTGCTCCAGCTGCTCCTTACCACGGCTCTGTTCCCCAGCATCCTTGGGACAGGTACAGCCCCATTCCTGCCCCTGCTGTTCCCTGAGCCCATCCCTGATGGGGCCTTGGCCCTTGAGGGTTGCTCCCCTGAAGCCCCAAATGGAGGTTAGGGGTCTGTGCTGGGGGGCAGTGGTCTGCAGTGAGAGGTGGTGGTCCTTGCTGGGGATGGTGCTGGGGTTACTCCCACTGCAGCACATCTGTGGGGTCTGAGTGCTGTCCCTGTGGGGTGCTGGGGAATAGGGAGGGGGTTCAGCATGGGGGATGGGGGCTGACCTGATGTCCCGGGGGCTTTTCCCTCCTCTCCGCCTCAATCACCGCCCTTGCCGTGTTTGCCCTCGCTGGGGCCTGGGTGAGCACTGGAGGTCACGGCACACACAGGGCAGTGCCGGGGAGCTCTGTCCGGCCAGTGCTGCCTCCTGGGGTGTAGCCCACTCTGAGGGCTGGGCCGGGCCCCCTGTGCCACATTAGCTACGCTCCCTCGGCCTGCTGAGCCCTGAGCCCAGCCCAGCCCCGCTGGCACTGGGGAGGCTCTGCTCTGCTGCATCACCAAGCCCATCTCGCTGGAGCTGGCAGCCCGTCCTGCAGGCACCGCACAGTTTCCCTGGTCCCCGCAGTGGGGCCTGGTTCCCGGCCCGCTCCAACGCCCCGCTCCCCGCTGCAGCCGTGCAGAACCTGCAGGTGCAGAACCTGCACCTCTGCGAGGGCTACGTGGGCCCCGATGGCCGCTCCCACTCCGGCTTCTACTGCCCGCGGCTGACCGACCCCCCCGGCCACCGCTACTGCTGCCGGCCCAGCCGGGCCGCTCTCAAGTCCTGCTGTTCTCAGCTGGCGCTGGAAGCCCTCACTGGAGCGAACCTGTCCAGCCTGGCCAGCCCCGGTCTGCTCCGGTGAGGATGGGGGCCCTGGGGGCTGCTGGCACACCCAGGGGCTGTGGTGTCCTTTGGGGCCTCCCCGGTACCACCGTGCCTCGGGAGGGTCGCGGCTGCCCCTCCTGAAGTGCCGCACCCCGCAGGAACCCGCTGGCCCTGCCTTTCGTGGGCCTCTACGGGCTCCTTGTCCTCCTGCTCATGGCCATCGACCTCTGCCACTTCTACCGGAGCCGCCGCTGCCACCTCCGCCGCCTGCTGCCCGGTGCCTGTCGCGCGGCGCGCAGAGCCCCGCGGGGGCACCGGGCCGGCACCCGGCCTGCCCGCGGTGCTGCCGG
>JAODHX010000660.1:19972801-19984135 GCA_027576295.1 Cossypha polioptera | reverse complement strand
CCTTACTTTTTTGCCTGGATGTTATGCTTTTTCATTCTTGCACAGGCAAAAGTTTCACTTTTCTGAAAGAATCACAGTAGCCCGCCAGCAGCGTCCGGTCGAACCGGGAGGGCGCGGAGACCGGGTCGCCCCAGCCGGCCGCTTGCAGCACGAAGTCCTCCTCGCCATACACGAACTCCTCGGGGCTCGGCTCCCCCGGTTCCTCTCCCGCCATCGCCGTCATCTCCGCGATTGCCGGTTCCGGGAGCGCGGCGTGCGCCTGGGCGGGCGGGGCTGGCTGCACTGTGGGTGTGCTCGCCCCGCCCGGGGCGGGCAGTTGTGGCAGCGGGCGAGTGACGTGCCGGGGGAAGCGGCGCCATGGGCGGCTCGGCCAGCCTGATCCCGCGGGACTTGCTGGGCGAGTACCAGGTACCGGTACCGGTACCGGCACCGGCTGCAGCGGGGGGCGCGGCAGGGCGGCGCGGTCCGGAACGTGCCCACGGTGCCCTGGGTCGGGCCTTGGCCCCGGTGCCGGCGCTGACCCGTGCTCTCCCCGCAGGAGCTGACGTTCCTGAGCAAGCAGGAGATCTTGCTGTAAGTACCGGAATACCGTGAGTGGGGCGGGTGGAGGCGCAGACCCGGTCCGCGGGGCACGGAGAGCTCCGGCTCTGCCCCGGGGCTCCCGTTCCGCCGGGACGCTCAGCTGAGCCGGGAGGTGCCGGTGGCACTCCCTGAAAGCCGGCTGTGATGGGGCGAAGGTCCGCGGCTGCTGCCGGTGACGCCCTGGCTAGCGGGGCAGGGCTGGGGACCGGCCCGAGCCCGCGGTGACCCTTCTGAATCCCCGGTGCCCGGGGTGGGCAGCAGACAGACCGGCTCCCCTCCCTGGTCCCGGAGCAGATACGGGACCCCCGGCCCGCACTCTCCCCTGGCAGAGTTGGCAGGAGCTGTGGGAACGGGCCACCCCTCCCGCGCACGGGCCACCCTTCCCCGGGAAGCGCTGCCGGTGCCCAGCCGGGCTGGTGCCACCCCGCTCGCTCCACAGAGCCGCTCTTTTTCTTGCCTCTTAAAGTGCCTACAAGAGGTTCAGTGAACTGCTGCCAAAGGAGGAGAGGGAGAACGCCTGCTCCGCGCGGGTTCCCAAGAGCCAGATCCTGACGCTGCCTGAGCTGCGGGTATGGTGCCTGGCAGGCACGGGACACTGCTGCTGCCGGGTCAGGGCCCCGTGCACCCACCAAGGCCCCGCTGTGCCCGTAAAGAGCTTCCCTGTCCCCACTGAGCAGCTGAGGATCCCAGGGATCCCTGCTGTGCCATGGAGGATCCCAGGGATCCCTGCTGTGCAGGATCCTGGGCATTCCTGACGTGCCACAGGGGATCCTGCCTATCCCTGCTGCATCCCGGGAGGTGCACAGCACAGGTTTGGCCGTGCTGTGGGTGATGCAGCAGTGGCAGAGTGGGGTGCCTGCCCACCTGCTGGAGCAGCAGCCACAGCCAAGGTGTGCCTGATGGAGCCAGCACAGCCCAGCCCTGAGCTGTTCCCGTGTCTGCAGGCAAACCCCTTCCAGCACCGGATCTGCCATGTGTTCTCAACCTCAGAGACCAGGGATGACAGCATGTCCTTTGAAGACTTCCTTGATATGCTGAGTGTCTTCAGCGATTCTGCCACCTCTGACGTCAAGTCCCACTATGCCTTCCGCATCTTTGGTAAGGCTGGGGGCAGGTGCTGTGTTCTGGGATCCCTGCACCTTGAGGAAGCGGGAGCAGGGTGATGAATTGATGTTCAGGAGGGCTGGCAGTGCCCTTGGAGCACCCGTGGGGACGGTGGCTTTAGGAACTCCCTGTGGGAACAGTTGGTTTGGCGTGGTGAGGCGCACAGACCGGTGCAGTGTCGGTGCCTGTGACTCTCTGGGGTCACTGCAGCCCTGCCAAAACCTACCTTGCCTCTCCCCACAGACTTTGATGACGATGGCACTCTGGACAGGAAGGACCTGGAGCAGCTGGTGAACTGCCTGACAGGGCAAGGCGAGGAGTCCCGGCTGAGCAGTGCAGAGATGGAGCAGCTCATCCAAAATGTGAGGCCCTTTGGCCAGGGCACGGGCACTGCACGGCCCAGGCACGGAGCTGAGTGCTCACCTTCCCCCACAGATCCTGGAGGAGTCTGACATCGACAAGGACGGCACCGTCAACCTCTCTGAATTCCAGCACGTTGTCTCCCGCTCCCCGGACTTTGCCAGGTGCGCTGCTCTCCAGAGGGTGGCTGGGGTTCATCACCTGATTGCTCACTGGGGCACGAGGGCAGGGCTGCCCTGTGCCAAACCTGCTCTAATGCTGAGGGATCTGCACCCCAGGCTGGCTCTGCAGAGCCTCTCCTGTGTGGAGATTCTGGTCCCTGCAGTGCTGGGGGCTTGTAAACCCTTTGTGTGGCTACCAAGCAGGTGCAGACCCTGTCGTATCTCTTGCAGCTCCTTCAAGATTGTCCTGTGAGCCCCGTGGCTGTCCAGCAGCACTCCTCCAGTTCCTGCAGCTCCTCTTGGCCTCAGCCATTTCCTCTTTCAGGGAGCACAGGCCCGGCCCCTCAATGGCCTGGCTGTGCTGCAATGCCTTGGGCAGGAACCCTCCTGCTCCCTTTCAGGTGCCTGCTTGGCAGCAGGGGGGCCCAGGAATCTGGGACCTGCAGCCCCTCTGCTGTCCTAGCATTAGAATTTGAATTCTTATGCATTCCAAGGGCAGCTCAGCAGGTGAGGGAGGAAGAGCTGCTCCTGCCTGGGGCCATCTGCACCAGCACAGCCCCTCTCTGCCCCCAGGACCAATTCCTACGTTGTGCCTTCCAGCAGCAGGCAGGGAGCTGCCTGCCCTGCCAGCCTCTTCCTGCCTCTCCTGTATTTCTGGGAGCCTCCCTGCTGCCACATGGATCCACGTCTCTGAGCAATAACCCGAACGTGGATCCTCTGAGCAATAACCAAAACGTGGATCATTTTTCACGAGCAATAACCCAGATGGGGGTGCTTTCTCTGAGCAGAGTCACTGTACAGGTGGCACCCCACAGCAGAGCTGTGCCCCCACGGCTGTGCTCAGAGCCTGTGCTCCTCCTCCTCCTCCTCCCTTTCTCTCTCTGCTCCAGCACAGCAGCTGCGCTGCCGCCCTGGCCTCTTCCTCCCCCAGTCCCTGTGAGGACACAATTAAAGGGCTCCGGTTTCACCCTTGCTCTTTGCTGCCTTTGTCCGGCTGTGGGACGGGTGCCACCAGGGTGTTGGAGACATGGGCTCCTGCCAGGCCTCTGCCTGCACGCCAGCCGCCGCTGCAGGGACAGGCTGCACGTCCTGCTGCTCCACAGCCCTGTCCACGGGCAGCTCCTTCCTCCCTCCTGCACGCTGGGATCCTTCTGGGCAGCACAAAGACAGGCTGGAGCCGCAGGAGAACCCTGGGCATGGCAGCACCAGGGCTTTGTCCTTGTCCAGGCATTGTCCCTGCCCTGCCCTGGGCTCCAGCAGAGCCCCCACGCTGGGGCAGAGCAGCTGAGGGCTCTCAGGGCTGTTCCTCACACAGTGGCTGCTGCTCCTGGCCCTTCCAGCTCGCTGCCCCACGGTGCTGACACTATCTGAGGCCTGTGCCCCTGCAGCCCCAGGGCTGTGTCTGCTGGCAGCGCACCAGCCAACGCCTCCAGTGGCTTTTTTGATGTCCCAGAACAGGCTGTGCAGGAAGTTCAGTGCATGGGTCCACCTGGGAGCAAGGCAGTGCTGGTCCCTCGGGGGAATCCTGCCCGGACACGCCAGCTCTCTGCAGAGCTCCCCACTTCCCCCAGCCCTGTCCTGGCACTTCCCAGTTGTGTGAGGGCTCAAAACCAGCCCTGGCTGCAATCCCAGGCCTCACCCTCAGCCACCACAGAGTCAGGTCCTGCTGGCAAAGTGTCCAGGGCTGCCCACAGCAAGGTGGGATGGGGACAAGGAGCTGATGCTCCCTGGGCGGGCTGTGGGTCCCACATGCAGCACAACACTGTGGTGCTGGGAAGGGAGCTGCCACAGCCTCTCTCCTGCTGGGGGCTGCCCTCCTCCCAGCCCCAGGCACCACATTTTCTTACTTCTGGTCACCTCCTGTTTCTCAGGGTGCCAGGATGGCATCACCCCATCGCTCTGTGCTCTCCTACCACAGGACTCCCTGCTCTGCCTGCAGCACGCTGCCACAGCACAGGCCTCCAGGCACGGCCCCAGGACAGCCCAGGGGACAGCCTGCCCAAGCTGGCACAGTCCCAGGCACACAGCCACTGTCCCTGCAGGGCCCCGTGTGCCCTGGCCCAGTGCTCAGCCAAGCACAAGAGGAGGGGACCCCACAGATCTGATGGCCAGCACAGTCCTCTGGCCCCTATGAAGCCATGGGCAGATCCTCCTCTGCCTGCAGGGAGAGCCAGACACGGCTGCACTCCACGGGATGGTCCTGGCTAGGAAGGCTCTCAGCCCTGCCGCACACGCACGTGTCTGAAGGACTTTATATAAAAACATCATTTCTGCACGCGCACGTGGGACTGCAGGGGTGTCCCTGCCCACCCAGCGCAGGGGAGGCCGTTCCCAGCTCCCCTTCCCCGGACACAATTCACATTTTCCACATATCAAAACGAACCAAGCACAGACACACAGCACATGCCGCGGGGCTGGCACTGCCCGGCCGCGCGTGGCCCTGGTCCCACGGCGGGACGTCACAGTGACTGGGGCACGGGGGGTCTGCGGCCGCCCCCTCCTGCCCTCTGCATAGAGGGGTCAGGGCCTGGCAGAGCCTGGGCCAGGAACCGTGTCTGTGCCTGCAGCAGGGACGCAGGAACCGCCCTGCAGGGCCCTGGAAGGCGTGTGGCACCCCTGACACCCTCGAGGTGATGCCCAGGGAGCCCGCGAGGGTCGGGACCCCGCTGGCTGGCGGCTGCTGCCGCAGTGTGGGTGCCAGGCTGCGGGCACACACACACACAGCACGGGCCCTGGCAGCCGTGCACCGTCCAGCGAGGCTCAGCGCAGCAGAGGCAGCAGTGGGCGAGGGCTCGGTCTCATCCCCTTCACACCACCGAGTCCTGGATCTCGGAGCCCAGGCGCACCCGGGGTCTTTGGCAGGCGGGAGACACCTCCACGAAGCTGTCACGCACGTGGAGAGGCCTCTTCTCTGACTCAGAGAAGGCGCGTGGGGGTCCCGGGGGCTCGTGCACAGGGGTGCTGACGATGTAGTTGTCCTGCAGGGCCTGGTAGCCCTTGTGCTCGGGAGCCGTGCTGGGCAGGCTGCTGCCGTTCAGGGGCAGGCTCTCCACCGGCTTGCGGGGTGGCTTCTGGTGCCTGCCGGGCTCACCGGGCTCCAGCAGCGCCTTCATGCCGTCACGGTGCCGGTGCAGCACGAAGAAGGCCAGCACCAGGACGGCAGCAGCAAAGAGCGCACACATCACCAGGAACTCGGTCCAGTAGGTCTTGCCCTCCAGCCGTGCTGCGGCGCTGCCCACCGCCGAGGTGCTGCGGGACGTGCTGACCGTCTCCAGGGCGTCACGGCCAGCAGCCACCTTCCTGCCCGAGTCTGCTGGCCCCAGGGCTGGCTCCCGCACGCCCACGCAGTAGCTGGCCATCAGCTGGCGGAATCCCTCCTCCAGAGACCAGCACTCGTAGGTGCCTGCGCGCTCCGGGCTGCCCACCAGGATGAGGGCCCCGTCGGGCAGCACCAGGTAGGAGGCATTGACGAGCGCCCCGTTGTGCAGCCAGTGGCGTGAGGCCAGGTTGGAGAGCAGCTGGCACGGCAGGGACTGCACTGCGTTGGGAGGCAGCTGGATCTGCTGGCACGGGGTGCCCGAGGCTGCAGAGAGAACCCACGGGAACATCAGGGAGGGGACCCCGCTGTGGGCACACTGATGGCAGTGTGGTGGAGCAGGATGTGTGGATCCCCCCTGGAATGTGTGGGAGCCCCCAGGGCACACACTCACACAGCAGCACGGGCAGGAGCTCACCTGAGGTGAGGAGGATGCGGGGCCGGGGCTGGGAGGTGTTGGCCCGCAGGCAGAGCCGCTCCGTGTCAGCACCCTCGATGTCCTGTGCCCCGTGCCTGGGAACAGAGCGAGGGCAGGCAGTGGGGTGCTGAGGGGTAGGGGATGGCAGAGGGTGCAGCACTTACTGTGAGTGTGCCGGGGGATGTGGGGTGACCCTGCGGCAGGCGTTCGAGCTCCAGGCGCAGAAGGGGTCCCGGGCCAGCACACACTCCCCACAGCTGCGGTACAGGCTGCAGTTGGCAAAGGGCACCTGGGCCACCGCTGCGTAGGTGGCTGCGTAGACAAGGCCCTGCAGGAGGGGACACGTTGGGGTCAGCGGGGTGGGCTCCTGCACACCCCTGCTGTCCCCCAGCCCACAAAGAGGACCTGAGCAGGCTGAGCCCCCTGTGCCCCCCTTGCCCTTGCCCATACCTTGTCGTGGTCCAGCAGCAGCTGGAGAACAGGCTGCCCGTCAGGGAAGAGGCGGATCTCCTCGATGATGTGCACACCGCGGTTCACCCGCACAGCCTTGTGCAGCCGCCCGTCGTCTGCAAACAGAGGGGCTGTGCTGAGCAGGGACGGGGTGCAGGGCACAGGCCCTGCCCTGCCCGGGCCCAGCACACCCCCTGCCCCACCAGAGCCCCCCTCTGCACCCACCCGTGCCCAGGAACAGCACGTCGTAGGTGCCGTGCAGGCCCTGCGCGCGGTGCACGCCGATGCGCTGGTAGCGCCGCTGGCTCTGCAGCAGCAGCGGCTGGCTGCGCACAGGGCTGTCCATCAGGAAGTGGTCCTTGATAAAGTTCAGCACCCGATCCGGCATCTGCAGCGACGAGTTGATCTTCATGTGCCGTGTGTGGCTTGTGATGCACTGCAGGGAAAGGAGGGGGCTCAGAAGGGTTCCATGCGGTGGCAGCCATCGGGACCAGGAGGGCAATGGGGCAGTGCCGTGTCCTGTGCTCAGGCAGGTGCTAAGGGGCCACCTACCGTGCCTGGCCGGGGCTCTGGCACAGGGCTGGTGTCCGTGTACCACTGCTGCGTCTCGCGGTTCACCTCCTTGTAGAGCCCGCCGAAGGCACGCTGCACGCTGCGCATGGGGAAGGCGCAGACGGCCGAGCTGCCCAGCCCACCCTTGTTCCTAGTGAGGACAGGCACAGCAAGATCAGGGCCTGGCTCTGCCGAGCCTCCCGTGCTGCCCTGGGTCCCCTCACTCACCACTGCGAGGTGAAGACGCCGTAGAAGAGCGTCTCTCTCCAGCGCAGCTCGCCCGGGATGAGCACAAAGATGTCCTGCAGCACGTTGAAGGGGAACCCATCCTCAGGGTGTGAGCAGAGCAGCTGTGCCTTCAGGAAGGTGGTCCAGCGCCGCTGCAGCACGCGCTCCCCGCCCTGGTCGCCCTGCACGGCACAGCGGGTCAGGCTGCCGTGGCCACGGCCACTGGGAGCCCCAGCAGGGCTCCAGGCACCCAGGAGCCCTGCAGATCTGCAGGATGGTCCCACATCCCCCCAGCCCAGCAGTGAGCCACATCCCGGGCACAGCCCCCACTGCTGCCTCCTGCCCACCTTGCACACACGGGCGATGCGGGAGACGATGGTGTTCTCAAAATAGTCAAACTCCTTCCCGGTCTCGCTGAAGAAGAAGTAGACCTTGTCATCGTCGCCCTCAGGGTTGCCGGCAGGGAGGCTCTCCCGCAGGTAGGCTGAGCCCACGAACGCTGGGTCTGGGGGCACAAGCACCCTCAGCGCTGCTGGCCCGCTCCATCCCACCCCATCCTCGCCCCTGAGCAGCCGTGCCAGCACCAGCACCCACCCTGCAGCCAGTTGAGGGAGTTCTCGGTCTTGAGGGCGATGCGGCTCTCCTGGCTGCGGGAGATGGTCGGCTCGTTGCCCTGGAAGTTGCTGACGGTCCCGGCGTAGAGCTCGCCGTCTGCCAAAGACATGCTCCTGCTGGGACGTGCCACGTGCCACCAGCACGGCCCCGCGTCCCGCTGGGCTCTGTGATAGCCCGGCCTTGGCTCAGCCTGGCCGGGCAGACGCAGGGAGGGGAGGCACAGGAGGAGGGCAAAGGTCCCAGGGCACTGCAGGGAGGGACAGGGCTCCAGGCTGGCACAGGGAGGAAGGACGAGGGTCCCAGGGTGTGGTGCCTTACCGACCATGACAGCTGTGGAGCGGTACTCGGGGTCGAAGGGGCAGCGTCCCTTCCCGTCCTCCAGCACCACCTTCCCCGACGCGTCCCGCTCCAGGCTGAAGCGCTGCACATTCTGCAGCAGGACGAGGCTGTGAGCCAGCAGCACAGCCCAGTGCCCAGGACCCCAGCACAGGGCCCTGAGGGCACGGGGGGACTGCGGGGGACCCTGCTGCTGTACTCACAATGTAGGCGCAGGCCGGGCTGAAGGCGCAGGTCCCACAGGTGTACAGGTGGGTGCTGTTCAGCTGCAGCAGCAGCTTGATGTAGTTGTGACAGTCCCTCTGTGGGGGTCAGAGGACCCAGCTCAGCCCTTGGCTCAGCTGTGTCACCCACAGCCACCCCGCACAGGGCACTGCCTGCTGGCAATGGGGCTCACCTGGGGGTCCTTGCCCTTGAACACACATTGCCTCTTCTTCTCCTCATCTGCACTCCACAGCAGCTGTGGAGAAGGGACAGTCACTGGGAGACCCCCTGCCCCTGGCTGCACACCCTCCTTGGCCAGTTCACAGCATCCACATCCTTCCCAGCTCAAACACCCTGCTCTGGGGCAGGTGCTCCTGTTTGCATGATGGCTCACACAGACCCAAAATGCTGGTGGGGAGGGGATTCCTGCACTCCAGCTGGTTGGGTCCCCCCGTCCCTCCCCAAGGGCCGCCCAGCCCATCCCTGGGCTCACCCTGCGAACTGGGGAGCTGTGCTGGAAGTTGCTGGTGTTGAGGGTGAGCAGCATCTCTCGTGCCCCCAGGTAGAGGGTCTTGCCGTCGGGGCTCAGCAGCAAGGCTGTGTAGTTGGACACCCCAGGTGCCTCAAAGCGCTGCACCACTCTCTCGGCCGAGTCTGGGGGGCAAGAGTGGCAGCATCAGCCTCCTGCTGGCACCTGAGCCCCAGGACCCTGGTCCCTCTGCCCAGCACCTTGGCCATAACACCCACCTGCAGCAGCCAGGGCCAGATCTGGCTCTGCCCACACTGCCACACACACGTGCCACCGCAAACTGCAGTGAACTGTGCCGGACCCCACGGGCACCCACGAGGCACAGACACAGCTCCCTGTCCTGGCCCTGAGGATGCCACAACAGCCCTGCCCAGCACCGGGGCACCTGCCCGACCACGTCACCCTGCAGCACAGGAGGCTCTGCCCAGCCCAGGCACAGAGGGACCCCAACCTCAGAGCAGGGAGATGGGTGCTGGGGGTACCTTTGTGCCCCAGCCCGCAGGCTCAGCCCATGCCGGACACAGGCCAGTGGCCAGGCTGACTCAGGGAGGGCCCGTCCTGTCCCATCCCAGCCCGTCCTGTCCCGCGTGGGTGGCCTGGCCCCGGAAGCCCTTCCTCTCCTCCTGCTCTGAATCAGATGGGCCTGGCTGTGTGCTCGGGACACGTCGGGCTGACTCACGCTGCCAACTCCTTGACCCCTGACACTCTGGGGACCCCTGACCTCCCCCACCCCCCTGCCTGCTCCCAGAGTCTCAACAGGATAACCCCAGAGCTCCTGCTAGGCTCCCCAAACCCCACGTTTTGGATGGGGCAGCACCTCTCCCATGCTGTGGGGCTCAGCTGGCCCCAGCACCAGCCCAGCTCTCCCACAGTGGTGCAGAGAGGAGGAAGCTGATGTCCCAGTGCATCCCCCTGGGAGGGGTCCTGCACCCTAGTGGAGGGGTGATGCCACCTGTGGTGGGCACGGCAGCGGAGGGGCAGCGGGGCCCCTGTGCCTTGCAGAGCTGTGCTGGCATGGGGAGCTCGCTGCTGGTGTGGCTGCCAGGGACCTGTCAGGACAAGACCTGCTTCTTCCAGACAAACCTGCTGCAGGCACATCCAGTGCTCCCAGGGGAGCAGCTCCCAGCTCCTCCCTCCCACCAACCGCAGCCACACGTGGCCACGCTCCATGGGAGCCACCACTGGGCACACACCGGCCACTGGCCCGAGCTCCCTGCCCAGCTGTCCCTGCACGGCTGGGTCCAGGCCGGGATCCCCAGGCACTGCCCGTGGCTGCAGCCCCACAGCTCCCAAAGACTCACAGGCGTGCAGAGCGGGGCAGAACCGGTCCGTGCAGGCAGGGCCAGGCAGCGTGGCTCAGCACTGCACGGCACAGCACGGCACGACGCCGAGCTGGTGTCTCACTGGGTGCCAGCCTTCTGTCCAACTCAGCAGGTCCCACATCTGCTGGAGCCACCACGGCCGTGGCCAGCGGTCATGGGAGCATGTGGTGGGGCCACATCCACTCCATGAGCTGCAGCAGCTGCCCAAACCACGGCACCCTCCCAGGCCGGCCAGCACAGGACGGGATGGGCTCTGCTGGCCGGCAGTAGCTGGATCCAGCCACTTCTGGCAGCACAGCCGTGGGTGGCTCCCCCACACGCACAGCTGCCAGGGCCGAGCCCAAGCAGCGCGCCCCCACGGCTCGCCCAGCCTGTGCCAGCTGCTGGGGGCTCTGCAGGGCAGGAGGGGGCTGCAGCCAGGCCCCCCACTTGTTACAGCTCTGCCTGGCCTAGCACCCTCCGGGATGTCCGTCCCTGGCCCCTGCCCAGGGCAGCCCCAGCACTCTGGCCATGCAGCTGACCAGTGCCCGCAGCGGGGCTCAGAGCTGTCCGGAGCTCAGCACCGCACAGACAGGGGCTGTGGTGTGTCCCCAACCCCAGGGACACCCTGAGCAGGGAGGGATCCCGCGGGCAGTCCTCCGGCCGGCTCAGCCCAGCCCACCGTGCACAGAACACGGCCACCACTGCCCTGCCTGCGGAGCCACCAGAACCCCCGGGTGCCCCAGGCACACCCACCCTACACCCCGTAGCATCCCCGGGGCTCTGCCCAGCCCTGGCTCCGTGTCCCGCTGACAGGGGGTTCCCGGTGTCCCGGGGTGTCACACGGCGTTCCCACGCGGCGCAGAGAGCCCGGGGGGCGCGGGACGCTCCGCCATCCCCGGGCGCGGCGGACCCTCACCCACCGAACCGAACACTCACCGTAGGGCAGGCTGACCCGCGGGACAGGCTCCGGAGCCGCCGAGAGCAGCAGCGCCGCCAGCACCGGCAGCACCGGCCGCGCCGCCATCCCGCACCGAGCGCGGGGCTCCGCCGCGGCCGAGAGCCGCCCGGGCGCTGCAGACCTGCGGGGAGAGAAGGGGCTCAGCGGCTTGGCACGCTTCAGCACGGCCCGGCCCGGCCCCCCGCCCGTCCGCCCCGCTCCGCCTCCGGGCGCAGCC
>JAODHX010000660.1:19942210-19964521 GCA_027576295.1 Cossypha polioptera | reverse complement strand
CCCGCCGCGCCCGCGCCGCGCCGCCACTGTGAGTGGGGACACCGGGACCCCCCGACCCCGCTCCCGACCCCCGGGGGGGCGGCTCGGGTTCTTTCGGGGGGCGGTGTCTGAAATCCGACCCGTGCTCACGTTTGCCGACGGTGCGCGGGGCTTTGCGGACCGCGTTTTGTGTCTTGGTCTGGTCCTGGGGGGGGTTTGGTGCCGGTTCTACGAGGGGTTTCGCTGATGGGTTTGGTCCCAGGGGAGTTTGGTCCCGGTTCCACGTGGCGTTTTGCACTCCAGCTCGTACCTAGTCTGAGCCTGGTGCGGGGGTTCGCTCAGGGTCCCGGACCAACGCGGGATTTGGCCCCAGGAGGGTTCACTCCTGCTCCCGGCGCCACCCAGAGCTTTGTTCCCTGTCCATGTTCCCTGTCCATGCTCAGGTCCCACTCAGGGGGGTCACCTCTGCTCTGGGTACCACGTGAGGTTTTACAGCCTGATCCACAGACAGGTTTGGCACCCAGAGGGGTTTAGTCCTGGTCCAGGATCATCGCAGGGATTTGCGCGGCGGTTTGTGCCCGAGTCTGGCCCCAGGGGACTGCAGCTGCTCCTGGTTCTGGCCCCGTTGTTCATCTCACTGAGGCGCTGCATGCGGATCCCGCTCTCAGAGGAATGTGTCCCTATCCCTGTCCCCCTCACATGGTGGGTTTTGCACTCTGACCCCACTCCAGCAGTGCTGGCCCCAGTAACTGGCCCAGACCCCAGCGGGGCTTGCCCCTGAGCTGTACCTGTCCCTGAGCCAGGCTGGCACCCACACCTGGCTGGACGGAGCTGTGTGGTCCCCACAGGATGCCCTGGCCCCACACAAGGGTGTGGAGCTGTGGGACCAGGAGTGCAGCCCTAACACCCCCATTGCTCTCCAGATGCCGACAAGCGGATCAAGGTGGCAAATCCCGTGGTGGAGATGGACGGGGATGAGATGACACGGATCATCTGGGCCTTCATTAAGGAGAAGGTGATGGGGTCCTGCCCCAGGAACGGGCGGGTGTGCCAAAAGTGGGGCTGGGGGGGTGTACGGGGAACGGGTGATCCCTGTGCTGCCCTCTGTCTGTCCCTCCTGCCTCTGTCCCTCTGTCTGCAGGAAGCAGGTCATAAAATCGGCACAACTACCAGGAGGACCTTTAAGTGAGGCGGTCCCGGCAGCGGGAGCTGTGTCACACAGGGAGGCGTGTTCAGGGCAGGGGGATCATCCTGGCCAGCAGAACCATCTTGGCCAGGGGCGACCATCTTGGGCAGGCAGCCAGGCTGGGCCAGGATGGGTGCCAGGGCTGGCCGTGCCCTGGTGCTGCTCCCCAGGCTGTCCCCCCGTTCTGACACTGTCCTGGCCCCTCAGCTCATCCTGCCCAACGTGGATGTCCAGCTAAAATACTTCGACCTGGGGCTGCCACATCGGGACAAGACGGATGACCAGGTCACCATTGACTCAGCGCTGGCCACCAAGAAGTACAGTGTGGCTGTCAAGTGTGCCACCATCACTCCTGATGAAGCCAGGGTGAAAGGTGGGCAGCGCAAGGGGCTGAGCTTTTGTCCCAGTGGAGGGTTCTGTTAGCTCTGGAGTGCTGAGCCTCCTGTCTGTGCACAGCCTCCTGGGGTCAGCTCTGGTTTCTGGTGGGCTGGGAGCTGCACCATCCCCAATGCTGTGCCCTTCTCCCCACCCTGGGGGCTCACAGGTGCTGTGGGGACCCCATGGCCCTGGGGACACACTGACCTCTGCTCTGTGCCAGTCATGATGTCATGCTGGCTGTCCCTCCCCTTGCAGCAGGCTCTGGTAGCAGCCCTGGCACAGTGGAGCTGGGTGCTGGCAGGAGCCATGGGGGGGTCACTCAGGGGTCCCATCTGTATGCCCCGCAGAGTTCAAGCTGAAGAAGATGTGGAAGAGCCCCAACGGCACCATCCGAAACATCCTGGGGGGGACGGTGTTCCGGGAGCCCATCATCTGCAAGAACATTCCTCGCCTGGTGCCCGGCTGGACCAAGCCCATCACCATCGGCCGCCACGCCCACGGTGACCAGGTGAGCCAGCGCGGCGTGGGGCTGGCCAGCAGCTGCCCCAGCCCTGCCTGACGCTCTGCCCGGCCCCCACAGTACAAAGCCACCGACTTCGTGGTGGACAAGTCCGGCACGTTCAAGCTGGTCTTCACGCCCAAGGACGGCAGCGGGGCCAAGGAGTGGGAGGTGTTCAACTTCCCCGGCGGCGGCGTGGGCATGGGCATGTACAACACGGATGAGGTACTGCTGGGGCTCGGGGGGCCCCTGGCCGCCCTGGGGGACAGGGTGCCACGAGCCTCCTGTGCTTCCCTTGCAGTCCATCTCCGGCTTTGCGCACAGCTGCTTCCAGTACGCCATCCAGAAGAAGTGGCCGCTCTACCTGAGCACCAAGAACACCATCCTCAAGGCCTACGACGGGCGCTTCAAGGACATCTTCCAGGAGATCTTTGATAAGTATGGGCCTGGGGGCTGTCCTGTCCTGGGGCTGGCAGTGAGACCCGTGAGGGGTGAGCGTGGCTGACCCCTGCCCGGGCTCCCAGGCACTACAAGACTGAGTTTGACAAGCTGAAGATCTGGTACGAGCATCGGCTCATCGACGACATGGTGGCCCAGATGCTGAAATCCTCCGGTGGCTTTGTGTGGGCCTGCAAGAACTACGATGGGGATGTCCAGTCAGACATCCTGGCCCAAGGTGGAGCAGGGCAGGGTGTGGTGGGCTGTCCATCATCACCCCTGGGAGTGTCCTGAGCCCTGTCCCCCCGCAGGGTTCGGCTCCCTGGGCTTGATGACCTCTGTGCTGGTGTGTCCGGATGGGAAGACCATTGAGGCCGAGGCTGCCCATGGCACTGTCACCCGCCACTACCGGGAGCACCAGAAGGTGAGTGTGCTGTGCTGTGCCAGCAAGCAGAGCCCGAGCTGCCTGTGCCAGGCTGCCCACACCAGAGCTGACCACTCTCTCTGCGCAGGGGCGACCCACCAGCACCAACCCCATTGCCAGCATCTTCGCCTGGACACGGGGCCTGGAGCACCGGGGCAAGCTGGACAGTAACCCTGACCTCATCAAGTGAGCAGGGTGGGCTGGGGTCCCTGGGTGAGGGTCCCTGCCAGCAGCTGCTCGGGGGGCAGTCGTGGCAGGGCCCCTGGAGCTGCTGGAGACAGAGTGCTGCCGTCCCCAGGTTTGCACAGACGCTGGAGAAGGTTTGTGTGGACACGGTGGAGAGCGGGACCATGACCAAGGACCTTGCTGGCTGCATCCATGGCCTTGCCAAGTACGGGTGGCTCTCAGGGCACAGCAGGGGGGTGGCCACAAGGACAGCATAGTGACCACAAGGATAGGCTGGCCCTGCAGGGCAGCCACAAGAGTAGGACAGTGACCAGGAGCTGGCTGTGCACAGTGGCCACAGGTAGCTGCTGGCCTCTCTGGACAGTCCCCAGGGACCTGGGGTGGCTATTCACAACTGATTGGGGTGGGTGGTGCCTGTGGGACGATGTGGGCAGGGACCCTCACCAATCCCTCTCTGTCTCTCCAGTGTGAAGCTGAATGAGCATTTTGTGAACACGACCGACTTCCTCGATGCCATCAAGAACAACCTGGACAAGGCTCTGGGCAAGAAATAGGGGACAGCCTCCCCATCTCTGGGATGTACGGGGCTGGAGGGGCCCAGTGCCCCCCCTCAACTCACCAGCACAGCTCAGGAACAGTTGAATAATTTTTCCAAAGTTTTCTTAGGAGTGTTTTTAAAGCCTTTGTAGCAGGGGAGTGCAGGGGTGGGTGGCGTGTGTCTGTCCTGCCCTGATTCATGTACCCCATAACTGTGTGGTGCCATTAAATATCTCCCCAGGCCTGGCACATCACCTGGCACAGCTCTGCAGTGTGGGCACGGGGGGCAGCCAGGCAGGGGGGGCCGTGCACTCCAGCATTTTGGCATTGCCTGAAGGTAGCAATGGGGCTCCACAGCCCTGCCGTGCTGAGGGAGGGCTGGGGCTGACCAAGGCTATGGCCATCTCCGTCCTGCCCCAAGGCAGTGGGGGGAAAGGTGAGTGGCAGGCACACTGCCCCTGGGGGACTGAGTGGTGCCACGCCCAGAACCACCCCAGGGCTTTTGGGATGGGGCAGATGGTGCTGCAGGGAACACGGCCACTGCCACAAAGTGTAGGGTGTGTGTGGGGTCAGCACAGTGTCCCAGACCCTGGGCCCTGGTTGTGTGATGCCTGCCAGGACCCAACCCAGCTCTGGGGGGCAATGGTGTAGGTGCTGCCCCACAGCAGAGAGTGAAGAGCCCAGAGTGGTCCCAGATTCAGCACTGCCCTTCCCTGCCAAATCCCTGGGCAGGGAGGAGGCAAAGCCCCACCTCACAGGCTGCCCCGTGGGATCCTTTTCCTCCAGCCCCAGAGCAGCTGGGGGGCAAGGAGGGGGTGCCAGTTCCTTAGTGGGGGGCTCTGCCCAGGACCTCGCTCTGGTCCTCAGCCCCTCACAACCCCCTCTCCCCACACAGACCACACAGCTTACACGGGTTTACAAAGCACATTGGTTGAAGGGAACTGAACTCGGTGAAAAGATAAATCCAACCACGCGGCACATCTGAAAAAAATAAATTACTTTCAAAATACCATCATTTGCTGGGGCTGGGCTGGGTTTGCCTCCCCCGGATCCACCGCTGGCTGCAGCTCCAGAGCCGGAGCTGTGGGCGCTGACTGCGCCCTGAGCTTCTACGAAAATACTCTGTTCTGCATCCCAGGGGCTGACAGAGAGCCCCGGGCCAGTGGGAAATGCAAACCCACCTCCTCATGTGGGCAGGGGGAACCCTGTGCAGCGAGGGGGGGACCCAGGAGGTAGAATAATTAGTGATGCTCATCTTGCTCCACAGCAGCCCCTTCCATCCTTACTCATTCAGTGATCTGCTGGGTCGTGTCTCCCCTGCCTGCAGCTTCAAGTCACAGGTGCAGGGTGCAAGCAGGGGGGCAGCAACAGAGCCAAGGCAGGTCCAGCAAAGTCTTCTGGACACCCCTGTGTTCCCCAAGCCCAGTGGAAGCCACCCCTCCAACTCTGGGGGTGCCTGGGCGGGTGCTGCAGCCCCTTATAACCCCACCAAGCCCCCACAGCCCCACCAGCCTTGGCTACAACATGTTGTAGTAGGCCATCTCCTTCATGGCCTGCTCGGCCAGCTCGTCTGGGGGGTTGCCCACAGCCCCGTAGCCGTAAGAGTTCTCCTCCTCGAAGTCATCCATCTCCTGCTGGCCGTCCAGCTCGGCGTGCTCAGCCCCAGCCAGCTCCATCATGGCATCTAGGAGTCAGCACAGGGACACGCACTCACGGACCTGTGGGAGGGCTGGGGCCAGCAGCTGCCCCCTCCCTGGCTCTGCAGCCCAGAACTGCCCAGGAGCCACAGCCCTTGGGCGAGCAGACCCAAACCCAGGGCTAAGGGGCAGCCACGACCCCCAGCCCGCACCAGGGACCCACCTTGGCTGTCCAGGCTGATGTCCATCACCCCGTGCTTGACCTTCATGTGCCGGCTGAGGTTGCCCTTCAGGTTGAACTTGCTGGAGCAGTAGGGGCACTTGAAGGGCTTGCTGCCGGCGTGCAGGTGCATGTGCCCCAGCAGGTTGTACATGCGGTTGAAGGACTTCCCACAGACCTGCCAGCAGCATGCCCACAGTCAGCCCCAGGGCTGGCAAAGGCTCTGCACAGCAGACCTGCCCCCAGGGTCCCCTGGGGCTCCCACCAGGAGTAACGGGGCTGCTGCCCTCCTGCAGTCCCTCATGGCTCCTGCAGAGAATAATGGGGTGCCTCCCTCCTCCCGCTGTGTGGGGGGCTTGGGAGTGCAGTGTGGATGCTGCTGGGAGCCCCAGAGCATCCAGCACTGGTCATTTCAGCAGCAGCAATGCTCCCATCACAGCTTGGAGCAGACAATCCATGCCCAAGCGAGCAGGGGAGGCATCACAAAGCTGCTTCCATGCCCAGGCAGTCGGCCTGGCCAGATTCCTGGGGGACAGCACAGCAGGAGCTGTGCCCCCGCGTGCCCAGCTCCATCAGCCCCCCTGGTACCTTGCACTTGAAGGGCTTCACCGGCGAGTGCACGATCATGTGGGTCTTGAGCGTCTGCTTCTGCACGAAGGTCTTGAAGCAGATGTGGCACTGGTAGGGCCGGACGCTGGTGTGGATCAGCATGTGCCGCTTCATGTTGGCCTGGAGGGTGAACTCCCGCCCGCACACCTCGCACTTGAACTCCTTCACGCCCTGCCGGGGTGGGACAGTGGGCCAGGGGGAGCTTGGGCAGACCCCCAGGCACTGGGGATACACGGGTGGTGCCAGGAGTGGAAAGGGGCCCCATGGGCAAGGGATGGGCTCCTTGTGCTGAGAGCCCAGCAGCATGCAGGGTCTGTGGGCTGGACAGGCTCTGTGAGGGCAGCTGAGTGCCAGCTCTGCTCGGGGGCTCAGCCCAATCGCTCCCCATTAACAAGCCCAAGGAAAGGGGGGAACACCCCCACACAGCCTGCCCAGAGGGGCTGTGACAGCTCTGCTCAGGCTACCCTGCAGCAGGGCTAAACTGTCCCGATGGGCGGGGGCTCTCCCCCTGGGGGCGAGGAAGGGAATCCCTGCAAGGGCAGGGGCTGGGTCCCAGGGACCCCCTCACATGCCAGTGACCCCAGCTAACGCCAGCCACAGGTGCTACTGCCCACCTGCACCACCCACCTCCTCCCAACACCGGGGGCACTGGGACACTCGTCTCCACCAGCACCCACACCCAGCGCTGGCACATCCCTGGGCACGATGAGGGCAGCGCCCCAGAGGACCTCGAGCCCCTACCTTGTGCGTGAGGGAGTGCTGCTTGAGGTGGTGGATCTGGCTGAACTCCATGCCGCACTCGGTGCAGACGAAGGGCCGGACGTCCTGGTGCTTCAGCATGTGGTTCTGCAGCTGGCTGCGGTAGTGGAAGGACTTGCTGCACTCCAGGCACTGGTAGAGCGTGGGGCCCTGGTGCGTGGCCAGGTGCCGCTTGAGCTGGGTGAGCGTGGAGAAGTCCAGCCCGCACTCCACGCACACGTGGCAGCGCCCGCTCTCGTGCTTCACCTCGTGCGCCTTCAGCTCGCTGGGGTAGGCGAAGCCGCGGCCGCAGAAGTGGCAGCTGTAGGGCTTGATGTCGGAGTGCAGCAGCATGTGCCGCTTCAGGTGGCTGGTCTGGGTGAAGGCCTTGCTGCACACCCCGCACTTGTGGGGCCGCGTGCCCTGGTGGGTCAGCAGGTGGGTCTGCAGGTGGCTGGGCTGCTTGAACAGCTTGTTGCAGTGCGGGCAGGAGTGGGGCTTGATGCCGTTGTGGCCCAGGATGTGGGTCACCAGGTTGTACTTGGAGGTGTAGGACTTCTCGCACATGCGGCACTGCCAGCGCTTCTGGCGGTCGCCTGCCTCCACCAGGTAGGAGTCGTCGATCTGCACGTTGATGTCCAGCCGGTCCAGCTGCGCCTTCCTGCTGTGCTCGCTGGTGCCGCCGGCCGCCTCCAGCTCCCCCGGCTCCTGCCAGCCGCAGTCCTGCTCGCTCTTCACCTGCTCGGGGGACACCGGCGCCGGCACCTCCACCTCGCCAGGGGATGGGGCCGCAGCCTCGAAGCTGCCCACGGTTTGTGGGGCCCCCATAGTGCTGCCAGCCAGGTCGCTGCCCCAGTGCCGGCGCTCGGTGCCCTCCGGCTCCCAGTGCCGGTGCAGGTGCCGCAGGCGTTGGGGCTTCCTGCTGAAGGTGCCCAGGTCGATCATCTCCACGGCTCCGCTCTGCCCCGCCGGCTCCTGGCTGGGCTCGGGGGGCTCGGGGGGCTGGGGCGCATAGCCGGGCTGCCCCTCGCCCTCCTCGTCCACGTTGTACGGCGGCTCGTCCTTCACCTCTGCCTTCTCACTCTTCACCTTGGGCATCAGCCTCACAGGCGGCCTCTTCCTCCTCCGGGCGTGCTTCTCCAGGGAGGAGTCTGCTTCCAGGGCGTCCTCTTCCTGCCCATCCCCAGGCGCCGGCTCCTCGCCCTCAGGCTCCCCAGGCTCCATGGTGGCACTGTCCAGCTGCTCCCCATCCAGCCCCGGGAAGAATCCCGCAGGGGTGACGGTGGCCCCGAGCAGCTCATTGTCGGACACCAGGCCCAGCACCGCGGCCTGTGCCAGGGACAGCACCACCACGGCGTCCGTCTGTGTCCCGCACTCGCTGAACCGCTCCATGGCTCACCGCCGGCCTACGCTGTCATGGCTGGGGAGAGAGACACGGCCTGAGCCCCCGGCTCACACCACTGCACACACACTGTGCTCAATGGCTGCTCCAGCCTCAGTGCTTCCCTCAGGGCACAGCCTGAGCCCCCGGCTCACACCAGCACACACACTGTGCTCAATGGCTGCTCCAGCCTCACTGCTCCCCTCAGGACATGGCCTGAGCCCCCGGCTCACACCAGCACACACAGAGTGCCCAATGGCTGCTCCAGCCTCACTGCTTCCCTCAGGACATGGCCTGAGCCCCCGGCTCACACCAGCACACACTGGGCTGCTCCAGCCTTCAGTGCTCCCCTCAGGGCACAGCCTGAGCCCGCGGCTCACACCAGCACACACCGGGCTGCTCCAGCCTCACTGCTCCCCTCAGTGACCCCCAGACTGACACGGGTGATGCCAGTGCGGGTCCCCAGCGCCACCCAGGCCGGGATGTGGGGTCAGAGCGGCCCCAGGGGTTTCACTGAGGGCTGGGAGGAAGAGGGAAGCTTGGATCCCTGCCCACTGTCAGCCTCTGTGGATGGGCTGTTAGCTCCTGGGGCTGGGGTCTGGCTGCTCGCATACCCTCAGGCTCCTGGGATTGACTTCAGAGAACTGTGCCGGAACAGTTTGGGAACTGGTCACAGCTGAGCGTGGCTCTGAGCTCCAGCAGGAGCAGCAACAGCACAAGGAGCATGAGGGACAGGGCCCAGACCCAGCAGGACCAGCAGGACACAGCCAGATGTGGCACAGGCAGAGGCTGTGCTGGGCTCAGCCCTGGGGGTCCCAGCACACCCACCCTGGGGGTCCCAGCACCATCACAGCATCCTCCCCCAGCAGCCACTCAGCACAGGCACGGATGCCACTGAGAGCTGCCACTTCCTCCTGCTGAAGGAGTGTTCTCCTAAAGACAATTATTCCTGCAGCTACAACAAAGGAATCTCGCGGGGGAGGTGAAACTGGGATAAATTCTGAGGCAGATCCTGTCACAGCCCCAGGAGAACCTGTCCAGCACGAGGAGATCGTGGGATGAACCTCCACTTTTGCAGAAGGGAAACCCCACAGTGCCTGGGCATCATCAGGGGCACTGAGCAGGGCTGGTGACATTGGCCTCTCTGTGCTGCAGGCTGCTGCCTGCTCCTGCTGGCCCCAAAAGTGTCCCCTCATGCCAGTGACCTTACACCGGGACGCAGCGGAGGGGCGGCCGCGGGCGGCAGCGAGGAGATGCAGAGGAAGAGGATGGGGGTGGGAGAGGGAGGAGAAGGAAGGGGATGAGGGGAGGAATGGTGCGGAACAAAGCGAGGAGTGGGGGAGGGAGGGCGGCGGCGGGAAGAGGAGGAGGAGGAGGAGGAGGAGGAGGGGGGCTGGGAGGAAGAAGAGCGATCTGCCAGGGAGGGGGCTGCGGGTGCACTGAACAACACACTGTGCTGCGTGTGTCGATTTGCTGTGCTGTGTGTGGAAGGTTTACAGTGCTATGTGTGTATTTTTGTGGTGCTCTGTGTGTAGATTTGCTGTGCTGTGTGTGGAAGGTTTAAAGTCCTGTGTGTAAATTTCCTGTACTGTATGTGGAAGGTTTACAGTAATATGTGTGTATTTTTGTGATGCTCTGTGTGTAGATTTGCTGTGCTGTGTGTAGATTTGCTGTACTCTGTGTGTGTAGATTTGCTGTACTCTGTGTGTAGGTTTACAGTGCTGTGTGTGTAGATTTGCTGTGCCCTGTGTGTAGGTTTACGGTGCTCTGTGTAGAAGGTTTACAGTGCTCTGTGTGTGTAGATTTGCTGCACTGTGTGTGTGTAGATTTGCTGTACTCTGTGAGTAGGTTTCCAGTGCTCTGTGTGTATTTTTGCAGCACCCCAGAGCAGCAGCTGCACAAACAGCACACAGGGAAGCAGAACAGGGCACAGGCAGCTGCTTCACTTCCCGCTCTCACTTCCCCGTTCACGCCTCGGGACTTGCCGAGGCAGCTGCAAACTCCATTTCCCAACACCCTGAGTGAGGGGGGTCACGTATTCCAGCTCCCCCAGGAATCTCCCAACACCCTGAGCACAGAGCACTGCCAGCCCCTCTGTGCCCGGGGAGCTGCTGCCAGCCTGGCTGCTGAGAGCAGAGCCCTTGGCCAGGGCTGGAGCACACAGAGCACCGTGCAGACCCTCCTGTGCCCCCTGACCCGGCAGGGACCCCAGCACCTCCTCCTGCTGCTCTGCCCAGCCCTGCTGCCCTCTCACCCACCATGCTCAGGGTCCCTCTGCAGCACTGCTGCTGGCAGCCAAACCCTCCTCCAGCCCTGCAGAACCCTCAGTTTTCAAGTGCAGCCCTTCAGGCCAGGCTCAGATCCCCCGGGCTCATTTCCTGATGCAGACCCTCGCCTGCCCATCCCTGTCCCACGTGGCAGGGTCACACACCAGTGCCAGTGTCCCTCCAAGCCATGGTGGCACGAGCTCCCAGGGCACTCATCCATCTCCCCTGGGGCCAGCAGTGCTGCCTGCTGCCCCTGATCCTCTGAGGTTGTGAAATTTGGGGCTCTTTCATCATTTCTCCTCCCACTCCAAGGTTTAGTTTTGGTGCAATCTCTCCTCCCATCTTTCCCAACACATCTGGGAAGATCCAGGCTCTGACCTGGCACATCCTGCAGACCCTGCCCTGGCTGCGCCCTTCAGAACCTCCACCAGCTCCTCACTCACCACCTTGTCACTTAAAGCAGGTTTTTTTTCATGGCTTTCTCTTCTTTGTGCTATTTTACTTCTACTTTCCTCTCTTGCTCCATGATTAGCCCCCCAAATACTCACTTGCTCTGTCTTATCCCAGCTCATCAGGGCAAGGGCAGCCACCTGAGCAGGTGCCAGAGCTGGCAGCAGCTGCACTTTAACTCACCTGAACCCCTGCACAGGTTTCCAAGCCCAGGAAAGAGGAGATTTAGCTCCCAAGGCACAGGATCGAGCCCTAGGACAAAGTGAGACCCTGGGCATGGGGGGTTCTCACTGGGGAAGGAGGTAGTAAAACTGTTCCAGACTTCTTACTAGAAAATGGCTGATAATGGATCTGATATTTGTGAGAAAACCTTTGATTTTATTTTCCTTTTTTTCTCAAAAGCAGCCTTCATTTAAATTTAATAAAGGGGAAAACAGGCTTTCATCTTGCCTGGAGATTTCACATAAATCTGCTCAACCCCCCACAATTCCAAACTGACAAATGTTGTTTTCAAGAAAATCCCAACTAAAATTATTCTTAAACCTGACCCAGCATGTCTGTCCTGCACCAGCCCCAGGGTTTGGGGGTCACCTCAGCAGCACTGCCCAGCCCTGGCTCTGTGCTGGTGGTGTGAGCAGCTCCTCACACTGTGGCAGAACCAAAACTGGCACTTCTTGCCCCAGAACTGACCCTGATACAGAGAACCTGCTACAAAAATGAGCCAAAGCTCTGAGAAATGGGCAGGGGCCAAGGAGCCAGGTGCTGCTGCCACAGAAACAAACACCTGTTTAAATTCACTCAGTGTCTCCACACCAGATACTGTCAAATTACACTTTTAAAGGAAAACTTTTGTCTTAAGGAAAACTTCTCCAGAGAAAAGGAACCTCCACTGTGCGAGGGTCAGAGCGTGGCCGCCCTCTGCAATCCCCAACCAGGGACAAATGTGACACCACACGTGGCACTGAAGTGCTCCTGGGTGGAGGAAGAGTGTTCTCTGGGGGTTCACAAAACAAAGGACACAACCTGGGATTTGCAGAGGGATGCTGATCATGTTTTTAGTAAGAGCAGGTGGAAAACCAAGTTGGGGAAAGTGAGACTCTGGGAGACTCAAGGGCTCGTGGAGGACAGGGTGTTACCAGAGCACATCAAACCCTCCCCAGCCTCTTCAGGGGCACTTCCTCTGAAAACATGCCATGGAACTGGGATATTCTCACTCCGATCACTGTGTCCATCAACCAGAGGGAAATATTTACCCCTCTGAAAAAGTATGGTTACTGGCAAACTCTGACTGGGAGGGAAAAGGGAAAGGCTTTCAAATACACAGAGGTTACCAGTGCTGCAGAACAGAAGTGTGATGAGCACAGAGCTGCCTGGTTCCTCCATTATCCACCCAAGGATATGGATCCACCTCTGGGACCTGGGTGAGAGGGCCAGGCTAAGGACTCACTGCAGAGGGACAGAGCTGCTGCCACCCCAAACGCTCCTCCCAGCAGACAGGCGCCTGTGCTGAGCTGTGACACCCCACTGCTGCTTCCTGTTCTGCTGGAAATCCCCTTTTCCCTCCTGACACTGAGGCTCCATCCCTCTGTTCTTCCGTCCTTCTGCTCCTCCATCCCTCTGTTCCTCAGTCCCTCTGCTCCTCCATCCCTCACTTCTCTATCCCTGTAACTCCATCCCTCTGCTCCTCCATCTCTCTGCTCCTACATCCTTTACACCTCTATCCCCCTGTTACTCTGTTCCTCTGCACCTCCATCCCTCCAGGCCCCATCCCTCACTTCTCTATCCCTGTTACTCCATCCCTCTGTTCCTCTATCCATCCCTCTGCTCCTTCATCCCTCACTTCTCTATCCCCTTGTTACTTCATCCCTTTGTTCCTCCATCCCTCTGCTCCTCCATCCCTCACTTCTCTATCCCTGTTACTCCATCCCTCTGCCCTCCATCCCTCTGTTCCCCATCCCTCGCTCCCCACCCCCAGTATCCTCTCTCCTCCATCCCTCCATCGCTCCCTCATTCTCCCCGTTTCCCTGGCAACGCCCATCTCGCGCCGAGATCTGTCCCCTCTCTCCCTCTTATCTTTCTCCTCTCTCTTTCATCTCTCTCCTAATCTCCCTCTCCATTCCGAACCTCTGTCCTTTGCTTCCTTTCTCTCTCTCTCCCTTTTCATCTCCCCCAAAGCCTTCTCCATCTCAGGGTTACAATTATTTGAATCTCACTTTAAAGAAATGATCTGTTTAATTAACCACGGGGCCCTGGCCCCACTCCCACTCTCCTGCAGCCCCCACTCCTGGCACGGGACCCCTGCCCACACCCCAGTGCCCCTTGGCCAAGGACAGTGGGGTGACACTGCCCTGGCACCCCTTCTCCAGCACCTCCAGCCCCTCTTGTCCTGACTTTTCCCAGAACAGGTTGGACCAGGTGACCCCTGAGGTTCCTCAAATCTGAGATTCTGTGACTCCGTGATCCTAATGCAGTCAGCACAGAGTCAGCAGCTCCTGTGCCACGCACCCTCAAATTCTGTGTCACAGCAAAACAAGGGGACACTAAAATTAATGCAGAAAAGGTGTTTCCTGAAAATCAGAGTCCTGATGCTTCCATTTGGGCACAGGGCAGTGGAATATGGGTGGAACACAGGCAGCTCTGGGCTCTGGGGCCAGTGGAAGGAGCAGGGAGCCTGGCTCTGCCTCGGGGTCACTTCCACAGGACTCCTGTGTTGTGGCTCAGCCAGGAGCCCAGTGGCCCGTGGCCACCAGCCTGTCCCTGCTCTGGGGAGGTCTCTTTAGGGAACTTTGTATGGGCTGCAGAGCAAATGCTGGAGCCAGCATCCTTCTGCAGCCAGGGGGTGGAAAACCTGTGCTCTGTGAGCAGTCCAAGGTGCACCAAAACTGCACCAAAACCTCCCCAAAATCACATCAAAACCGCACCAAAGCCCCACTGGAGCTGCACCAAAGCCACCAATGGTTCATGCCCAGAGCGGTGCCCAGGCAGGGAGTTTTGGGAAGGGGATTCTTCCCTAGGAAGAACTGTGTAACTGTGTGAGGTGAGCTGGGGGAGAGGGGCTGCTGCTGCCTGGACCCCTCTGGTGCTGCAGGGCTTTGTCAGGGCTTTGGGACCGGCAGAAAATTCGGCACTGGCAGGAGCAGGGAGGGCCCCCAGCCCTGCTGCTGTCCCAGCCTGGCTTCAAAGGCTGCACACAGAACCCTCGCTCTGCCTTGGAAAACAGCTTTTGCTTTTAAACGAAATAAACAGGGAAAGAAAGGACTTTCAAGTTCCTCCTTGCAGTAACGGCTTCTCCCCGGCACAGTCCCTTTCCTCTCCGAAAATAGCCGAGCTATTCAAAAGAGACGCGAGAAGAAAAAAAAGGAACTGAATAGAGGAAAAGGGAAAGAAAAAAATGGAGCCCCAAGGGGGTGGAGAAAAACAGAATGAAAAGACAGCAAAAGTAAAGAAAAGGGATGAAAAATAAAGGAGGGGGAAGAGAGAGACAGACAGAGGAGCTTTGAAAAGAAAGAATGCTGCCAGCCTGAATACAGGGAGCAGGAAAAAAGGGCCCTGAAAAGAAAGAGCCGGCTGGAATGACCTCTCATTCAGGGCTGTGCCAATCACCGCCGCGATGGAAATCCTTTCTTCTTCCCTGCATTCTCTCTCTTTCCAGCGGGGGCAGAGGGAAGAGGAAGAAAGGGGAGCTAATTCTCAGCGTAGCAGAAAATAAATCTGCTCTTTGCGAGGACCCTGGGAGGCGCCGAGAGCTGACAAACCCGTTCCCAGCACTCACACTCGCAGATGGGGCAGGAAGGGAACGGGACTCAGCAATGCCGGGCCCCTCACCACCTCACTGCTCCTCTGGAAAACGAAGCAGCAAACACCCCAAGCCAACAAACCTGTAGGAACAAGTGTGGACTCGGGTCAACCCCCCCAAAGCTTGCGGGGAAAGATCAGGGATGGCAGAGGCAAACCCAAGGGTTTGCCTGATGCTGTGCCAGGTCCTGCAGGGAGCAGGGGGCACAGGGTGGGTGCAGCCCTTTGGGTGCAAGTCCCAAACCCACCAGCACCCACCCTGGCCTGGAAAGACCCAGCAGGGTCTGTGAGTCCTAGCACTGCCCTGGTTCCTTCTGCACCTTCAGCAGGGGCAGGGGGTAACAGAGCCTCGTGTATGGAGATGGAACAACGTGCCCAGAGAGCCCAAAATTAACCAGGCTGCAGGGGGACAGCACTGCTGGGATGTGGGACAAAGGGAGGTGATGCTCAGAGGGAGGAAAACACCAGAGATGGAGTCACCAGCAGGTCCCTGGGACAGAGGAACAGGCACCTGGAGTCCTGCAGAGACCCAGGTGATGCCACCCCACCCCACAGCACCGGGGTGAGGGTGAATGCCCTGAGCCCCTGTGGCATCACTCCTGCTGGGCACAGCTCCTGCTCAGCACCCCCAGCCCCGGGGTTAATCATAAACTGCTGGGACTTTGGGGCAGAGCCATAAACGTGGCCAGAGGTCCGAGGAGACAACACACAGGCAGGAGTTCAGGAATCCTGGCGTGTGTGACCCAGCTGGCTGTAAAAGGGAAAAACCAACCCAAAACGGCACAAATGGGAGATGTGTGACACCCCAAAGGGAACAGACTGCCTGGTGGGATGTCAAGGAGCTGCTCAGGTGCAAGGGAAGATCCCCACAATGGGAAGGGTCTCACTCAAGGGTGTTATTTCAAGAGCATTGCTGCCCTTGTGCTTGGGAACAATTTTAGTCCAGTTTTGATATTCTCATGTGTGGAGCCCGTCCATTGTGCAGGACCCACCTGTTCCTGTGTCCCCAGGCTCTGTCCTGTGCTGGGCTCTGAGGACAGAGCAATGGAAGCACAGGGCTGGCCCAGATCCATCCATGGCACCATGCCCAGCCAGAGCTGGAGCCAGAGCAAGGTGATTGCCCCAGGCCAGGTGTGATCTGACACGTTCAGTCTCCCCACACTGGGAAATACCCCGAGCCCTGCAGCTGGACAGATGTTACCCCTTCCAAACAGGGCAAACAGGGAACCTCAGCCCAGAACAGCCCAGCCCAGCCCAGCACAGCCCCCCTGCTCTCCTACAGCCTATCCTGGGCAGGGGTCCCTGCAGGTTTGGGGGTGCTGCTCCCCACAGGGATTTGTGCCCCCCAGCCGGGCATGGCTGAGCTCTGCCACAATCCCCATGTCTGCAGGGCTGGGTAACATGGTAATCATAGCTGAGGGGCTCTAATTTGAGTGGGATAATTAATACTGATAATTAATACTCCTCCAGGTGTGTGTGTGCCGGCCGAGCAGGCGCTCCCAGCTGCAGGAGGGCAGTGCTGGGACAGGAGAGGGGCTGCAGGGCAGGGGACACCTCGTGCTGTGTCTGCTCCATCAGATCCACGTTCTGAGGCTGTTCTGGCTCAGAGCCACAGCCCAGGGACACCCCTGAGCACAGCACAAGCTGTGGTTTGCCTCAGTGATGTTAGTGAGGCACAGCTGCACCAGCACGGGGGACACCAGCTCTGCTGGAATCACCCCTGGCACAGGAACTGAACCCAGCCCAGTCACAAACACCCCTTCCTACAGAGCCCAGGTGATGGCAGGGGGCAGAACCAGAGCTCCCCACCACGGGCAGAGGTGTGGGCAGAACTGGGGAGCACTGAGCCCCCTTCACCCCCAGCTGGCAATGTCCACTCCCAGCTTTCCAACAATGAGGCTCTTGGACGTGTCACACCAGCACAGGAACAAACCCAGCTGCACAGCCACCAGCACCACTTCTACTTTCAGATCCCCGAGGTGGGAAACGTTTCAGATCCTCTTCTGCCCAGCTGAGCAGGTCAGGGACGAGTGTTTGGGAGGCTGGGCTGGACAGATGGACAGGAGGCACCGGACAAAGGTCCCTGCTGGGGGCACTTTGTGAATTCCCAGCTCAGGACTGACCCAGGCCAGGTATGGAAGGCACATTCCCATCCCCACATGGCCCAAAGCCAGCTGTGCTGTCTGTAGGGCAATGTCTGACACCCCCAGCAGCACAGGCTGCTGTTCCTGGGGGAAGGCAGAGGCGTCTGGCTGGGGATGCTGTGCTGCCAGGTCACAGGGCCGGGGTGAAACGCAATTCCTGCCCATTGCACATGTGATTTGTGTGTCACCACGCTGTGAGAGCTCCTGCAGCGCTCCTGGCTCCGGGCAGAGGCCAGGATTTTGTACAAAAATACACATATTTATCTTCTGAGAAGGAGCTGCAAGGGCAGGGCGTGGCAGTGGTTGGACACTGACACGGACACAGCCTGGCACACCGGGAGCAGTGCCCAGGGCCCCCAGCTCCTGGCTGTCCCTCTCCTGAAAACTGAGCCAGTGCTGGCTGAGCCTGCCTGGGAGCTGCCCTGGGCACTGGGGAGGGATCACCTGCCTGCCATAAAGTGCTCCTTGGGTGATACAAGGAGCTGCTGTGGGCAAATCCTGCTCCTGAGCAGGAGGGTGGGGATATCTGCACCATTTACTCATCCTAATTAATATTTCCCGAGGTCTCAGTGAGGCTGGGCTGTCTCTGCCTTGGTTCTGGCAGCCCTGGTTCACCCTGGGGTCTGTACCACTGTACCCTGTTCTCATCCCAATCTACACAACCCCTGTACTTGGTGCCCTTCCTTCTCACAGCCAGAAAGCCCCATAAACACACACAATCTTCAGCTGTTGAAATAGTTCCCTTCAGTGTGTCCCTTGCTGATAATCACAAAGCCAAAGCAAACGCCTGGAGCCCCCACAAATCAGGGCTGGCTCTCAGCAGGCGAGCTCAGGGCTGGCCCAGCAGGGCTCTGCTGGCCCAGGCAGATGTGAAGATGGATGGGTGTCTCAGCAGATGGATGGATGTCTTGTGATGATGGATGGATGTCTCAGCAGATGTGATGATGGATGGGCGTCTCAGCAGATGGATGTCTCTGCAGAGACTGTGCTCTGATGGATGAGACTCATCCAGCCCTGCCCACAGCTCTGTCTCTGGAAAAGCTTTTGTTCTCCAGAGGGCACAGAGCTCCTCTGAAGGGCGTTGGCTCCCTCAGCCATGGGCACAGGTGGGCTGGAATCATGGAACCACCAGGGCTGAAAACCCCTCTGAGATCACAGAGTCCAACCGTGCCCCAGCACTGCCAAGGCCACCGCTAAAACATGTCCCCAAGTGCCACGTCCACACAGCATTTGAACACTCCTAGGGCACAAGGAGCACAAACTGATGGCTCTGGAGCAAAGCCAAGGGCAGAGCCAGGAGGGCAGGGCAGCCTGTGCCTGGCAAGGGCGACTCAGCCAGCTCAATAAAGGAACAAAGAATTGACTGGCAAGCAGCAGGGAGGTGTTTGAGTTGGGAGTTTAAGACGCCCACATTTTGGATGGCAGAGGGGTCAGGATTCAGAGTAGAGTCCTTTGTGAGGAAGGAGACCCTCACAATCCCTGTGCACTGACTGGGAAGGGAAGCAGCTCCCTGGAACATCCATCCTAACCACAAAAGCAATTATTTCCAACAGCAGCCACCAGCCAGGCTGGTCCTGGGCACCCCAACCCACCCAGTGCTGGATGTCCCTGATCCACCTGCTCATGGGCAGCATCTCGTGGGGAGGCTGGGATGAGCAGCCCAGAGACTGCTCCTGTCAAACCAAAACCATTCCACGGCTCCAAGGAGCCCTCCCTTGAGAGCAGCCCATCGTGGGTTGGACAAAGGGCTCCTCAAGGGAAACCTCCTGCCTCTGTTCCCCAGCTTGCTCATGGATTCCCAGTCCTGAGCCCAGAGGAACTGGGAACCACCAGCCCCAGCTGGACCCCCAAGGTGAGGGGCTGGTGCTGCAGGACTGGGGAGGGCCCTGGGATGGTGGGTGTGGGAACAGAGGGGAGAGACGGGAAAAGCAGCCAGGGAGCACAGCAGGGTGAAAACATGAAAAGAGACAGAGCTGGTTAAACCGGGATAACGTGGTGAGGGACAGGGTGCCAGCAGAGAGGGAGGGAGGGGAGAATGGCCTGACACTGAGAACGGGCAGGAGACAACGCTGCTGCTGAGAAACAGGAAAGATAAATTTAGAGGCAGTGCTGAGCACTCTTCCTCTGGAAGCTCTGCCTGTCCTTCCTCCCCCTCTTCTCCTTCTCCAGGTCACCCCAGCGTGGGCTGGCGTGGCTCTGATGGCCAGGGCTGGTCCCAGCTGTGCCCAGGGAGGGACCCCAGCCCTGCCGGGGGCTGTGGGTCAGGGAAGGCTCCCTGCAGAGCAGGGGCAGCCCCTCAGCTCCCAGCCCAGCCCAGGGCATTCCTGCTCCCAGCACGGCGGGGTGAGCACTGCCCAGGCACCACGGCAGTCCCCACGGAGCAGAAGTGGAAGTGAAACAATGAGCAGCCCGCGTGCTGCTTCCTCCTCCCTGCCCGCTCTTCCTGAGAGGAACTGCGACTGGAACTGCCCAGAACGGCCTGGCTGGGCCTGCTCTGCCAAACCCTGCACAGGAGGAGGCTGCAGCAACACCTCAGGGCTGCCTCCAGTGCCTAAAGGGGCTCCAAGAGAGCTGCAGAGGGACTGGGACAAGGAGTGCCAGGAAGAATGGCCCTGACAGAGGGCAGGGAATTGTCACAGGGTGCCTGCCCCATCCCTGGAAGTGTTCAAGGTCCAGTTGGAGCAGCCTGGTGTTGAATCCCCTTGTCCTACCAGACCTCCCTACCTCCCACAGCCATGGTGTTCCCCAGCACCCATCACCCCTGGGTTATCCCTGGAGCCAACCTGGAGAAGATTCACATGAACTTTCTAAAAGTTTGTCTTTGCTTTGCACACAGAGCACCCAGGCACTGGTCACTTCAACTAAAAACTGTGACACTTTGCAGGGAACATTGTCCAAACACTCTGAGGACCAGGAGGTGACAGCATAGGGACACTGCAGAGCCACAGGTGCTGGCACATTGTTCCTGTTAATTTTCATTTCAAATACTCGACTGTCACTCAAATGACAGATGGACAGCTGCAAGGAAAGGCTAGGAAAAGTCACAAACACGTTTTGCCCTTTAAATTAAAGTTTGGGAGAGAAAGTTCATCATCATTTGTTCCCTTAGGGGGAGAGCCCTATACCTCTGTTGAAGCTGAAGCCAGGCAAGCAGAGCAGCCCCAATACATACAGAGCCCCAAACACATAAATACAGACCTGCCTGCACAGCTCAGCAGGAGCACCCCCTCCCCGACTGACAGCCCAAATTTCACTGTGTTTTGGGCAGAAATTGGCACTGGGGGAAAGCACACGGGCAGTGCCAGGTCTTCTCCCACACCAACCCCACCGTGACCCACAGCCACTGCCAGGAGGAGGAGAGGAGGCTGTGCTGGGGCTGGGGAGAAAATGTGGGACAGGGGAACAGAGGGAAACACTTGTCACTGATGATGGTCCCTGTGCCCTCTGGGAAGGGGATCATGACCCATCCTGAGGACTCCAGCCACAAAGGGTGGGACTGGGCACTGCTGGCACATCACATCCCTGCAGCATCCTTCCAGCCCCACCATGGCACATCTGCCCTGAACAGGTACTTGGGGCATTCAGGAGCTGCACCTGAGCCCAGACAGGTGAACTCTGAGCCAGGGATGTGATGGGGCTTGGGAAACCAAATCTGGCAACAAACCCAGCAGGAAGCCCCCTTGAGACAAGGCTGCCCCTCATCCCCACGCTGGCTCTGGGCTGGCAGACCCCAGGGACGTGCCCAGAGACTGGGCTCGAGCAGAGGCTGAGCTGGAGCTGACTGCTCCACAAGGAATAACTGTAAAATAAAGGAGTGCAGGCAGCCTCTCTCTCATGGGTTGTGATGCTGCCACTGCTTTGCAGACTGCTCAGTATTCCCAGCTGGAGAGCAAAGCCAGACAGTGCCTGTGCTCCTCCCTCTCCACACTGTGATCCCCAAACTAGTTGATAAATTAAAATGGCCCAATAAAACCACCCAAAATGAACGCTTTCTCAGGGATTAAAGCAAGCCCAAAAAGCCAACGTGATGAGCAGTGACCCACACCACTGGAGATGCTCCAGTCCTGCAGGGACCCTGTCTGACCCTCCGAGTCACCCCCAGGTTTGGGTGGGGACCTGTCCGGGGGTGCAGCAGAGCTTCAGCTCCTATTTCCCATTTTGGAGGGACACAGTGTGACCCATAAAGAGGGCACTGGTGCAAAGCTGCCTGCAGGAGAGGAGCTGGGCCCAGGAGAGGGGGATGTGCCTGTTCCACGGCTGCTCCTGCAGTGAGGATATTGTCACCCAGGGTGGGAGCAGGACATGGCCACAGCCCGGCCAGTGCTGGCCCAGCTGCTGCTCCTCATGGCCAGCCAGGGACTGGGCACCTCCAAAGAGAACCCTGAGGCTGGTGCTGCCCAGTGACTTCTCAGGGTCCTCGTGAGAGCAATGCCTGGAGTCTGCCTCCGACCCAAAAAGTGTTTGTTCAGTGCTGTGGCCAGCCCAAACACCCACAGGATCCAGCTGTGCCGATGGGAACCACTTGGACCCACAGATCAGTGGGGCCACTTCAAACCTGGGCTGGAAAAGTGGCCAAGGCAAGCTGGGAGCATGGTGTGGGGTGTGGGAGTCTGATGGACCTGGGGGGGTTCAGGCTCCAGCCCTGAGGGAACTGGGATTTGGAGCTGGGGTGGGGATCAGGCTCCAGTCCGGTGCAGGTCAGGCTCTGGGCAGCCCCTATTCCCCCGGTCACCCTTCTCTTCCTACACAGCTTTTCACAAGAAAAATCCTAATGCTTGACCGAGTAATTAATTATAACCAATTATGCATTACACCCTGCTATGACCAGATCTCTGGAGGGCTTTCACACAGCTCCCCTCGGTCCTTTGCTAGGGCACAGGACTCAAAGGCCCCCCCAGCTCTCACGGAACCCCCCCAGCTCTCATGGAGCCCCCCCACCAGGACACCCCGGTGTGTCCGGGACTGGTGGCGAAGCGGGACCTGCCTGGAGTGGGACCAGCCCACAGGGTCACCCCCACCCCGCTTCATTTCACTCCCCGAACATGGGGGGACCCCGCCCGGGGGGTCCCCCGGTGGCAAAGACCAGGAAACTCCCGAAACTTCGGAGCCGGGGCGCGACCCCCGAGCCGCGACCCCCGAGCATCGCTCCGTGCGCTGCTCCCCCCGCCCGCAACAGGTCAGCGCCCCCCGCCCGCCCCGCAACTTTCCCGGCGGAGAAAGTTTGTGCGCGGCCACGGGGAAAGTTCTGGGGGGGTTTCATGGGGAGGGGCGGCCCCCTGCCCCGAGCCGGGACCCCCCGCTCCTCCCGGTTCCTCCCGTTCCTCCCGTTCCTGCCGCCGCCATCGCTCCCGGCTCGGTGCAGCGGGGCAGGAGGGGGTGTCCCCGCGGTGTCCCCGCTGCTGTCCCCGGTGGGGAGTGGGGGTCTGGGGGGCTGCAGGGGCTC
>JAODHX010000660.1:19907643-19931139 GCA_027576295.1 Cossypha polioptera | reverse complement strand
TGGGGGGCTGTGGGCTGTGGGGCCAGCAGGGGGGCTCACATACAGGGGGATTATGGAGCCCTGTGCAATGCGGGCTTTGAGGGGGTCTGGGGGCGAGCATGACGGTGTGGAGGGCTCTGGGGGTGTGTCAGGGTGTGGGGTGTCCCCACGGGACTGACGCCCGACATCTGTGCCGCTTGTGGGACGTGGGAGATGCGTGTGCTGCTGGCTGGGCTCCAGAGGGGTCTGGGGTGGGGACAGAATCCCGCGGGCGCTGGGGGGCTCCGGGGTGTGGGTGCTGTGTCTCACCCCACTGCTGCTCCCCGTTAACTCCATCCAGGCCCGCCAGTGGGGGCTGCCTGCGGGCTGTGCCCGAGGGGCTGTGGGGAGGGATGGGGTGTGCAGAGTGCCTGGCGCCCTCCCAGCCACCTGTGGCCTGTGAGGGACTGTCCCCAAAGCCCTTGGCCAGAGCCAGGGTGGGGATGGGGCTGAGAGAGCCAGCAGTGACCTCTGGACCTGGGGGATGGCTGTGCCTGACAGGGAACGCCAGGGACAGCAGCAGAGTGGTTCGTGCCAGGCACGGTGGCCCTAGCGGGTGCAGCTGGGTGTCAGGGACAAGGCAGGGCGCCCTTAGCACCCCATTTATCCTGGCTTGCTCTTTGCCCCAGCCGTGGCTCCTAGCAGCACCTGCCCCTATCTCCGTACGCAGAGATCGATTAGATCTTGGGAACAGGGCTTCCTACTTTTTCAGCGTGTGGCAGGATGTGCCATCCCCCCGCCCTACCCTGGGTGGGGACCTCACATGTGCCCACGGGGGCTGGGTTCACAGCGGTGGAGTTTGACCCCGGTGCCTCCACGTTTGTGACCTTGGACTCTGGGAGGGCTGTGGGCAGGGGGAACTGCTCCTGGGTGTCCCCTCCCACACTCCCCCGCCGCTGCCAGACCCCCGTGCTGCACCCCACGCCCCCTGCTTTCCCTGGGTGGGGCAGCCTGTGAGCTGTGCCCCTGGCAGGCAGGGGTGGCATGAACCCTCTAACAGTGGCGCAGACCCTGTCACTCGGGGGTAAACGGGGTGACGCTGAGTCTGTGTCTGGGCTCGGCTGATGGGGACACACGCTGGGCCCTGCAGCACGGTGGGGACGTGGCTGCTGGTGTGACCACCCGCTCTGTCCCTTCTTTTTCAGGGCGAGGGGAAGGACGCCGGGGCTGCAGGCGCAGAGCCCGCACACGCTCCCCGATGGTGCCAGCCCGCACGGGCAGCTCTGCCCCCGCTGGGCGTTGGTGCTCCTGCCAGCCGGGGGGGCGGGCGGGTGGAAAGCTCATCCCCATCACCCTGAGCCGCATGGCCATTTAATCCTTCACCCATTAACTTGGACTAATAAACCTCGTGGGAGCGAGAGGCTAAAAGCCGTGCTTGCTCCAGCACCGTGTCTGTCAGTGCCGCTCCTGCTGCCACCATGGCAGCCGGCTTCTTCATCAGCAAGACCGTGGGCATCGTGGCCATCGTGCTGGGCGTGGGCGCTGTGGCCACCATCATTGCGCTCTCGGTGGTGTATGCTCAGGAAAAGAACAAGGTGACAGCGGATCTGGGCACCACCACCACGGTTAGACCCGGCACCACAGTTCGCCCTGGCACCACAGTTAGACCTGGCATCACCACCACTGCCACCCCTGCGCCCAACAACCCCTGGAACAGATGGAGGCTACCAGCCACGCTGAAGCCGGAGAGCTACGAGGTGACCCTGCAGCCCTTCCTGACACCTGATGCCAACGGCATGTACATCTTCAAGGGCAACAGCAGCGTGGTGTTCGTGTGCGAGGAAGCCACCAACCTCATCCTCATCCACAGCAACAAGCTGAACTACACCAAGCAGGGCCTCTACCTTGCCAGGCTGCAGGCAGTGGGTGGTGGCATAGCCCCTCTCATCTCCCGCACCTGGGTGGAGACTCCCACCCAGTACCTGGTGGTGAGGCTGCTCTCTAACCTGCGGCCGGGCCGGCGGTACCGCCTGACCACCCGCTTCACCGGGGAGCTGGCCGATGACCTGGCTGGCTTCTACCGCAGCGAATACACGGACGAGGCAGGCATGAAGTAGGTGGAGAGCAGGGGGCGGGGTGGAAGCCACAGGGCTGGCCCGATGCGGTGATGGGAAGGAGAGTGGGGGGCATGGGGCTGGCACGGGGCAGTGGAGGGCACAGGGCTGCCTTTGGGGCTCCTCTCCCACCAGGACTGCGGGATGGGTGTGTTGAGCCTCTGTGCCCCCCTCACATCCTCATGCTACCCCAGTGGGGATGGGAGAAAGGGGACTGGGGGGTGCAGCCTCCACAGGGACCCCTGGCACTGATGGGCTTGGCTCACAGGACGGTGGTGGCCACCACGCAGATGCAGGCGCCTGACGCACGCAAAGCTTTCCCCTGCTTCGACGAGCCGGCCATGAAAGCCACCTTCACAGTGACCCTGATCCACCTCCCCAATTATACAGCCATTTCCAACATGCCTGCCAAAAGTGAGTGGGGCAGGGGGGCCCCGCTGGGGGGCTGGGGGCCTGGCAGGGCTGTGGGGTGATCCTCTGATCTCCACAGACACCAGGCAGCAGACTATTGATGGAGAGACCTGGAATGTCACTGAGTTTGACACCACCCCCCGGATGTCCACGTACCTTCTGGCCTTCATTGTCAGCCCGTTCGACTATGTGGAGGATAGCTCCTCGAATCCACTGGTAGGATGGGCTGGGTGCACCCCCTGCCCACCTGGGTGGCTGAGCCTGGGCCACTGATGAGTCCTGCATCCCTCCTCTGCAGATCCGCATCTGGGGCCGCCCCAAAGCCATCGCAGAGGGCCAGGGCAACTATGCACTCAATGTCACTGGCCCCATCCTCAACTTCTTTGCGGACTACTACAACACGCCGTACCCGCTCCCAAAGTCTGGTGGGTACTGCAGGTGCCGGGGCACTGGGTTGAGGTGCCCACTGCATGGGGAAGAAGGTCCAGCCTGCTGTCAGCAGGGCACTGATGGGATTCCCCTCCACCCCCAGACCAGGTTGGCCTCCCCGATTTCAACGCGGGCGCGATGGAGAACTGGGGGCTGGTGACCTACCGGGAGAACTCCCTGCTCTTCGTTGATGGTTTCTCCTCCATTGGCAACAAGGAGCGGGTGGTGACCGTCATCGCCCACGAGCTGGCACACCAGGTACCTGCTGCGCCCCTCAGCCCCTCTCCTGGCTGGGGCTGGCGGCTGACAGAGTGCTGTTCCCCATGCAGTGGTTTGGGAATTTGGTGACGCTGCGCTGGTGGAACGACCTGTGGCTGAACGAGGGCTTCGCCTCGTACGTGCAGTACCTGGGTGCCCACTATGCTGAGTCCAGCTGGAACATTGTGAGTGCCAGGGACGATGGGCGTGGGGGCAGGCAGGCGAGCGGGTGCCCCCGGAGCTGCCCCGGTGCCAGGCTGTGCACTCAGGGCTGAGGCAGCTGCCGGTGCCCCTCTGCAGAAAGACCTGATGGTGCTGAATGAGGTGCACGATGTGATGGCGACAGACGCCCTGGCCAGCTCCCACCCGCTCTCCTTCCGCGAGGAGGAGATCAACACCCCAGCCCAGATCAGCGAAGTCTTCGACAGCATCGCCTACAGCAAGGTGTGCACGGGGGTCCCGGGGGTGGGATGGACTCTGGGGTGCCCCTGGCTTCTCTCACCTGCTGTCCCTGCAGGGAGCGTCGGTGCTGCTGATGCTCTCGAGCTTCCTCAGCGAGGACATCTTCAAGGAGGGGCTGCAGGTGAGGTGCTGCTGGTACTGGAGGGCAGCAAGCCCAGCGCAGGGTGGGCATCCCGTGGCAGAGACCTTCCCAGGTGCTCTAGGGGTGTCCCACACCCCAGACTTGCCCTTGCTCACCCGTGTCTCCTGGTGCTCTCCCACAGTCCTACCTCCACACCTTCTCCTACAACAACACCATCTACAGTGACCTCTGGGCCCACCTGCAACAGGTAGGAGGGGCCTGGTGCTCCTGCAGCGTCCCCAGCCCTGGCTCTGGGGGGCTGCCTGGTGTGATGGGGTCCCACATGCTGGCTGAGGGTTGCAGCCCTGGCCAAGCCCTACGTTGCCCTGCCCCTGCCCCTGGTGACTGAGGCGGTGCCGTCCCCACAGGCGGTGGAGAGAAACAACGTCCAACTGCCTGGCACTATCAGCAGCATCATGGACCGCTGGACGCTGCAGATGGGCTTCCCTGTGGTCACTGTTAACACCGCCGACGGCACTGTCACCCAGAAGCATTTCCTGCTGGACCCCAACTCTACTGTGGACAGACCCTCTGAATTCAAGTGAGTGTGGCGGGGGCTGGCTGGGAACTGAGGGGTCAGGGGATGAGGGCCAGTCCCACCACCTGTCTGTCCATGGCACAGCTACACCTGGATCGTCCCCATCACCTGGATGACAGGCACTGGCCAAGGCAACGGCAACTACTGGCTGACCAAAGTCTCAGGTATGGTGTGTCCTGGCTGTGAGTGGGGGTCTTGCTGCCACCTCCGCTGCCATGGCACTGCTCGGGGTTCCCAGGGAGGTGGTGCTGGTGGGGGCTGAGCCTGGCCCTCCCTGGCGAGCGGGGGTGCAGCTCTGGCAGAGCCTCCTGTCCCCTTCCCAGACACCAACAGCAACTTCGCGGTCAGCTCCACCTGGCTCCTGCTGAACCTCAATGTCACTGGGTACTTCCGTGTCAACTACAACCAGGAGAACTGGGATCGGCTCCTCAGGCAGCTCACCACTGACCAGACGGTACGTGGGGCACTCAGGGCTATGGAGGGGGACCCCACTCACACCACCCCGCCCTGAGACACTGACTTTGCTTCTCAGGCCATCCCTGTGATCAACCGTGCCCAGATCATTGACGATGCCTTTAACCTGGCCAGGTGAGCCCTGCCAGGTGGTCTGGGTGCCACCGGGGCGAAGGGCTGGGTGGGGTGGGTGCCCTGGGGTGGGCAGTGCCAGTGGGGCTGGGGAGCTGACACTGCCTCACCCCTGACAGGGCCAAGTATGTCAATGTGACCTTGGCTCTGGACACCACGCTGTTCCTGAGCCGGGAGACGGAATACCTGCCCTGGCAGGCAGCGCTCAACAACCTGCAGTACTTCAAGCTGATGTTCGACCGCAGCGACCTGTTTGGGAACATGACGGTGAGTGCTGCCACCCTGTGCTGGGGGTGGGGGACCAGGATTGCCCCCACAGAGGTGTGGGGGCTGCTGCCAGTGTCACTGACTCCCTCTTGCCCTCAGAAATACATGAGGAAGCAGGTGAAACCTCTCTTCGATCACTACAATCTCACCACTGATAACTGGCAAGATACCTCCAGTGATGACCTGATGACTGAGTGAGTGCTGTGGCACTGGGGCTGGGATCCCTGGAGTGTCCCTGACTGCACTGGGCAGAGGGCACAGCCTGTGCTGGAGCCCATCCCTCATGGCCTCCCTCCCCTAGGTACAACCACGCCAATGCCATCAGCACCGCCTGCTCCTACGGTGTCCCCGAGTGCCAGGACTTGGCTGCCCGCTACTTGAGTGACTGGCGAAGGAACGGCACCAACCCGTGAGTCCTCGGGAGCCCTGGTGCTGTGTGTGTGCTCGGGCTGGCACGGCGAGGGGCTCCTGTCACTGACGGCTCTCACCCCAACAGGGTCCCCCCGAACCTGCGCTCAGGCATCTACTGCAGCATGGTGGCCACGGGGGGGGAGGACGCCTGGAATTTCCTCTGGGAGCAGTTCCAGAAGGCCCATGTGGTGTCTGAGGCTGACAAGCTCCGCTCAGCCCTCGCCTGCAGCCCCCACCCCTGGATCCTCAACCGGTGCGTGTGGGGTCTGGCTGGCACTGTGGTGTGCCCCCACCAGCCCATCACCCATCACATGGTGTCTGCTGCCCCTGCCAGCCCCTCACCCCTTCATTGTGCCCCTCCAGGTACCTGCAGTACACCCTGGACCCCACGAAGATCCGCAGGCAGGATGCCACCTCCACCATCATCAGCATTGCCAGAAACGTTGTGGGGCAGCCCCTGGTCTGGGACTTCATCCGTGGCAACTGGAGGACGCTCTTCACCCAGTGAGCACTGCGGGGGGCTGGGGGCACCCCTGTCTGCCTGCGCCCCTTGGGGTTGGCACTGTCCCTTCCCCGTCCCCTGCCCCCGGCTCAGCACACTTCTGCTCTCCAGGTATGGGGGCGGCTCCTTCTCCTTCTCCAACCTGATTTCATCTGTGACCCAGCGCTTCTCCACAGAGTTTGAGCTGCAGCAGGTGAGGCTGGACCCTGGTAGGGCCTGGGGGACGAGGCAGCCTTGGCAGAGCTGCCCTTTGCCAGCAGCCCTTGAAAGGGAGTTTCCTTCCCCTTGTGTGCCCAGGGGTCCAAGGTGCTTCTGTCCCTGTCACAGGCTGCTGGGTGCCCGCTGGGGCAGCAGCAGGGCTGCCCAAGGGCTGTCAGAGTGCTCCTGGGGGCTGCTGGGGTGCTCCTGGGGGCTGCTGGGGTGCTCCTGGGGGCTGTCAGAGTGCTCCTGGGGGCTGCTGGGGTGCTCCTGGGGTCTGCTGAGATGGTGCTGTGGGCTGTCAGGATGATGTTGGGTGGTGTTGAGGGCTGCTGGAGGGGTACTGGGGGCTCACAGAGGCTATTGGGGTGCTGCTGGGGGCTGTTTGTGTCCCACCAGGGAGCAGCTGAGAGATGCTGGGGTAGTGCTGGGGTGCTCACAGGGGTGGTCAGGGGCGGTTGGGGTGTTCCTGGGTGGTGTGCGGTGGTGCTGGGGTGCTCCCAGGCATTGTCAGGGGCTATTGGGGTGCTCCTGAGTCGTGTGGGGTGGTGCTGAGAGATGCTGGGGTGATGCTGGGGTGCTCCCAGGAGTGGTCAGGGGCTATTGGGGAGTTCTGGGTAGTGTGGGGTGGTGCTGGGGTGGTCCCAGGAGTGGTCAGGGGCTGTTGGGGTGCTCCTGGGTGGTGTGGGGTGGTGCTGGGAGCTGCTGGGACGTGCCAGGGGTTGCCCTGCCTGCTCAGCCCCGTCTCTGCCTGGCAGCTGGAGCAGTTCAAGAAGGACAACGAGGACATTGGGTTTGGCTCGGGGACGCGGGCGCTGGAGCAGGCGCTGGAGCGGACCCGTGCTAACATCAACTGGGTGAAGGAGAACCAGGCGGCCGTGAGGGAATGGTTTAGCAAGCAGAGCCGTGATGCTGCGCTGTAAGGAGCAGAGTTAATAACAGGAACCTGCAGTTCCCCGGCCCCAGGACGGAGCTGGCCTCTCCCAGCTCCCCTCACTCCACCCCCGCAGGCCCCAGTCCCGCCATGGCCTCGGGGAACTCGGGGGGCTTGGGAGGGCCGAGCTCGGCCTGCTGCACTCTGGGGGTGTAAATAAAATAAATCATGGGTGTAAATAAAAACGTGCCTGGTGCCCAGGGGGATCCTGGGCGCTGGGGCCGTGCTGTGGGGCCTGCGGCAGGCTGGGCGGGGAGGCTGGGCCCTGCAGGCCGGGGCGGGCCCGGGGCAGGCCGCGGCTCTGAGCCCCCCGGGCTCTTCGGAGCCTGGTGCTAAGTGGCCCCGGGGGCTGCGCTGACGCCAGCCCCAGCCCCTGTGTCTGACAGCTCTGTGTGAGCTCTCCTGCTGGGCCCTGCTCGGGGCCTGGCACCGGCACCCTCTGCTGCCCCTGCTCTGGGCAGGTGCTGCAGCCCCGGGCAGGGCCGGCGGGTGTGACAGCTCAGAGGGACTGTCCCTCATGGGCTACCCCGGGCTGTCCTTGGGCACGGGGAGGGGACAGGACCCCCAGTGTCCCTCATGGGCTACCCCGGGCTGTCCTTGGGCACGGGGAGGGGACAGGACCCCCAGGCAGGTGGGGATTGGGGTCAGTGGGGTTGGGACAGCCTAGGTGCTGAGTCCTTTGCCACCTCGCCCTGGGGCACAGCCGGGCTGTGGGTTGGGCTAGCAGTGGGCACTGAGCCCCTGGCCCAGGGCAGCAGCTGGCTGTGTGTGGGGTGCCAGGCTGGAGGGTGCTGCCCGTGCTGGGGTGCAGCCAGCAGGTCCTGCAGTGAGGAATGGGGGAGCAGCGCTGCAGAGCAGCTTTAGTGAGGATTCTGGTGTGTGTCCCACCCTGTGCAGCTCTGCAGCACCACTGACCCATGGCCATGCTGCTCGCCACTGCCCCACTGCCATGCCAGCGTGCCTGTGGGGGCTCTGTGCCCAGGGCTGCAGTAGCTCCAGCCCTGCAGTGCTGTGTGCTGGGGAGCAGCAGGGCAGGACAGAGGCTGTGGCAGGGAGGATGAGCCTGGCTGGGGCCCCCGGACTGCTGAGCTGTGTGGGGTGAGGGGCTGTGGGACACCCCACCTTACACCCCCTGCCACCCACCCCATGAGGACCATCCTCCAGCCCAGCCCAGGGACTGCAGGAGCAGGACAGGGCTGGGGAGGGTCTTTGGGTACCTGGTGATGTGTGGGCAGCTGGGATCCTGGTGCAGGGGTCCTGTGGTGCCCCGTGTCCATCAGTCCTGCCATTCTGTCACCCCTGGCTTGTGGCACGTCTGTGGGGAGGCTCCAGGGCGCTGTAGCTGGGAATCCTCTGAAGCTCTGGGGGATCCCAGAGCAGGGGTGTAGAGGGGTGGCCCCCAGGTCTCTAACCCCATCTCTGGACCCCCAAGCACCTCTGGGGCGGTGTTGTGTCTGGCCATGGTTGTGGGCTGTTCTGCTGGCCGCATCTGGAGGTAACCCCGGCTCTATTTGGGCCGGGGGTGTGGGCGATGCCCCCGCGCCCACCTGGAGGTGCCGAGCTCCCCCAGGCTCGCCCCGCTCGGGGCGGGCGGCAGGAGCCTGGGAATGCCGGGCCCATTTGCAGAGGTGTCAGATCTGACTCCTTCGCTCCTTAATTGGCCCTGCCGGCGCTGGGAAGTGTGTGGAGAGCCATTCACACGGCCGTGAGAGATGCTAACGTGCCGCCAGCCCCGCAGCAGCACCGGCTCGCCCCGCACCGCCGCTCCCCGCACAGCCGCTCTGCCGAACCCGGGACTTGACCTTCCAGAGCGGGACCCCGAGCCCTGGCACCCGGCAGAGTGCCCGCAGCTCCGTGCCCTGTGCCCGGCTCCCAGCCCCGGGCTGCGGGGAGTGCGGGGTGTGCGGGGTGTGCGGGGTGTGCGGGTGTGCGGTGTACAGGGTGTGCAGGGTGTGCGGGGTGTGCAGGGTGTGCGGGTGTGAGCCATTCCTGCTCCGGCCGTGCTGCTCCTGTCCCCGCAGTGCCGCGGATGCAGCCCCGGACGGCTCCAGATAAGCCGAGGGCGCCTGGGGACCCAGTGGGTTGTGCCCCTCCTTGCTCTGGGGGTCCCTGCGGGTTGGGGTCCCCAGGGCACTGGAACGCACCGCGGTGGGTGCCAAACTCTGGAGGGGGCCGAGGGCACGGGACCCACTTGCAGATGGGCTGAGGGAGAGCGGGGGGTGAGGGGGGCAGTTTGGCAGGTGCTTGGCAGCGCTGACCCTGCACCAGGCACAGCCCTGGGCACTGACCCTGTGCCCGTCCCGGACAGAGGGACAAGCGCGAACCCCGGACACCACACGGGGCTCTGCTCCGGGAGGTGCTAGAGCAGAGATGGCGATGCCCCGGGGGCAGGGGTGTGTCCCGGGAGGGTCCCAGCAGGGCTGGGGGCTCCTGGAGGCACAGCCTGAGCTGGGCACTGCCTGAGCTCTGCCGTGGTGCCCTGGCCATGTTGTCTCGCGGCCCTGCACCCTGCTCCATTGATAGGGGCTGAAGGGATCGGGCTGAAGGGCTGTAGGGTGTCCTGCTTTCACCAAAAGTTGGGAATAAAACCCTCTAACCCTGTAATTTCAGAATTAGAAAGCAACATTGCTTTATTTCAGTGCTGAGTGTGCAGGGAATATCTCCTACTACACACACTAAAGCTGGCTAACAGACTAGTTTAAATCTTCGTAAGTTATTAATTACATTTCCCAAAACTCCCACATGATGCTAAACATTCCCACAAATGCTTTTGCATATTTATATAACTTTTTGGAGCTTATTTACATAAGAGTAGGGGTCTTTTGAGGGTCTCTGGTGCTCATTTGGGGAACACCCCATCCCTCAAATTAATCCAGTTTTGGTAATAGACCTCCAAAAAAATTTCTTCTCTTTGAATACATCCAGCTCGGTGGTCTGGCCAAGATGCCTCTCCTTACCTGTTGCTCAGGCCAAGTCTTTAAGGCTAAGACAACCACCTGCACGCATTAACACGGGACTAAGCGCTTTTGGCTGAAGCTACAGGAATTCTCAAGACTTACACACTATTTCTATTTGTTACAATTAAAGATTTTCCCATCACGGCGGGGGCTCTGACCCCACGGCCGGCGCTGCCCCAGCCCAGCACTTGTCCAAACAGGGAGGTGGGAAGCGGCTGCGGCGGGTGCAGAACTCATTACCCGGGAGCTCATCAGCTAATGCGACCCAGGAGGGGGTCGGCAGTGGGGAAGGGGCCGAGCCTGGCCGGGGCCGTGGGGTGCAGGTCTCCCACCAGACCCCCCTGTGCCCCCAGACTGCGCCTGGATGTTGGAACGGGGCTGGCGCTGGTGGCTGGATCGTTGCTGGGCACTGCTCAGATATGCACACACGGTTTGGGGGTGCTGTGCTCCCCCGTATCCCCTCAGCTGTGCCCCCAGCTGTGCCCCCCAGCTTTGCGGGGATCCTGTGCCCCTCATGCTCCCCAGGGCTTTGCACCCCGAGTTTGGGGGAGTCCTGTACCCTGCCGTGCCAGCGGGCTGTGCACACCCAGTTCGGGGGTGCTGCGCCCCCAGATGTACCCCCGGCCCAGGCTGTGCACACCGGCTCCGGGTGTGCCGTGCCATGCCCGTGTCCCCTCGTTCCCTGATGGATTTTCCGTCCCTCGTCGGGGCCGTTTCCCGGGAAACCTTCACACCCGCCGGCCCCAACACCTGCGGGCCTGGGAACGCGCCGGGGGGGCTCCTCCCAGCCCCGGGCCCGGCCCCGACACCCGCGGGCCGTGGGGGCTCCGCTGCCGCTGCCAGCACCGGGCAGCCCGGCGGGGCCCGTCAGGGGCGCTGGGACACCGGCACCCCCAAACCGGGCCGGGGGGTGTCCCACAAAGCCATAGGGACAGCTCCCTGTCTGGGGTCCTCTGCAGGGGGCACACAGGGACACGCCACCTCAGACCCGCTGCAAACCCCACAGCAAACCCCATGAGAGCCCCACAACACCCCCCTGCACCCCCAGTGCAGCCCGTGCTGCAGCCCCACTGCAGCTCCCCCCATGCAGAGACCCCGCTGCAGCTCCTGCGGGGGTCCCAGCCCCGTCCCAGCCCAGCGCGGGGCCGAGGGGCAGCACCGAGCAGCTTCGCACCTCCGGGGTGAAATTCGTCACCCCGCGTTCACAGCCGCGGCCCCGGCCCCCCCCAGACCCCCGGCCTTTGAAGTGCTGCTCCTGCAGCCACCAAGGTGCCTCTTCACACCTCCGGGCCGGCATAAAGCCGGGGCGACCGGGAGCCACCGGCACTCAGCTCCCAGCCTCCGGCGCTGCCATGGCCCACGGCCGCACGCTGCTCGCCACCGCCGCGCTGCAGAGCTGGGGCGACCCTCCGGACCCGCTGGGCTACAGCAGCAGCTCTCCCGCAGCATCGCCCGACTCCTGCGGCCTCGCGTCCCCCGCCGCCGCCCGGGGACCCTGCCGCGGGCACGCCGCACGGCCGCGGGGCAGGAAGGGGGCGCGGGGCGGCGGGGGCGCGGGGGTCCCGCGGCAGAGCGCCAGCGAGCGGGAGAAGCTGCGGATGCGGCGGCTGGCGCAGGCCCTGCTGCGGCTGCGGCACTACCTGCCGCCCGCGCTGGCCCCCGCCGGGCACACCCTCACCAAGATCGAGACCCTGCGCCTCGCCACCCGCTACATCGCGCACCTCTCTGCCCTGCTGGGGCTCGGCCGGGGGGCGCCGGCCCCCCGCCACTGCCCGCTGTGCCCCCGGGGGCTGGGGTGCTGCCAGGACACGGAGCCCCGGGACGCTTCGCCGCCCGGCGCTGCGGGCTGGGGGTCACCTCCCATGGCGGGGACCCCTCCCGGCGTGGGGAGGGGCGCCTGGGGGTCACCTCTCTGCAGCCCTGCTGCGGGCACTGCCCCGGAGCTGACTGGGGCTCCGGAGATGGGGTTAGAGACCTGGGGGTCACCCCCCTACACCCCTGCTGCAGCGACCCTCCCAGATGTGCTTGGGGGTCCGAACATCGGGATGGAGACCTGGGGCTCTCCCTCCTACATCCCTGCAACCGGGACCCCTCCAGAGCTGCTTGGGGTTTCCAACATCCAGACGGAGACCTGGGCGCCACCCCCCTACATGCCCGCAGTGGGGACCTCCTCAGATCTGAACAAGGCTGTCACCTCCAGCGCGTCCCCCTGGCTGACCCCTCCCCACTCGGCAGGGGCTGCGGCCCCCCCGGATCTCCCCGGTGATGTCCTGGACACGGGACTGGTGCTGTCAGAGTTCGTGGGCACAGGGACAGTCACCCAGGTATGTGCTGGTGGGAATTGGGGTCACTGTCGGCATGGAGCTGGCATGGGGCAGGGATCAACCCCCCTCCTCTTGGTGTGGGCAGTGCAGGAACTGGTTTTGGGGTAACAACAGCCCTGTCTGGGGTGGGGAATGGAGAGGTGAGCCCTGCTCTGTGCAGCGGGTCAGGTGGATCCCCCAGCCTGTCCCATCTTTCCTGGTGCTTCCCTCCCTCGTGTTTGTGGGGATCCCGTTAGTGGGGACAGAATGGGGTCCGCTGTCCTGCTCGTCCCTGCTCAGGAGCACTTTCAGAGGGTGGGCTGTCACTGCCACGACCCCAGCCCTGCCTGCACCTCTGGCTGGCTGCTCACCCTGCCCGTCTGCTCCCCAGGATCTCTCTGCGGACCTGCTCTCGCTGCTGGAGGCTCTGTTCCCACCACAGCCCAGATGAGTCCCCGGGCCTGGAGCACCCTCAGCCTCACGATGTCAGTGTCCCCGCAGCCTGGGACACGCAGCTCTCGGGACAGCTGCAGGAACGAGCTGCCCGCCGGAGCCTGGAGCCGTGCTGGACGCGCCGGGCGGCGGCTGGATGTGAATAAACCCTTGTGAATAAGCCCTCTCTGAGTGTCCGTGTGGCTGCTGCCAGGAGCTGGGCACGGGGTGGGATTTGGCGTGCCTGGGCTCTCCTCGCTGGGCTGCAGGGCTGGGGGCTGTGGGGCAGCCTGGCACCAGCTGGGAGAGCAACTTGGGGAGGGTATCAAGAGAGGCAACTGCCCTTGCCCTGGGGCCTGACCCCGCCGGGAAGGGATGAGGATCCCCAGAACCCTCCAGGTCCAGCCTTCTCACCTATGGGAGCTCCCAGTGCACAGTGAAATGGGAAGATTTGGGGTCCAGCTCGGTGTGGGGATGGGGCTGAGCCCACGGGCTGGAGACCCTGCCAGGAGCAGAGTGTAGGAGCCTGTGGTGGGGACCCTATGCCCCCAGCCCCCTCGGTGGCTCCCCGAAGTCTGGGGTCCCCATTAGCAGGAGGGTGTTGGAACCTGGCAGCCATGTGCTAATATGTCGGGGGAGTATCCTCCCAGCCCTGGGGTCTGGGGTGAAGGGCGGGGGGTTAATGAACCCCATGGAGTGTGAAAGGGCTCTCTAATGAGGTTAATATCCTCTGCTGGGGCGGAGGAGGGGGTGACAGAACGGGAGACAAGCCTTTGAGATGTAAAGCAGCCCCCTGCCCTGTCCTCTCCTAGGCTGCAGCCTCTGCTCTCTAGCCGGGGCTGAAGGGACCTGGGCACATCCTCCAGCCATAGGGACACTGCCCTGGGGGTGATCCCAGTCTGGGGGAGCAGCTGGCAGTCACAGGGCTGGGAGGAGTCACCTGTGGGTGCCTGGGCCCCCCAAATGCTGCACCTCAATGCAAGGAGCCCTTGTGAGCTCTGATACCCAGCCCTGGCAGCAGCAGTGCCAGACCTGGGGGGCACTGGAGAACCCCCTGGGCTGGGGGCTCCCTCCCACAGCTGTGGGGCACATCCCACTGTGTGAGCAGCACACACGCTTACGTGTGTGTCCCTGTGCCGTGGGTGGCAGGGGAAGGACCGTGCTGTTCCGAGCTGCTGGCGGCGTCAAGGACCATTCAGAGCCCCAAGGGCGCCCACGCCGCAGCAGCTGCAGGTGCTGGCTCCGTGCAGAACCTGCCCCAGTGCCTGCCCCGCTCCCCCCTGTGCCCCGAAGCAGATGCAGGAGCCCTCAGCACAGAGCCTCGGCGCTGTGTGAGCATCGGCCCTGCCATGGCCCGGCTGGGGAACGCCAGGCAGGACACCCTGGATGCTGGTGAGGCGGGGGAAGGGGTGTCTGGTCCTCAGGGCGCGATTGTTGGGCTGGGTGGGGTCACCCCCCCAGAGAGGATCATGAGGAGCGCTCTGGGCAGACAGAGGGGCACAGCAGTAATGGCCCGAGGTGGGTGGCGTGTTGGGGTCAGCTGCCATTGTCCTCTTCGGCCCTGCTTGGCACCAGGGACCCCACAGCTCTGGGGGCATGGAGGGACTCTGGGGTAGCAGCAGGACGCAGCGAGCAGGCAAGGATGGAACACAGGGAAGGGAGCTCAGAAAAGTGATGTCGGCACTGGGGCCCTGGGCAGGGGTCTCTAGGGGCCAGGACCCCCAGTGCTGAGTGCAGCCTGCCCCTCCCAGAGCCCCCAGCTCAGGGCTGCCACTGCCCCTTTGCTGTTGCGGCAGGTGGGGGTCATCCTACAGGAAACACCAGCGTGGAACCCCCCAGCATCACTCCCCGTGAGTGGAGCTGCTCCTGGAGCCCCCCCGAGGAGGAGGGCGAGGAGCCCCTGCGCCTGCCCACCTTCTCCCCGGCCGCCCAGGTGCGCGTGGCCGTCACCTTCGCCCTCTTCGCGCTCTCGGCCGGCTGCAACCTGGCGGTGCTGCGGGCGGTGGGGGGCCGGGGCAGCGGCCGGCGCCCCCACATCCGCCTGCTGCTGCGGCACCTGGCGGCCGCCGACCTGCTGGTCAGCGTGCTGGTCATGCCGCTGGACGCCGTCTGGAACATCACGCTGCAGTGGCGGGCGGGCGACCTGGCCTGCCGCCTGCTGATGTACCTGCGCCTGCTGGCCATGTACGCCTCGGCTTTTGTCACCGTGGTCATCAGCCTGGACCGGCAGGCGGCCATCCTGCGCCCGCTGGCCATCGCCCGCGCCCGCGCCCGCAACCGCGCCATGCTGCAGGCGGCCTGGGCGCTGAGCGCGGGGCTGGCCGTGCCGCAGGTACCGACCCCGGGGACAGACCCCCAGGGGACAGAGCCCCGGGGGGCTGGGGACACTGTCGGGGTTCACTGCCAGGGCTGGGGACCTGCAGGGTGGGCACGGACAGCCCCGTGGGGTGGGCATGGAGGGTTGGCAGCAGAGTGGCAGCGGCGGGGATCCCCCTCACCCAGCTCTGCCCACTGTCCAGAGCCAGGGCAGGGCTGAGAACAGTTCTCACCCCACAGGCTGTGGGTCTGAGGGGTCCCTGCTTCGGGCTCCAGTGCCCTCCCTGGCTCGGGAGGCACAAACCCCACCAGCCCCATCCCCTCTGTCATGTGCAGCTGTTCCTGTTCCACACCATCACCCTGCGCCCCCCGCACAACTTCACGCAGTGCACCACGCGGGGCAGCTTCCCCCGGCGCTGGCACGAGACCCTCTACAACATGCTGGGCTTCGCCTGCCTCTTCCTGCTGCCCCTGCTCATCATGGTCTGCTGCTACGCGCGCATCCTGCTGGAGATCTCCCGCCGCATGGGCTCCGGCATCTGTGAGTGCCCGGCGCGGCGGGACGCGGCCCCGTGCCCGGGGCAGCTCCTGTCTGCAGCTCTGCAGAGACCCCCAGCTCTCCCCCAGGGCCGGGGTCCCTGTGCCAGCCCCGTTTTCCCCTCCAGTCTCCTCGCAGGACGCGTCGCTGCGCTGCTCCAGGAACAACATCCCCCGCGCGCGGCTGCGGATGCTGCGGATGAGCCTGGTCATCGTCTCCTCCTTCATCCTCTGCTGGACCCCCTACTACCTGCTGGGGCTCTGGCACTGGTTCTGTCCCCGCGCCATGGAGGAGAGGATCTCGCCGGCCCTCAGCCACATCCTCTTCATCTTCGGCCTCTTCAACGCGTGCCTGGACCCCATCACCTACGGGCTCTTCACCATCCCCCTCCGGGGGCGCTGGGGCTGCCCATGCAGGCACGGCCCCCCGGCCCAGCCCCCGTCCCCGGCCACCGGCTCCTTCCGCTGCTCAGCCTCCTCCCTGCCGGCCCGGCGGGGCGCCCAGGGCGTGAGGGGGTCCCAGGGGGCTGCCAGGGACACCTCCTGTCACAGCAGCTCCCTGTGACACCGCGAGAGTGCTCAGGGCAGCAGGATGGCCGGGTCAGCACAGTCCAGCGGGGATGGAGTCACTGCTGGTCTCTCCCTGCTCCCTGAGGTGCCTGGCGCTGGTGGGGGTGCCCCCGTCCCCTCTCCCTTCTCTGTGCCCTGAACAGCAATAAAGTGTCCTGTGGCCACCTCTTGTCCTCCCCGTGTCCCCCAGCTGGGAGCTGAGCTGGTGTCCCCAGAGCCCCTGACCCACTGGGGTCACAGCTGCCCCTGTCCCCATCAAGAGTCCCCAGGAAGGGGAATTCAAGGCCACCCACAGCCTGGCCAGGGCTGGGTGCTCCCCTCCCTGCCCATCCCCACAGGGCTCTGTGTCCCCGCGGGAGCAGGGCCGCTCCCTGCCGGGCAGGTGGCAGTCCCAGGGTGCTGCTGCTGCGGGCTCTGCTCCAAACAGGAGCTGCTGGCCCCTGCCCAAGGCTGCTGGGAGGCACACGGGCCACTCCTCCCGCCGGCAGCAGCCGCCCCAAGGCCAGCGCTGATGGTGGAGCCAGCACGGCTGCTGGGGCACAGAGAGCTGGGTGAGGGCTGCCCCAGCACCAGGGGCGTTGCCAGAGCGAGGGACAGCCCAGCAGAACTGCCCTGGCATCCCCCAGCCTCAGGAAAGGGAGCACGGAGCTGGGCTCTGCCTGGGGGTTCCCTCAGTGGGAAGCCATCACAACCCACTGACAGTGCAGCCTCACACCAGGGCACAGGCAGGGATGTGTTCCTGCTGAGGGATCTCTCTGGCTCCAGAGTCTGTGCCAGCAGCAAGCTCAGCTGGAGAGGGCGGGAGGGCAAGGCAGGAGGGCAGGCAGAAGCTGTGCCCAAAAACGGCAGTGCCAGCCATGCTTGCAGGGATTTATTCAAAAGTGGCAAAGTAAAAGTCGAGTGGAGTTGCTGCAGCTCTGAAAAATGATCTCACACCTGCTTGAGGACCGGAGCACCAGCACACCAGCCACGCCAGGGGTCTTGCACAGGGGCATCACCCCAGGTTCTTGGGGGGGGTCTCCATTTTGTGGGGCTCCAGGGAATGAGGGGCTGCAATCCCAAGTGTGTGTGTGGGTCCTCTGTGCTTCTGGAGCAGGGATGGGGCTGCCTTGGCACAGGGTGTCCACAGGGTGGGGGGAATGTGTGAGAGGCTGCGCCTCAGGCACAGACTGGTGTGAGTATGAAAACACCAGCTGGTAGGGGCACACCACCTGCTGCCAGCCTGAGAAATGCTGGAGGGGAGGGGCTGCTAGAGCCAGAGGACCACCCAGCAAAAAGCCTTCCCTTGCTGGACGCTGCTGTTGCTGTGGCCCCGCTGCTGAGAGCACCCTGCCCACCACAGGACAGCTGGGGTGCAGAGACCCCCAGCCCAAGAGCAGCTCTCCTTGGGCTGAGGGCACTGCATGGGTGCCGGGTGGGCCAGTGCTGCCCCAGGTTGGCCAGTGCTGCCCCAGGTTGGCCAGTGGTGCCCCAGGTGGGCCAGTGCTGCCCCATCCCCTCGGTGGCTGCACGGGGCTCCGAGGGGCAGCGTGGTCATGGCAGTCACGTTGCAGTCACGCAGGTGCCCCAGTGCTGCTGCTGCTGCTGCTGCTGGTCTCAGCCGCTTCCCAGAGAGCCAGAGAACGGGGACAGGGTGGCCAGGTGAGGGGACAGGGCAGGTGGGAGGTGATGCTGGGGGACGCCTGTGTCCCCCAGCTCAGCAGGGTCACCCCTGCTCCCACCCCCCGCCCGCCCACGGCACAGACCGGAGGCAAAGCGCGACCCCAGGGCCGCCCATCCCCGCTCCCCTCGGGCACACACACAGCTCTAGGTGCCAGCCCTGCCACTGCTGGGTCTCTTCTCAGTGAAGAAGCTCTTGAGCAGCATCACCTGCCCGATGCTGACCACGAAGAGGATGAGGGTTTCCCCCACTGACCAGTAGGAGACGCGTCCATTGAGCTCCTCAGCCCGGCTGCGGTCCTGCGCCTCCCGCAGCCGGTAGTGGGTCTGCGAGTCGATCACCGCGTTCAGCATCTCGTGGATGGTCACACAGGCGGATTCCAGCTGGGGACAAGGACAGGAGAGCCCTGCTGCTTCTGCCATGGCACCACTGAGGGAGCCCAGGGCCGTGCCAGGACACTGGAGAGCAGGACACCAATGTCTGTGTTGTAGGTTCCCTGCCAGGCCCCATCCAAGGTGGGCACCCGGACGCCCAGCCCAGAGGCTCATGCCAAGGATGGAATGGCTGATGCAATTCCCCCACGTGGGTTGGCCACGGGCCGTGGCAGCCAGGGGAGCCCAGGCCCAGCACAGCCCCCCCGGCCAGGCAGAGGATGTGGTGTGTGCTGGGGCCGTTGGCTGGCGGTTGGCACTTCTGCATCCAGCCAAGGAGGAGGGGGACAGGTCCCCAACTGCCATCCCACATGGCTGTTTGGGGGCTGGGCAGGGCCCTTCCTCCCTCCCTCCCTCCCTCCTTTCCTCCCTCCTTTCCTCCCTCCTTTCCTCCCGGGACCCACCTGTGTCAGGGCAGTGACGCGGTTGTTCATGTCGGGCAGGATGGGTGGCTCATCGCCCACCTGGAAGTCGAAGTAGACAATTTTGTGGGAGAAGGTGGAGAACTCATTGCTGAAGCAGAAGGTGTAGATGCCCTTGAGGTCGGTGTGGTGTGAGAAGCTGTCGTACTGCTTCTTGGTCTCCTGGTAGATGGTCTTGCCGTTGGGGTCCTCCACGTAGCAGTCCACGTCATAGTGTCCCCCGCTGATCACCTGAGCAGGACATGTGTTCAGATGGCACACGCCAAGCGACGTGGCAAGGGGCCCCTGACCCTGCCCAGCCCCACAGCCGTGTGAGAGGCCAGCGGGCACCATGCCCACGGGATGGGGCCCAGGCCAGGGGAGCCCTGGGGACTCTGTGCACCACAGTGCCAGCAGCTCAGGTGGGGTGCCTATGGCTCAAGTGGGGTGCCTGGAGACAGGGACTGCCCCCATGACCCAGGTCAGGGCATCCATGGCTGATGTGGGCACATCCCAGAGCTGGCTCTCAGGTGGACACTGCTGGGCATGGGGCTGGGGTTGGGAACAGCTCCTAGTGCAGCATGGAGGGAGCTGGGGTGTGCATGGGAGGGGGGAACTGCAGTCCTGCCTGCCTGGGGCTCTGCAGGGCACAGGACAGGAGTGTGGGCAGAGGCATGGGCAGGTGGCACGGGCAGAGGCACCAGTGGCACTTGGGCAGGGGTGTGGGCAAGGGGCCACGGGCACTGGGGCACAGGCAGGCACATGGGCACGGACCAGACATGGGAAGGGACACAAATGGGGTGCCCAGGGAGGGGTCCCTGGCAGGGGTACGGGCAGGGGGTGCAGGCACGGAGCATGCAGGGCTGCAGGAAGGTACCTGCAGGTACAGGCAGGGCAGTACCTGATAGTCGAGACTGAACTTGATGCCGCTCTCCAGCTCCTGGTGGAAGCATCGTTGGGCGCTGTCGGGCAGCTCCAGAGTCAGCTCCGTGCCGCCGGCCCCCAGCGCTCCCAGCAGCGCGGCCAGGCACAGCATCCGCAGCGCGCCCGGCATCGCGATCCGAACCGCGCCCGGCATCGCGATCCGCACGGCCCCGCACTGAGCCCGGCTCAGCCCCGCAGGGTCCCGCACCGAGCCCGGCTCGGAGCCGCACCGAGCCCCGCACCGATCCCGGCTCGGCCGCGCACGGCCCCGCACCGCCCCCCTGACGTGGCGCTTCCGCTGCGAACGGGGCGGGCCGGGGCGGCACCTCCGGCCCCGGGGCGGGGATCCGGGGAGCGCTCCACCGAGCCCGGCACCTCGGGAACCCGCCGGCATCTCCGGGTCCAGCACTCTGGCCATCCCAGGAACCCCCCGGCATCTCCGGGTCCGACACTCCGGCCATCCCGGGACCCCCCTGGCATCTCCGGGTCTGGCACTCCGGCCATCCCGAGGATCCCCCGGCATCTCCGGGTCCAGCACTCCGGCAATCCCGGGGATCCTCTCGGCGTTCCCGGGCACACCCTGGCCCGTCTGGTGTCGGATCCACGCGAGACCAACCTCCGTCCAAAGCTGAGCGCTTTATTAATGCAGTGCAAAACTAGCCCAAAAATCTCCGCAGGGCCGCGGCGTCACCCCGGCAGCTGCCCCTGCACCCCTGCGCGCACGCGGTCTCGCAATAAACGCATTCACGGAGGGATGGAGTCTGTCACGGCACATCGGGCGTGGGGCTGGGGGCTCCCTGCCCGGGCTCAGAGCACAGCGGGGTCTCGGCTGCGACTTTCGCGGTGGGATGAGACCCTGGGGTCAGCCCGGGTCACCTCGGAGTCTTGGCATCCCGGGTTCCCCGCCGCTGGCAGAGCAGCCGGGCTGGGCCCGCCCTGCTCGGGGATTCAGCGCTTCCTGGACCCAGAGGTCCTGGGCGAGGTGGGGAATGAACCCCCTGAAGTTCAGACGCTTCAGAGACGAGACAAGCCCACGAGGCTGCAGCGGGGCCGGTGAGCTCAGCCGTCCGAGCTCGGCAGCGCTCGGCAGTCTCGGAGGTGGAGGATTTGTCTCCCTCTCCCGGAGCACTCACACGCTCCGTGCCCGGACCGTGTCCCCGCTCCACAGCCTCCGCAGCACTGCGCCCCTTCCCCTCCAGGAGGAGAGGAAGAGATCACCACCGGGGGCTCCGGGAGGGGATTCGGTGAGAGAACGAGCGGGATGTAAGAAAAGCGGATTGCAGCTAGCGAGGAGTAAGTGAACCGCGGGTGGGATCCTTGGCACGGAGCTTGGCGATCGAGGACGGCGGGGGATCGATCTCCCAATCAGCTCCCGATTCAGCCCTTGGGCTCAGGGCTGAACCCCCCGGCCACCAGCGTGTCCCCAGAGCCAGTGCCCGCTCTGCGCGGGGACCGCCCCTTTCCTGCGGGGACAGCGCGGCTGCGGCCACCTCCCCGCGAACAAACGGTGACACGGCTACTGCGCCACGACCTCCTCAAAGTCGGAGAGGTGCCGCATCTGCTCTGCCTGCATGGAATGTCTGCGGAGAAGCTTCCTGTTGGCTCTCAGGTCCCCCCGCCGGGGCGAGCTGGGCATGAGGGGCACCAGCGGCTTCAGCCCAGCCGCCAGCGGGGAGGGGGCTTTGCTGGAGCCAATGTCGGGAATCGGGGGGTTGGGGTTCATGTTCAGGGGGGGCAGATACCCTGGCCTCGTGTGGGAGATGTGGTCCAGCAGCAGGGTCCCGGAGCCTCGCCTCTCCAGCAGGCCGGGCGGCCGGCGCCGGGCGGTGCTGGGCGATGTGCTGGTGCTGCCCGAGGGGGAGCCGCAGGAACCGTCCAGCAGCGCCAGGTGCGACCCGCTCAGCTTCCTCCTCTCCGAGGGCCCCTTGCTCGCCTCGGTGCCCTGGGGGTCTCCGCTGTACTCGGCGCCTGGCCTCCACCAGTGCGGGGTGTCCATCCCCGCGGCCGCGCTGCTGCTCTCCGGCTCCTCCGGGACCGTGGCGCTCCGGGACAGGCACGGGTGGCTGCCCGGGCTCTTCTCGTGCGTGCCTTTCCATGCCAGCGGCCCCGGTGCCTGCTCATCCACTGGGGGGAACAGAGAGGGGTCCCTCCCCTTGCTGCTGCTGCTGCGGGTCAGGGAGGGCTTTTTGGAGAGCGAGAGGTCGCCCATGCCCGTGACGAGCTCGCTATCAGCGCACACTCGTGTGTCGTCTCGGTGACTCGAGGCTGCCAGCACCGAGGGTGCCACCAGACCCCAGGGCTCCGAGCGCAGCCGCTTCAGCCGGGGCAGCTGGGCTCTCCGGGCAGTGCCAGCCCTCTGGCCCGGGGAGGGCGGCTCCGTGTCCCCGGTGTGTGAAGGGTGTGGGGTGAGAATGCTGCTCTCCTTCTCGGCGGGGGAAGGTGCTGAGGTGGGAGTTTTGGGGTGAGCGCTGGAGGGGGCTGTGCCCTCCTCCGGGTGAGCCCTCTCCTTGAACTCCAGCGCAGGGGCGACGTTCAGGTACTGCTTGGCGGTCTTGGTGCCGGAGGCCGATGTGTCCATGGTGATGATGATCACCTCCTTCCCCTTGGCTCTGCAGGCGTTCACGAGGCGCTGCAGCACAGCCTTGTCCTCGGCATTGATGGCGTGGACCAGCGCCGAGGCTCCGGAGTGATCCTCCAGGCTGGGGTCAGCCCCGCTGTCCAGCAGCAGGGACACCACCTCGCCCCCCGCCCCTCGGATACAGGCGTGCATCAGCGCGGTTTTCCCGGACTTGTCCTGGATGTTGGGGTCGGCTCTGTTGTCCAGCAGGTACTTCACCATCTTGGCCTTGTGGATGCTCTGCTGGTCCACGTGCGTGGTGATGCAGGCCACCATCAGCGCCGTCTCGCCCTTGTCGTTGCTCTCGTTGATGTAAGCCCCCCCTTCCAGCAGCAGCCGGGTCAGCCGCAGCCGCCCGAGCCACACGGCCTTCAGCAGGGAGTTGCCCCCCAGCTCCAGCTCCGTCACTTCGTCCATGGCTGCTCCTTCCCCCGGGTGATGGCAGTGGCGGCTGTGGGGGGAACCACGGAGAAGAGCTGAGCCCCCCTGCTTTGTCCCCGCCACCCTGAGGTGCCGTGCTCTGGGCACTGCCCTCATCCCGCTGTCCCTCCGGCCATGGCCACCCACCTTGTGCAGACACTGCCGATGGAGCCCCAGGAGATCAGGGAGCTTCTGATGGTCTCTGCCGGCCTGTCGGGTCTGGGGGCCACAACACGAAGCCCACTGGAGTCGGTGTGAACTTCCCTGATGGCTTCCTGGGCTGGAGCCGGGATCTCTGCTCCCTCACGGCTGGAGGGAAGGAGAAGCAGCCACAGTCATGCTGTCTATTGTGTTTCTACTGCCCCCTGCTTCTACCGCCCCACTGCCCCCCTGCTGCCCCCGCTCCCTGCCTCACTCCTCGGAGCGTTCCTGGAGCCCTGAGCAGTCAGTGCCCCCAGACTGGCCCTGGAGAGGGCACAACCCTCCCGGCCCTCCCCACCCCTCCGTGCCCTGCACGGGGATCCTGCGGCCCCCGGACCCTCGGTCAGTGCCCACATCGCTCCCAGCCCCTCCCAAAGGAGCCCACGGTCCCGCTCCCCCCGCCCCTTCCCGTGGGGACCCTCAGACCGGGGAGAACCGACTGGGGCAGAACCGACGCCCGGTACTCCCCCACCCCTGCCGGGACTAGCGTCCCCCGCGCCTCTCCGAGCCGCGGCCACCCCGCTCCCGCTCCCGCCGCC
>JAODHX010000660.1:19878125-19899682 GCA_027576295.1 Cossypha polioptera | reverse complement strand
CAATACTCATCATTTATTGGATGTGATTCCCCCAATACCCATCATTTATTGGATGTGATTCCCCCAATACCCATCATTTATTGGATGTGATGCCCAAATACCCATCATTTACTGAATGTGATTCCCCCAATACCCATCATTTACTGAATGTGATGCCCCCAATACCCATAATTTACTGGTTGTGATGCCCCAACACCCATCATTTTTTGGATGTCACGACCCTTGGAAGGACAGGCTGCCGTGTGCTGGGGTACAAGGCTGCTCTTGCCTGGCCCTTGGAGGAGAGCTCCCCTCTGGGAGCTGCTTTTCCCCATCCCCGATCCCTGTTTGACCCCACCCTGATTCCCCGCAGAGGAGGCCCCGGCAGTGGCGCTTCCAGGGCCGAGCTGCCAGCCTGGCCCTGCGCTGGAATTCCTGCTGCAGTGTCTCCAGCGAGTTCCCATCTGTTACTTCATTCATGTGATTAATCTGCCAAAGAAATTCCTGATGTAAACACAGCATTATCAGAATTTACTCCGGACTTGGCCCCTGGATTCCCTGCCAGCTTTTGCTGGAATTGCACTCGTGCTGCAGCAGCTCTTCAGCGCACACAGAGCGGCTGAAGCAGGGCGGGCTGGGAGGCGGGGATGCTCCAGGTCAGCCTGGGAAAGGCTCGGTGCGATCCTACAGGGATCAGCTGTGCGCAGGGCAGCCAGGAGGCAGCGGGATGCTGGAAAGTCTCAGAGCTCCGGAGCACGCCAGGAAAAAGACCTGCTGCAAAGGCGGCCCGAATTCCCCTTCCCTGTGCGCGCGGGTCCCGCCGCAGCAGCGCTCCCACCAGGGACCCCGACGGAGCGATACGGGTCCCACACTGGGAATCGCGATGGACGGGTCCCACACTGGGAATCCCGATGGACGGGTCCCGCTCGGGGGGTCCCGATACGGGTCCCACACTGGGAATCCCGATGGACGGGTCCCGCTCGGGGGTCCTGACACCAGTCCCAAACTGGGAATCCCGGTGATCGGGTCCCTCTGGGGGGGTCCTGGCACAGAACCCCCGGAGCCGGCCGGGTCCCCACGCTCGCTGTCACTCGTGCAGGACACACGGAACCCGCAGGGCTGTGGCAGGGAGGCGGAGGAGTCGCCGGGGCCAGGGACGAACCCGCAGCGCTACCTGCTGGCTACCAACCGGGCTGGCTACCGTCCGGGCTGGCTACCGACCGGGCTGGCTACCGTCCGGGCTGGCTACCGGCTGGGCTAGTTACTGACCGGGCTGGCTACCAACCGGGCTGGCTACCGACCGGGCTGGCTACCGGGTCACAGCTCCGAGAGCCCAGCCCTGCAGGGGATGGGGGTCTCAGCCCTGCAGGGGATGGTGGTCCCAGTGAGCATCAGCAGGTGCGTGGGGATCTCTCCTCGCGTGTGCCCCGTGTTGCCGTCCTGAGCTCTGACCTGCCAGCGTGACTGTCAGGGTGCTCCAGGGGAGTCTCCAAAATGCTGCTTTCCTGCCCAAATAATCGTGTTTTGGTTTGGGTTTTGGAGCAAAGGGCTTCTGAGAGGACTAGAGATGCTGGCAAGAGCTGGTGCCAGAGGGATGCTTGGGGATGTGCAGTTTTGTGTAGAGCTGTTTGTACCTACCAAACCCTCTGCTAATGCAAATAACCAAAGGGCTCCCAGTTGTTTATTTCCTGACCCTCCATGGGCAGGGACAAAACGCTGCAAATTGTCCCCCTTCAGTCTCTGTGTCCAGTGTGCTGGCACTAGGATGCTCCAGGGTCAGAGGAAATCTCTCATGGAAGGTATTTTTCAAAGGAGACTTTTTTCTCCCTGGAGCAGCTGTGGAATATTTCAATGTATAAAATAATTTTTCCAGCTATTTTGTCAAAGAGAAGTTTTAATATAGATTATCTTCTAACTTTATAGAGCTTTTATCTCCTTTTTCATTCTGTGGAAGAAAAAGTCACTTCCCACTTGCTCCCCTGAGCAGCATTCCAGCTGGGATGGCTCTCCCACACCCAGCTCCATCCTGCTGTCAGTGCACTGTCCTCTGCGTGATCCTCGGAGCTGTCCAGAGCCCGGCTGGCTGTTTGTGCAGGAGGGCACCGTGACCCCTCCTCTCCTGTGCCTGGGGGAGATAAAATCCAGGGGGGAAATTGCCCTGCACCCAGCTGGGTCTGCATCCCCGTGTTCTCTGGGGTCCAGTCCTGGTTGCTCTGCCCCTGTCCTGCTCCCAGAGGAGCCCCCAGGATGGGTGCAGTGGCCAGAGCTCTGCTCCATCCTCACTCCTGCCCTTCCCTCAGGCAGTCCCTGGGCAGGGGGGCTCCAGGGCTCCCATTCCTGCTCCCCAGGGCAGGGAGAGGCTCCAGGGCTCCCATTCCTGCTCCCCAGGGCAGGGGGGGCTCCAGGGCTCCCATTCCTGCTCCCCAGGGCTGGGGGGGCTCCAGGGCTCCTGCTCCTCTCCCCAGGGCTGGGAGAGGCAGGCACAGGGCACAGGATCCTGCAGCAGTCTGCAGCCATCACTCGCACGCGTGAGCTCTGTGTTTGTTTTTGTAATCCCCCTTTTTTTTTAATTGTGATTTTAGCGGTGGTGAAAGGTGCTGGATTGACAGGCCATGGAGACGGAAGGGCCTCTGAACTCCACAGAAGTTTACATTTACAAAGGACACAGAGAATAAATAGAAGACAGTGTTTAGAGTCCTCTGTAGACACTTCAGACTTGCTTATAATTCTGCAGCAATTCCATCACCTCCAAAGTGATTGATGCTCTCTATAAAGTCTTGCCTTAAAACATTTCCCTATGTGTCAGGGGAAGAAGTTTATTACACTTTACTGAAAGGGCAGGATTTGTCTTGAGCTGAAGGCTGAGTCCTTTCCAGCCCTATCCCCAGGAGAAAAAATAATCAGAGTGCTGGAAAAAAGGAGCCTGACCCAAGGCAGGCGTGTGGTTTGTGGCTGGCCAGGTCGAGTGCTGGCTGTGGGGATGGAGCTCTCCCTGACTGCTCCAAACAGGGCAGGAGGAACAGATTCTCATCAAACTGTTGTTTTCTAAAAGCTTGCATTTTCTTTCAGTGGAAACATGAGATGCATCTGCTTTTGACAAAGAGAATTATTTTTTTTTATTTAATCACCAAATACACTGAGAAAGGACTGCTTTGGGATAGAGCTGCTTGTGTACTGATAAAAGTAGCGGAGATCACAGGCTTTAGGCCTAAATTCCATTCTATATTTCCACTGAAGTAGTTGTTTTGGTTTGGTTTTAGCATAGAAAATTCAGGGGGAATGCTTTTTCTCCTGTGCCAGGGCGTTCCCAGGGCTGTGGCACCGTGGGGCTCAGCTGCCCTGATGCCCTTCAGGAAGGCAGTGCAGGTGGTTGGGGAGCTTGGTTGGGTTCTCAGGGGCTGGAAGCAAATTTACCTTCCCACACAATGCTGGCAAAGCTCTCGGTGCTGCAGGGGGCTGTGGGGTGCCCAGCTGGGCTGGAAGTGGAAATCTCCTCGCTTTAAAAGAAAAGGAAAATTGTGTAAGGGGTCACTGAGTAATGAAATTACCCGGGGCAGACACAGATTTCACCTTGGCAAACACCAGGATACCTTGGGGATGTTAATTTTATAAACCATCTGAAAGCAGCTCACATCTCACCCCCAGCACTGCTCTGGGCTGAGCCCAAAGTTCGCAGCCCTGCTCTGTGACACCCCTGGGATCAGGGCTGGGTGCTGCCCTGCAGCCACGGCCACCCTGCTGGTGTATCCCCGGGCCCGCTGGCAGGGAATCAGCTGTGTCTGCCGGCATTTAATCTCCAGTTTGATGTTTAGGGAGAACCTGATGTCAGTTCAGTTAATTGTCTGCTAAAGACTCTGCTCCTTCCCTGCTTTCGTGCTACATTCACCTTTTCTTCTTTCCTTTCTGCAGCGCCCTCAGGTAAAGATGAATGGCAAGGTATAAAAAATGACCCCAGCCGCTTAATTCGAAGCAGAGGAGACAATAACAGTCTGGAGGCAGAGCTGGATTTATCTTTTCCGCGGGTGGAGGCCCCTCCTCCGGCGGCGGCTGCCGGACGGGGCGAGCGGCATCTGAAGCGAATTGAGGGAACCTTTCATTCCGCGGGATCGGCAGCAGCGTGTGCCGGCCCCGGCGACATCTGCAGCCCTCATGCTGGATTTTGGCAGCGCCTGAGCCCATTGTCAGCAGTTCCATTGCACTCACTGGTGATGCGCACGGACACGTCTGCCCGAGCGCGGGGGGCTGGGAGCGCTGGGACAGGGACAGGGACAGGGGCACGGACAGGGGCAGGGACAGGGACAGAGACAGGGACAGGGGCAGGGACAGGGACAGGGACAGGGACAGGGACACGGACAGGGACACGGACAGGGGCAGGGACAGGGACAGGGACAGGGACAGGGACACGGACAGGGACAGGGACAGGGACAGGGACGGGGACAGGGACAGGGACAGGAGTAGGGACAGGGACAGGAGCAGGGACAGGGACGGGGACAGAGACAGGGACAGGAGCAGGGACAGGGACAGGGACACGAGGGGCAGAGTTCAGGGGCCGCAGCACACGCGTGTCCCTCGCCCTGTGTCGGGCTCCGGGTGCCCCAAGGGCTGCGTCAACTTTAATATCTCTGCTGAGTGAAATTTCCTGGTGCGGCTTTCATGTCCGCTGGGACACTTATGAAATATCCGGCTCCTGTGTTTTTTTCTGAAGAAGTGGAATTTCCTATTGGGGACTTTAATACCAGGGCTACGTGCTCGGGGCTCGGGGCGGCAGCGGCGCTGCTGGCTCAGCCATCGCCCCCCCTGCCCCGGCTCCCGGGGAATTCGGCTGCCTCAGGAGTTTTCCGGTGGCGCTAAGCCGTCTTTTCATGGCTGATCACCCCACCTGCCACGGGGAAAAGCCAAATCCACACTGACAAGCCGCCGGCGGCTGTTTGCAGAGGGATCACATGAGGTCCCGGCCCCCCGATGAACCCCTCATGCAGAAGCGCTGTCGGAACGTGGGCACTCCCATCTGGGGCTGCTGGAGGCTCCAGGGGCTCGCCCCATCCTTTTCAGGGTTCCCGGGAGCTCCAGGGACTCACCCTGGCCGCTCTGGGCCTCCCAGAGCAGCCCCCGGTGCCGAGGGGCGCCACGACCGCTCCAGTTTTGTCCCTTGACCAGCTCAGGGTGGGATGGCAGGGGGGACCCTCCTCTTTCCTCAGTTCATTCTGCCGCCCCACCGCCCCCTCACAGCTCGCTGGGCAGTGGGAGCGGCCGGAGGGGCTGCGGGGGCTGTGGCAGAGCGGTCCTGGCACCCCCGAGTGCCCCCAACCCACCGCGGCTCTGCCCAGAGCTGTGGTGTGCCCCGGCCTGGGTCTGGAGCCACCGGGGGACAAAAAACCATCGGCGGGGGGTGACAGAGCCTGTCCCAAATCCCGACCCTGCCCTCCCCGTCCCAGAGGGTGCTCGGGTCTCACGGCAGAGCCGGGGATCCCGGCCGTGGCAGAGGCTGCGGGCGGGGCAGCCCCGGGCACAGCCCGGTGTCCCCAAAGGAGCAGGGAGCCGCGCCGGGCAGCCGCAGGGCGGCCACCAGAGGAGCCCGGGGGGCCCAGACTCACAAACTGGGGCTGTGAGTGTGTCCGGGGCAAGGCAGCGGTCAGCATGCGGCCCAAGCTCAGGAGCAGGAGGCTCTGGCTTTAGGGGTGCATCCTTAGGGGGCGGTTTAGGGGTGCATCCCCTCCCCAGGCCAGCCTGTGCGTGCAGTGCCTGACACGGAGCTGCTCCTCCACTTTGGGCCCTGCCCTGCACCTGGAAATTCAGGGGACGTGGGGCGGCCCCCCGTGAGGCTCGGGGATCCCCCTCCAGGCTTTGCCAAGGGGCAGAGTGTGCAGGGAGCTGCAGGGCAGTTCTGTGGGGTGGCAATGTTTTGGGGAGCTGCAGTGGTCGCTGGCTGTGGGGCTCGCGTGGGGCCAGGGCAGCAGTTTTTCAGTATCCCCAATGGAAAAACCTCCTCCCTGTGCTGGTGCTGGCTCTTCCTCTCTGCCCAGCCACGCATCCATGAGCAAGCACCCCAGAACACACTCTGCAAAACACTTCAGTGGAGGCAGGAAAGATCTGACTGATGGGAATAGCTGGAAAACTGGGAAAAAAGAGGATGGGCATGTGAAGGGACTCACGGGTTTGTCCTGCAGGGCAGCCCCTGTGGGACCCTGGCACGCCCAGGCTCGGCGGGACACGGGCTGCAGCACCCCAAACTGGGTGGGAGCACCGGGCTCTGCCCAGCAGACACCCCCTTACCTCATCCTGGGGTTCGTGCCCTTGTCCCTCTGCAGTGTTCATCATTTCCTTCATCTGCTGTGGCTGGAGATGGCTGGCAGGAACTCACCTAAAAAACCAGGGAAATGTTGAGAATGAATCGTTTTAACGGGAGCAATTCCAGGCACAGGAGTTTTACACTGATTTCTTACTTTTGTAATTATTCTTCACATTGATCCCAACGAATTCCAAGCTCAGTTCACTGAAACACAAGCAAACAGTAACGCATTAAGAAGCATTTCAAGACCTTTTCCAAAAAGATGCATTTTCCTGCTGGAGACCTGCTGCAGGTGCTGAAAGGGAAAACCCCGAAATGACGGGACCTGCTGGATTTTAGTGAAAAAGACAATTCTGTATCCCCTGCATTTGATTTGCGGTCGGTTTATCCTAAGCCAACATCTGGAGCTGCACAGGCACGGATGCCGGAGCCGGGATAGCCCGGGGGCCACCAGGGGCCGGCGAGTCAGGACGGTGCTCGTGTCACCCGCATACCCTTATCAGTTCTCCGTCCAACAGTTAGAGCGAAGAAGCTGGGCTGGAAAAGTGATAAGGGCACGAGGGTGGCCTCAGGAGACGATCCCCGGGAATCGGGGGGTGTGACCCGCAGGAAGCCTGTGCGGTACCGAGGGAGAGGTCGGGAATCACCGAGGAGAGAATTCGGGAATCACTGAGGAGAAAATTCAGGGTGTCACCGACGGGAGAGCTCGGGGGTCACCGACGGGAGATCTCTAGGTATCAGCGAGGGGACAGTTCGGGGTGTCACCGACGAGAGATCTCGGGGTGTCACCGGTGCCTCTACTCGCGGCCGGCGCCGTCTGCGGGAGCGCCGCGGGGATCTCGGGGTGCGCAGCTCAGCCTGCCCGCAGCGAGTGCCCCGCGCCCCTGGGCTCCGTCTGCTCCAGCCCCCCGGACACTCCCCATTGACAACTTTCATAACTCAGTCCCCTCCCTGCGGGGAGGGCCCGGCCCCCGGGCCCGGGGCTGAGCCGGCACCGGCCGGCGGGGCGCGGTGGGACCTGCCCGCCGCCGGATTAAGCTGAATAAATCGCGGGGGTGCAGCCGGGCGGATTCGTCTGACGCTGCAGAAAGGCACCCACGGTCCCCAGCCCGCCCTGGGACTGGGGGCGCCCCGTCCTGCCCCCGAAGGGCAGGAAAAGCCCATCCCGGGTGGCAGGGGAAGGGTCTGGTACCGCGGCTCCTGCTCCAGATGCTCAGAGAGGAGCTGGGGCGCCCGTGCCGGTGGTGATGCCCCGTGCTGTGCTCCCCGCGTCCCCTTGTGCCCACGCTGTCCTTCACGTCTCTCCTGGGTGGTTCCTCCCATCGAATGCTCGAGGGAGCAGCTGAGCCTGGTCTGTCCTGCTCAGTCACAGGCATTCCTTGCCACGCAGTGCAGACAAGGGTGTCTGGGGGCCATGACCAGCCCTGGCCACCAGCGCCTTCACTCGGGAGCAGCCCAACCCTGCTGCTTTCAGCTCCAGTGCCGCCGAGGCTGGAGCAGAGCAATCCGGGTCTCCACTCCCAGCTGGGCATGTGTGGGCTTGCTGTGGCACTGGGCTGCTGGGGAACGGTCCTGAACCAGGTGTGAGGGGACCTGGGCTGGGCCAGAGATTCTCCTGGTGTGAGTCAGCGGCACAGGAACCCCCGGAGCTCTGGGTGGTGCCAGGCAGCTTGTCCTGGCTCCACTGCCCTGCAGACAGGGGCTTGCTGCCCTTGGTGGGTGTGCTGGGGCTTGGCAGCAGCCGTGACAAGGGTGGAGGTGACACAGGCACTGCCCATCCCAGTGCCTTGTGCTCATGCAGGTGCCCTGCATCCTCCCTGTCCTTCTCCCAGCATCTCCTTCCTCCCCACTCCCTGCTTCCCAGGGCTTTGCTGCCCTTTCCCAAGCAGGGAATGAGCACAGGACGACATTTCAGGTGGGAATACCAAAGTAAAACATCTCTATAGTTCCTGTTGGAGCTATGGGACCTCCTGTGGGACATCAAGGCCTACATTGGCTGTGGGCTCTACATGTGGCCACAATTGCTTCTGGTTTTGGTCCAGGTTTATTTGCTGCTCAAAGGACAGAAGATGGTGATGGGGCCAGTAGACCTGGCAGGGTGCAGGGAGGCAGCACTGTGTTCCCCAGGGCTGGGACACTGTCCTTTGCCCCTTGGCCTGGGATCTGGCCCTCCAGAGCAATCCCAGGGGGTAGGAGAGGGGAGGGAGGGGTGACAATCATGTCCCCTCTGTTTTGGATGGTGGGAGGGAGAGGATTACAACAAACCAGGGCAGCAGCAAAGGGCTGTAAGAGCACGAGTGCAAGGAGTCCATGGCTGACAGCCACCCCCTGCCCAAACCTTCCCTGCCCAAAGACCCCCTGCTTGAGCCAGGGCATGGCCACAGCCCTTCTCCTCCCAGCTGTGATGAGTCTCAGACAGTTTTGGAAAAAGCTGGTGCCCCAGGGAGCAGCCAGCCCAGCCCTGCAGCATTGCTGGGGGCTCTCAGGGCTCTCCCACCTCCCCTGCGGTGGGAACCAGCAGCCAGACAGGGCCTGCGGGGCTGGCTGCAGCCAGAGCCAAGGCTTTGATGTCCCGGAGCGGCCACTGGGCAAGCACAAAACCCCAGCAGAGCCCCGGGTCCCGTGTTGGTTTTGGTGATTGTGCAGCTGAGCAGCTCCCGGGGTGTGAACATCCCGAGCAGAGTAAACACGGCTCGCTCCCGGCAGGGGCGCCTGGCAGAGGGGGCTGCTGTCCCCGTGGTGACACAGGGGCTGCTGTCCCCGTGGTGGCACAGGGGCTGCTGTCCCCATGGTGACACAGGGGCTGCTGTCCCCGTGGTGGCACAGGGGCTGCTGTCCCCATGGTGGCACAGGGGCTGCTGTCCCTGTGATGGCACAGGGGCTGCTGTCCCCATGGTGGGACAGGGGCTGCTGTCCCCATGGTGGCACAGGGGCTACTGTCCCCAGAGCAGGGCAGCACTGGGGCTGGGGGCTGAGCACTGGGGCTGTGAGATCCCATCAGCTCCCAGATCTGCAGGGCTGGGACTGTCCTGTCCTGTGCTGGCTCTGTGGGAGCCACGAGGGGCTGCCCCTCGAATCTCTGTCCCTGCTGCTGCCATCAGCAGCTTTAGTGGGGCTGCCCGTCCCCTCAGCTCACTTATTAAAGACGGAGAAGAGGGGGGAGGCCTGGCGGGGAATCCCCCTGAGGTGGGAGGAAATTGCAAATACCTCGGAACACATCGCTCAGCCGATGGGACCCCTGAGGGCACGGGGGGCCCTGGCGTGTCCCCCCAGCTCCGCAGAGCGCGGCAGCCTCCTGTCAGGACAGGCAGCACACTGAGCTTCCCGAAATTCCAACTCTGTGCCCGGCAGCATCTCGCTCCTGTCCCCCCACACGAGCAGGATCGGACCCAAACCTTCCACCTGGCCAGGGGCTCCAAAACCCGCCCAGCCCGGCCTTAAACACTCCCAGGGAAGGGGCAGCCCCAGATTCTGCCCTGGCGAGGGGTGTGGTGCCCGCGGTGCCGGGTTCGGGGCCGGGTGCGGGGCCGGGCTCGGTACCGGGTTCGGTACCGGGTTCGGTGCCGGGTGCGGTACCGGGTTCGGTGCCGGGTGCGGTGCTGGGTGCGGTGCTGGGTGCGGCGCCCGCGGTGTTGGGTTCAGTGTCGGGTGCGGGGCCGGGTGCGGGGCCGGGTGCGGTACCGGGTGCGGTGCTGGTGGGGCTGCACTGCTTCCTGCAGCCACTGGATGTCACCTGCAATATGGGCTCAAATATTGGCTCTGGCACTGCTCGGCTCTGACCCCGCACAGTCTGACCCCGCACAGCTCTGACCCCGCACAGCTCTGACCCCGCACGTCTCACTGCTCCTGACACCACACTCCCTTCACTCCTTCTCACTGCTCCTGGCTCAGAATTGTCTCTCTGTTCCCAGTGACACGGTTCCCGTTTGATTTCCCATTTGGGTTTTCCCACGTGGGATTCCCACAACCTCCACCAGCCCTGGGGCGGGTCGGGGACCCCGGGCTCTGTCCCGGTGTCTCGGGTCTGTTTGCACGTGGGGTGAGTGAGAACTGCAACATCACTGACTCTGCAAGTACAGTCTGGGAATACCACACGCTTCTTTTTGGGATTTTTTCCCCCTAGAGAGCAAATTATTCCTTATTAAGGTTCATTTTGCCATCCACACTGCTCTGCTGTGGTGGGATGCTGCCTTTTAATGCTCAGGTTTAGGAATTGTAAGAGAATCCTGGAATGGTTTGGGTTGGAAAGGACTTCACGGTTCTCATCGCACCCCTGCCATGGGCAGGGACCTTCCACTGTCCCAGGCTGCTCCAAATCCCGTCCAGCCTGGCCTTGGGCACTGCCAGGGATCCAGGCACAGCCACAGCTGCTCTGGGTGACCTGTACCAGGACTTCCCACACTCACAGAGAAGAATTCCTTCCCAAGATCTGAGCCAAACCCATCCATACCCAGCCTGGTACTGTCCCAGGTACCCACCAGCCTGAGGGGGCACAGCTAATGCACCCCCAATGCCAAGTGCACCCCCAAGTGCTTTTTCCGAGCTCCACCGATGTGAACAGAGTCCTGCCCGCGAGAGTTTGCAGCAGGAGCGAGGCAAAGCTGGCTCAGCACAGCCGCGGTGCCCTGGCTTGGCTGCTGCTGCTGAACCGGCTGGGGGGCGCGGGGAGCCCCTCCCCGGGCTCCTGCCGGAGGAACTGTGCGAGGGAAAGGGATGGAACCGGTGCCGGGATCCCGGGAGAGAGGGAACCAGCGCCGGGCCGCTGCTGAGCCGCGCGGTGAGATGCAGGTGGAGCCAGAGCCGAGTGCTGCTGCGGGAAGTGCAGGGATTTGGGAAAACGTGTTTTGAACACCAGCTCCTGCCCAGCTGCTGCAGGAGGAGGGTGAGGAGCTGCAGCGTGCCCGGCACCCCGGCTGCCCCTCTCCCCGGTCAGCCTGAGCATCGTCACTGCGGAGGGGTGGGCTCCGGGAGCAGCCCGGGAAGGAGAAACCGGGGGCGGTGCGTTCAGAGCCCGTCCTGGAACTCAGAGCCCGGTCCTGGCACTCAGAGCCCAGATCCGACACTCAGAGCCCGGTCCTGGCACATAGAGCCCGGTCCTGGCATTCCCAGCCCCTTACCCTGCTCCTGGAGCCCCCTGCCCTGCTCCTGGAGCCCCCTGCCCTGCTCCTGGAGCCCCCTGCCCTGTGCCCCAAGCCCCCTGCCCTGCTCCTGGAGCCCCCTGCCCTGCTCTGGAGCCCCTCCCAGCACAGCCCTGCTCTCTTTGCCCCAGCGCTGCCCCAGCCTCCTCCCTGCCGCAGTGCCCTCCGTGTTTCTGGGCTTTCCAGAAGAATGCCAATTGAATAAAAAAGCAAAGGTCAGTGAGCAGCAGAGCAGGGTATTTCTGGAAAGCCCAGGAGCGGGATTGCTCACAGCCTGGCACACAGGGCTGGCATTGGCTGGCACGGCTGGGCTGGCAGGGCTGGGCTGGCAGGGCGAGGGTGGCCAGCCCCACACCAGGATGGCAACCTGGCCTGAGGGACAGTGCCCGTGGGGTCAGCCCTGGGTCACACAGGGGACAGCCCTGGCCTCGGGTGGGCATTTGGAAAGCGAAGTACAACCTGCTGGAGTGAGACCAGGTGTGGCCATGGAGCTGCTCTGGAGCCAGGCTGGGAGAGCTGGGAATGTTCACCCGGAGAAGGGAAGGATCCAGAGAGAGCTCAGAGCTCCTTCCAGGGCCTGAAGGGCTCCAGGAGAGCTGGAGAGGGACTGGGGACAAGGAACAGGGCACAGGGAGTGGCTTCCACAGCCAGAGGACAGGCTAGATGGGATATTGGGAAGGAATTTTTCTTTGTAAGGCTGGTGAGGCCCTGGCACAGATGCCCAGAGCAGCTGTGGCTGCCCCTGGATCCCTGGCAGTGCCCAAGGCCAGGCTGGACACTGGGGTTGGAGCACCTGGGGCAGTGGGAGGTGTCCCTGCCATGGCAGGGGTGGCACTGGGTGGGGTTTGAGGTCCCTGCCAGCCCCGTGTCACCCCCAGGACAGCTCAGGTGTGGGAGGAAAGAACTCTGGCCCTATAAATCTCCTCCCTTCACAGGCAGAGTCACCTTGGAGCTGGCAGCAAGCAGCAGCCAGGCTGTAAATCACTGCTCACGGTGGGTTTGGGCTGTTCCCATGTTTTGGAGAGTCAGAGCAGCCCCAGATGGCAACATTCCAGTTGCTCCCTGTGTGCATTCCCAGGATTTACAAGGACAGGGATCAGAGGCTGGGTAAGGAGCTGGAAGGAGTCACCAGATAATAAACTGGGGGGGCTGCAGCTCTGGGGGGTTTGGGGTTTTCTACATGGAAACCAGGCATGGCTTTGCTGGAAGAGCTTTGCTCCCAAGGAGCCAAGAGAGATGGAAATGTGACTTTGACAAAAATAGGGGGAGAAAAGAACAATCTGGGCAATGAAGAGATCATAAAAATAATGGATATTATTCTGTTGCCTGCTTATTCTCCCAAATGTGGGGTGGGGAGGGTTTGGAGAAAGAGGAGTCCATGGTAAGGGCAGGAGCACAAGGAGGGCAGATCCTACTCCAGGTTCCTGAAGGATTCCTGCAGCTGCTCCTAAAATGGGCACGTGAAGGTGATTTGGGCTCGTGCTGCAGTTTTCAGTGATTTCAGTGATATTTGTCAGGATATTTCAATGAGATTTGCCCAGGAGCTGCAGGACTGGCAATGCTCCCCCCACCAACCCCTGGCTTATCTGCAGGAAGGGCTGGGGGTCACTTCAAACCCTCCTTGATACCCACCTGGCTGTTCTGTGAAGCCCAGCCAGGAGAGCAGACACCAGCCAGCCTGCAAACAAGACACAGCAAGTCTCACAGCAGAGCCCTGAAAATTCTCTGATCTCTATCAGGACAGGAATTCTGGAGCAGAGCAGAGCTGCACTGGGTCAGGGTGACAGAATTGTGGAATTACAGAATGTGGGACATCCTCACCTGGAAGGGACACACAGGGATCACCCAGAGCAGCTCCTGTCCCTGCACAGACACCCCAACAATCCCACCCTGGGCATCCCTGGTGTCCAAGCACTCCTGGAGCTCTGGCAGCCTCGGGAATGTCCCCATTCCCTGGAGGAAGAACCTTTCCCATTGGAGTGGTGAGAGCCTCTCCTGGGTGCTGAGATGCTCTGCTGGAGCAAAAATTGTCCTGGCTTTAGGAGGAGAAGAGACACAAAGATGGGAATGTGGGGGATTTCCATGGTGTTGAGAAAGCCCAGAGGAGGCAGAGCTGGAATCTCATTTGAGGCTTTGCTTTTTTCCCCCTCTTGATTTTGGTTGTTTATCTGCAGCATCAAATTCTGCCCTTATCTCTTGTTTGTTCCTCTGTCTCCAAGGCTCTGAGAGGAGCAGAGGAGGCAGAACCAGCCTGGGGTGGGATCAGGGGACCTTTGGCTCATCCTGGGATGGGGAGCCCTCAGAACCCAGCGAGGGGGATGTGTCTGTGTGCTGGGTGTCCTTTCTAAAGTGTTGAATAAAATCCACAAACCCACCAAGATCAATCCCTGTGCCAGCTTGGCTCATCAATACTTCAGTGCTCCTCTCCTCTGCTCCCTTTGAAGGGATTATTTTAATATGCAGCAGCTCCTCAGACGTGGATAATGAGGGGTCAGGAGGATGCTTTGTGTGCTCAGAATGTGTCTGCAGCTCCCTCACTCCCTCCTGCTGGGGCTGCCAGAACATTTTCCTCTGTAACTTCCCAGCTCCTGGATTCCTGGGGTGCATCCTGACCTCGTGCTGTGTCCTCTGCTGGGACTGGGGCAAAGCCAAGCTCTGAGGCCAAATCTGCCCCAGGGCTGTGGGGACAGAGGAGACCCCAGACTGCCTCTCCTTAGGGGAAAATCCCATTATTCAATGGGTGAACTTTCCCATTTCATCCCAAAATTCCAGCTGTGGGATGATGTTTTGGCTGTGGGTGTTTGATTGTGTTGATGTTTTTGGAAACCTCCTCTGTTGAGAAGGTCCCTCATCCTCCCTCCTCTCCCATGGAGGATTTGTCCATCCTGCTGCTGAGCTGGGGCTCACCCTGTGCAGCCCTGCAGGACACCAGGCAGGGAGCAAGCAGAGCCCTGACGGATTTTGGGATGGGGTCATGGCAGGGAGGGGTCTGGGAGAGCTGGAGCTGCTGGAATGCTGGCTGTGGGCTCCAGGGGGCTGGGATGGAGGCCACAGACCACACTGAGTTGCTGTTTTCCTTCTTTCCCTGACAAGGAGGAGGGCTGGCCCTTGGGTTTGTTTGTTTTTCTCATCCTTGTTTGCAAACTCAGTTACTGTAATGACAGCCCTGCTGGGCTCCTAAAGGACAGGTCTGCACCACTTGCAAAAGGAGATTCAGTGGAGCAGGAGGGAACCCTCTGCTATTTCCAATATTTTTCTCTCACTGACATCCTCTCTCCAGCCTTACCTGCTCACCACAGAGGGGCTGGAGCAGAAAATCTCCACGGAGATGTTCCAGGAGCTGGGGCAGCATTTCCAGTGGAGCCAGGCTGGGAGAGCTGGGGGTGCTCACCTGCAGAGGAGAAGGATCCAGGGAGAGCTCAGAGCCCCTAAAGGGCTCCAGGAGAGCTGGGGAGGGACTCTGCATCAGGAACTGTCATGATAAGACAAGTGGGAATGGGTTTAAACTGAAAGACGGGAAATTTAGCTTGGATATATGGAAGAATTGCTGATGTGAGGGTGGTGAGCTCTGGCACAGGGTGCCCAGAGCAGCTGTGGCTGCCCCTGGATCCCTGGCAGTGTCCCAGGCCAGGCTGGACACTGGGGTTGGAGCCTGGGACAGCAGAAGGTGTCCCTGCCATGGCAGGGGGTGGAATGAGATGGGATTTAAGGTCCCTTCCCACCCAAACCATCCCTGACCCTGTGATTTTGTGGAAGTGGTGATGTCACTGCTGTGCTGTAATTTGGGGAGAGCTCACTGGGAGCTGCTCCATCCCTCCCTGGCACACCAGGCACGGCTGTCCCAGTGCTGGGGCGTGGGAGGCACAGAGCTGGGATCAAAGCTGTGCCCAACCTTCCTGACCAGATGTGGGGTTTGATAAAGGAGCTGGGTGATTATTGCTCCACCTCCACGGAGTGTGTGCCATTCATTAAGTGCTTATTAATCCCTCATTAAACTCCAAGCCTGAGCAAGTGTGAGGAAGGATTCACTCCACGAGGCTCAGCCTCAGCACCGAGGGTGTCACACCTTGATGTGCAGGAGGGTTTGGATGGCTCTGCCCCCCCAGAGGGGTGTTCCTGCTCCAGGGCATCCCTCCCTTCTGGGTAAGACTGTCCTTGAGGAGATTCCTGCCCTTTCACTGAGCCAGATAGGATGGGAGGGATGCCAGAAGACCATCCCCACATCCTCAGCCATTGTCCCTTTATTCCCAGCTGGCTCTGGACAGTGACAGTGGGGACAGAGGTGACACCAAACCATGGCCACCACAGCCTTAGCAAAGCACAAACCCCACAGTGCCAGTGCTAACCCTGTTTGGGCTTTTTTTCCCCTCCAAAAATGCTACAATACAATAGAAAAGTACATAAATACTTGCAATACAAGTAAAGTCAATAAATAACATCCTCAAGGGATGCTGGGCAGGCACATGCTCCAGTTTTTGAAGGGTCCACGAGCCAGGAGCAGAGAATTAGTTGCACAAATCATGAAGCATTTTGGTTCCTCAGAGCAAATTAGGGCTCAGCCAGAGATTCCTTTCCCAAATCACTTCTGCAGGGCTGTGAGATGAGCACTGGGGGTACCCAAAGCACATTTTGGGGGATTGTTTTGAGGTCACACCTCTGGGTGTGCTTATTCCAGCACGGACCAGGGGGGTGGTGGCTCTTTGGGTGAGACCCTGTGGAGGTGTTTTTGGTGGAGGAGAGCAGGGGGTGGTTCTGCAGGAGTGTGCAAGGCAGAGGGGAGCCCGGGAGAGGCTGCGGGGTGGAGCAGGGACAGGCAGAGCCGGCTCAGCCGCCTCCCACGCCCCGACACGGAGATTCTGCTGCCGCAGACAGCGCTGGGGCTCCTCTCTGCTCCCCTGCTCCTCTTGCTGCCTTGGGGTTTAGCTTCTGTGTTTTTCAGAGTCTCTGCTGCCTGGTGTGTGACTCTCAAACTTCATTTTAGGCGTCGGTGAGTTCTGTTCACAGGGTGGTTGGACAAAACAATTCCTTCCCAGCTGGAGAATCAAGGACACCCAGAACCCAAAAATCAGAAACAACAGTGAGGGAAATGGGGCAAGCCAAGGGCTGATGCTTCACAGCCTGGGCTGTGGTTGGATAATTGACCCCAATGTGTAGATGAACCAAAACTTATAAAAGTATAAAAACTCATGACCAGGATCCATCTTGGATTTGATTTGGGTGTAGCCCCATCCAGGCTCTTGCACTGCCCAAGGTGCATCCTTTTAAGGCCTTTCAATTAGTAACAAATACCTATTTTATCCATTTAGCTCTGTCTAGTCCCTGCTCCAGATCAGCCTTTCCAGTCTGGCCACAGGATCTGCCTCACTTTGGGATCAGCAGGATGCACCTGATGAGCTTTTCTTGCCCTGCTGGATCCCCCATCCCACAGCTGGGGTGCAGACAAGCCCCTCCTGCCCCATCCCAGCACCCTTGGGATCTCTGGGGTCATTCCCTGCCCAGGTTCTGTGTGCTGGGGCTCAGAGACACCCCTGAGCTGGCAGAGCTGCTGCTGCTGCTTGGTGGGAGTTTGCAGCTCCCCTCCAGCTCTGTCACCACCCCTCTCTGCCTCCCTCTCCCTCCTCCTCACTCTGCTGCCCAATTTAAGGACAAAACACGGACAGCCCTGTTCCTCCTTCCCAAACACTCTTTTTGTGCAGCACCTGGTGCCTGCTCCAGAGAGGGACAAACAGAGGTGGCACTGCCACATCAGGTGGCATTTGCCAGCAGGATGCTGGAGGCAGTGGCATCACAGCCCTGGGCTGATCCACAGGCAAAGGATGGTGTCTCTCCAGCTCCAGGGAATTATGGCTAACACAGCTTTTCCCAGAGTCCCAGCCTCTCTCCCTCCACGTGGACAAAATCAGTTCGTTTTCTTCCAAAAAGGAAAAAAAAAAAAAAGGCAAAGCAAACACCTCAGCCTTTGTTCAGGGAGACAAGGGCTGCAGCCTGCTCAGATGGAATTTATTTTGTGCTCAGTAATTCAATCCATTCGGGCTCAGGATGTGGCCGGGAGAGTTGAGCCAAAAAATGCAAGTTTAAAGCAACTAAATTTTACGCTGTGTGTACAGTGGAGTTTGGGGTTGGCTGAGACAAGCAGTTTCTGTGGGGATTTTTTTTTGCAATGCCTGTTGCAGCAACGAGCTCCTTGTGGCTGGAGAGGGGCAGGAGGGGGACAGGGACAGCTGGGATGGGGGACAGGGCTTGTCACAGGGTGATTGATACTGGCCCAGGTGAGTGACAGCAGGGCTGAGAACATCCCTGTGGAAAGGCTTGGGTGTCTCCAAGCCCATTCCCCAGCATCCAAGTGCCTCCAGTGCCATGCAGATCTCCTGGAATGTGGCTGCTGAGCTGTGCTTTCCCCCGCTGAGCTGTCCCTCTCCCTGCTGTTAACATTTTTCAGCTGGAAAAGCTGAGCAATGCTGAGCTGTGGCCCAACAGCTGGGCTGCAGATGTGGGAGAAGCCAGCCTGCAGCATCTGTGTGTGTGTGTCCCTGTCCCCTCCAGCCCTGTCTGCCCTCTGTGCACATCCCTGAGTGCAGCTCAGCCTTCACTTTGCACCTCTGAGTCCTCCATGAAGCTGCAGAGCCACTCTGCCATTCAAAATTGTGAAATAAATCCACACAACACCCCGGGGCTCCCAGGAATAACTCATGGCTTTCCCCTTGACCATGGGATTATTTTTTCAGCTGGCTCAGACCAGCCCTGCTCATCCCTCAGCCATGACTTTGGCAGGAAAATCTTGGTGTGGGAGCTCCTGGTGGGAGCATCAGGGCTTGGGCAAAGCAAACCTCTGCAGGGAGGTTTTCCTGTTAAATGGCAGGGAAAAAAAAAAAGTGGCTTTTTCAGGGATCATTCCCACAAAAGTGATGGAAGTTGCTTCCTTCCTTCCTTCCTTCTGAGGTCAGTTAATGATTAAATTAATCCTATCAATTTATTAATTAAATTATTAATCCTATTAATCCTATTAATCCTAAACGTAATTATTTAGGTTGGAAAAACCCTTTAATTTCCCCAGCCCATCCTGTCCCATGACATACCCACTCAGAGGTGGATATTTCATTTCACTTGTCCAGCTCAGTGGCCTGATGGGGTTTCTCAGAGTTTAGCAACCTGGTGGATTTTTATTCCCATGAACTTCTCCAGTATCCTCACGAGCCATTGGCATTCCTGGTGTTCTGTGAGTTTAGAAAGCTGAAAAGGGGGGGTTTGGGGTTTAGGGTGCTCTCACCTGTTTGATTCTGCATCAGCACTAACAGGACACAGCTCCTAATTCCCAAGGCCACCAAGATTCCTGTTGCTTTATCCTGGAGTTCCAGGTCACCTTGGGCAAACAGAGGGCTCCTTCCCTGCCCAGAGAGCTGTGGCTGCCCCTGGATCCCTGGAAGTGTCCAAGGCCAGGGCTTGGAGCAGCCTGGGACAGTGGAAGGTGGGTGGATTTTAAGGTCCCTTCACACTCAATCCATTCCATGATTCCATCCTGCCCCATCCCCTCCCTGGTCTTCCATCACTGCTGGGCCTCACAGCTTGTCCCCAAAAGTCCTTTGCATCCCCAGAGGAGTGGATTTCACCCCAGAACTCACATGTCCCTGCCTGCCTCTTCCTCCTCCTCCTCTGTCTCTTCCAGCAGAGATTTGAGATGATCTCCTGAGCTGCTTGGGGTATCCTGGACCTGCAGGAGATCTGTGCATTCATTCCTGGGAGCTTCCACCCCTCCAGCATCACCCTGAGGGTGTCCACACCAATGGCAGGACACCAGGGAGGTGACACATGGGGACCTTCTGGAGGCCACCAGCCCTTTTGGGACAGCACCTCCACCCCCAGGGCAGGGCTGCACACACTTGGGGACCCCCCAGAGGTGCAGATGAACAGATCTCCACAGGCTGGCCCATCAACTGTTAACACATTAATTAAAAGAAGAAAAAGGAGTTGGTCCCATTAAGCTCCCCATCTGTTTTAATTATCCACTGGAGCTCACAGAAAGCTTTGTACACACTGTAATTGCATAATTAAAACGAACTGTTGGGAGATAGATGGCACTGAGATGACTGGGGAGGGAAAAGCAGCCCTTGCTCCTGCTGAAGAGCATTGTAATTAGAAAGAAACATTTTTAAAAAACCCTTTTTGGGCTGAGCTTAGCATTGCACAGCCCCAGCTGACTACTGAGATCCTCCCAGGGCTGTTTGTGGCATCTCCACCCCGAGCAGAAGCAGAGGCAGCATCAAACCCCACTTTGCTGATAGCTGGGATGAAAATTTGTGCTGCTCTACAAAAAAAAAAAATCTGAATTTCCAGCCCAAATCAGCAGCTGGATGCAGAAACCACCCAACCTCTCCTGCCTCGTGCCCATCTCAGCAGAGCCAAGGGAGTTGGTTTGGAGCTCCCAAAACCAGGCTCATCCAAAGGGATCACACCCCAAACCCAGCTGCTTGTTCTTGGGCATGGTGCTCATGACAGAAGTTTGAAAAATCAAAATATTAGTCTGAAGAAGAGAAAACAACAAGTGTAGCAAACTTCCTGTGAAGCAGTGGGAATTCTTCACATTTTTTTTGAGGGGGAGGTTGTCTGTGGGTTGAGATTTTTTTTTTTTAATTCTTGTGGTATTGAACTGGTATTCTCATGCCTTGTTTTTCCCAGCTTGCTGCTTTTCCACGTTCTCTGTGTGAATCTTTGGATTCAAACTTTGATTTTTCTCAACTTTAAACTTCAGATCCGCGCCGAGAAAACACGATGAGGTCACTGAGAGTCCTGAAAACTGGAAAAAAAAAAAAAATCCTTCTGGTTCAAAGCCCTCCTGGGACAAACTCTGACAAGGAGGAGATCCAAAACACAACTGTTCCCGGGGAAAATATGACTCTGGATCAGGCCAGCAACGAGCTCATGAGGAGGAAAACACTGGGATGGAATTAGAGCAGAGCTCTGCAGCCAGAACCTCCCAAATTTAAATGTCAGCTCAGACACACACGGATCACTTGCAAGGGTCTTCTGGAGCCAAGGTAAACTTGGGATAATCTCCCTGGTACCACCTCCTCCTTGGCATCCTGATGGATGGTTTCTGTCACATCCTATCTCCCAGGGGCTGGTGTTCTGTTGTAAAGCAATTTTCCTGGCAGGGAAGGATGATTCCATCAAAAACGAGGTGTTCTGTAGGAATATGGCTGACCCTCCTCACGGGGGCACCTTTGGAATTTCCTTTAGGGACAAACTTCCCTCCCCATGACAAGCCAGGTTATCCTCTTCAATCAGAGCTGCAATAAAAGGCCCAGATTCATCCCAGTTGAATTCTTCCTGGCAGATTCCAAGGTGTTTTTTGAAATGAGTTTGCAAACATGGAGCAATGCTGGCAGGCAGCAGCTCCAAACATCCCACAGGATGGGGAAAAACCCTCCACCTGCAGCAGTTCAACTGTGGGCTCCTCACAGAGATGGACATCTCCTTTTGCAAGATGCTTTCTCTTGTTTTTTCCTCTCCCAGAGGTTTTTTTTTCCCAGATAAAAAGCTGATGTTGGTTGTTCAGCTCTGCAAAAAAAAAAAAAAAGGAGAAGGGAAGGGTTACAGATCCCTGTGGATGTGGCACTTGGGGTGGCTTTAAAGGCTTTTAAGGTCTGAAGACCTTAGAGGGCTTTTCCAACCTTAACTCCTTCAAGTTCCATCAAGGATCCCCAGCAGGAGATGCTGGGATTTCTACCCACACAAAATTGTGGAAAACATCACAAATTAAAGCAATGAAATGAGGTCATGGCAGCAATTGGGGAATTGGAGATGCCCAGTCCTGGATGCAGCAACACTCCAGGATGGGGTCCTGAAACACCCAGAGGGTGGAAAAGCCACTCTTGAAAGAGGTTTTTTTTTTGTTTTTTTGGTTTTTTTGGTTGTTTGTTTTTATTTAAAGTTAGGATTGAATGTTTAAGAGACAGATTTTTTGTTTGGACTTGGTTGTTTATGAAATTTTTTTTAAAGTACACAGAGTTTTGTAACACTTTTAGTTATTAAGCCAAAAGTGAGAAAATTGAGGTGTATTCCAGTTAGTTACAAGGTTTTTAAAGGTTAACTGTCTAATTAAGAGCTAGCATCATATTATTTATATTTTTGACTCAATAACCAAACACTTGTGA
>JAODHX010000660.1:19806585-19819139 GCA_027576295.1 Cossypha polioptera | reverse complement strand
GGCTGCCCGCGGCCAGGACGGGTTGTGGGATGCGGACAGCGACGGCAGCGACGGGGGAGACGCGGTGCCGGTGAGTACCCGGCCCCCGGTTGTCGTCTTTATAAAATAAAGCTTTTAAGTGCTTTTCTTCTGTGTTTAGGTTTTTCCCCCCTTTTTTAACCTCTGGCTGGCAGTGTCCCACTTCATTTTACCCTTTCACTGAAGTTTTATGTTCTTTATGAGTCTCTTAAATACTGTTTACATTATTAAAATTTTTGATAAAGTTATCTTCATAGAGTTAGTGCCAGAGTAAGTTTTGTAAAGCAAGCTGGACCTGAATGGACAGACTTTGATGTTGATACATCACCACCACAATTTGTATGGTCTTATATTTGTTACAAATACATCAAACCACAAACCACTTCAAAATAATCAGTTTAGAGACTCGCTTCCCTGAGCCTGGGACCTCTCTTGCACCCATGTAACTGTATGATGGAGAGTGACTGGCTTTTCTTTCTGTAGGAAGGACACTCCCAGCTGTCAGCCTATGAAAGGAAAAGACTAAAGAACATTACAGAAAATGCTAAATTCTTCGCTGCTCTAAAGCTGCATGAGGTTTGTATAGGGTCTAAATAGCACCAAAATTCTTACTACAAATGCAGTAAGTTCATTGGTGCCTTGAGATAATTGTATTTTATACAGGTTAATTCTTTATGCTCATTATCTATAATCAATCTATTTTTTCTCTTTAAGTCAGCTGCAAGGCTTAACCAACTTTCAACTAAAAGGCGATCTCATATCACTAAAAGGTACAATGACAGTAGGTGAGATTTATATCCTTGATTCTTCATTGTGGGATGAAAACAAATGCTGGGGAAAAAGCTGGGGGGAAAGAAGAGAGGATGTGACCAAGGTGCGTGGGAGAGAATAACCAGTGAATATAGAGGAGAAGGCGTTGGTCTTGCCAACACAGTGCCAGGATAAGCAGAAAGTGAGCTGAAGCCCAAACAGAGAGTGTGTGAATGGCTGGGTGGATAATGAATGAGGGGAGGCAACAGGGTGGGGAAAACAGAGTGGGGTAAATCTGTGTGTGCATTGTGAAGTGCTTGTGGTTTTGTTCCTCACTGTCAGCCCGTTGCTCCTGCAGGGCCAGGAGGGGCTGGTGTCAGTCTGTGCCCTCGGGGCTGGTGTCAGTCTGTGCCCTCTGGTGTCAGTCTGTGCCCTGGGGCTGTCACCAGCCGGGGGCTCTCTCTGAGCTCACTGTTCTCCTGTTCTCCCTGTTGCAGAGCCAAGCCCAGGAAGGCGGAGGATGAGCCGGCCCGGCGCCGCTCCATGCGCCTGCTCAGGGTGGAGCCGCTGGACGTTCCCCTGCTGGAGTCGCTCCCCCGGCCAGCACCAGAGGAATATGTGAGATGCAAGGGAGTGCACAGCAGCTTTCTGAAACCACTGCTGTGCCACTGGTGGGGACACTGGGCATTGCAGACCCTGAGGCGTTTGGGACACAGGGACAGTGAGGAAGGGGCAGTTCTGTCACCCCACGTCTCACCACGAGCCAGGCAGTGCTCTGTGGGCCAGGCTGATGCCATGGTGCACTTGGGGATCCACAGAAGGGTCCCGAGTTCAAACATCCCACATCAAAAGCCCATGGAGCTGAGCAGCCTTAAATCCAAAGGTTTGTTACTCTGGATTTTATTTCACTGTAACTTCTCAGCTGGTTTTATTTTCCTGGGTAATTACCATCTCTTTGACGCAGTGATGGAGCAGCAAGTAAAAGGTATGTTGTTCTGAGAGATGAGAATTTCAGTCCTCCATGGAGCTGTAGAATAGATTGGAATCTGTAATAAAGGTCTTGCTGGAGTATCAGGAGAGGAAGAAACCCAGGGAGGCAGTTTGTGCTGCCAGTGAAATTCTCTTGATCTTTTGAAGAAGGTTATGATACCACCTTCTGTTTTTACTGCTTATTTCCTATCCTGTTGTAGGCGTGTTCTCAGAAAGTCTGCTGTGGGGAAAGTACCAACTCACCTTGTTTGTGGTTTTGGTTGGTTTGAGTTACAAAAATTGCCAATGTCCTCCCAGCCCCAGGTTCCAGCTGGACCTTTGCCCATGGTTCCAGAGGATCAGGCAGAGAGCAGTAAATGGACAGAGACCTTACTGAGCACGTGGATGAGGATAAGTGAGGTATTATTAGTTTAATGAGTTATTTGTGGATAATGTGGATAATGGGCTCTGATTTTGATTAAATATCTCCTTTCTGTCTGTAGGTGAACACAGACCATGCTGACTGGGGCACACCTGACATAAAGAGGTAATGTGAAAACAGCAGCCACAACTGGGGTTGTCTGGCCCCCCTTCCTTCCCTTATGCACATTTTGGTGGTGGTGTTCATTTTGGTTTTGCAGGTACCAGGAGAGCCTGAGCAGCATGGTGCTGAGCCAGGAGAACGTCAGGAAGGTGGTGAAGGCCCGAGTGTGTTCCATGGCCATCCACCCTTCCCAAAGCACCATCCTTGTGGCAGCTGGAGACAAGCTGGGGCACGTTGGCCTCTGGAATGTGGTGAGTTGGTGGTGTGTTCCTCACCTGGACAGGTGTGTGCTTCAGGACAGCTGCAGTTTGTCAGGCTCGTGAGAGTGTTTTAGGTTTTTTTTCATTCATAGGGATAATACCTGGTGGTTGTCAAGAGTGATTGCCAGATTTAGAGTTGCCAGAAAGGCTTTCCCTTTTGCTCTCTCATGTTTTCTTCTGAAGTTTGAGAGCAGAGTCATCTTTGTGGAATGAAGCAGAACTTGGTCCAAAATCACCTGTTCAGTTTCTTTTAAAATAACAAAATGATGCAAAATTTAGAAGAGAGGACACAGAGGATGCTGCTTTCATGCAGTTTGGGTCAGTAGTTGAGCCTGAGCTCTCAGTAACCCAGAGTGTCCATATTTTGATGTGGTAGCAGAATGCAGCTCTGTGGGTGAAAACAAGCAGGTGCTGCTGTCCAGATCCAGGGCTGGTGGCTGCAGTGGCACTAATTGCAGCTTTCCATAATTAGGGACCAGAAACAGCCTCGCTGTCCATATTACCTGTGCTGTTGTCTCCTCTCACCCAGCACCCCCTGCCTCCTCCAATAATCATTGCAGTACCAGGGGTTTGGCTTGAGGAGCTGTGGTCATGAACAGGAATAGCTGCAGTGATCAGTGTCTGTGGGATCTGTCCTTTTGCAGGGCTGCAGGTCTGAGGAGGGAGCCCACACCTTCATCCCCCACAGCTTCCAGGTCAGCTGCATGCACTTCTCCCCCTGCAACCCTGCTCACCTGCTGTCCCTGGGCAGTGACACCCTGCGCTGTGCTGATGTCACCAGGGCTGTCTTTGACGAGGTGAGGCTGCTGGGAAGGTTTATTCTGCTTGTACCAAGTCTTTATTTGGTTGTGTTGTTAACGAGGAAATTCAGGGTCTCTTTCCACAAGGATGTGTCAATCAACCTTTAATTAACATCACATAGATTGGGAGATGTTTCCTACTCACCAAAACCCGGTGGCAGCCTGGGTTCTCCCAGTTTCCAAGTTTACATTTCTGCACATGATTAAAAGTTTCTGGAGGGCTGGAGAAGGGAGAGAGATCTTGATCCTCACTCAGTGTGTGCTCAAGGCCAAGAGCCCTTTGATTGCTGGAATACAGAGGTGACAGTGCCTTGTAGGAGCTCCAACAGGCAATCTGGAGTGTGCTGGTGCTGGTCTGGTTTGGATAGTTAATTATCTCCTAGTTATTTGCCCTGTGGGAAGCATCCCTGTCCCACAGAAGGGTTACCTTTGGCTGGGTGAGGCTGTCACATGGGCTGCATGGTTTTTAGTGAATTAAAAAGGGAAAGGATGAAACCCACAGCCTAGGGAGTGTTTGGGTGTTGGAGCAAGTGGCTGTTTCCTTTAGTTCTGGTGACATTTAACCTTCCCTGGCCTCAGATCTGCAGGAGTGAGGAAAACTTCTCCTGCTTTGACTTCCTGGAGGAGAATGGCTGCACTGCCATCGTGAGTCACTGGGATGGAGCCGTGGCTGTGGTGGACAGACGGACCCCGGGGGTGTCCTCAGAGCTCTCTGCAGACATTGGCTTCAGGAGGACACGCACAGTGCACGTGCACCCCGTCAACAGACACTATTTCCTGGCTGCTGGCTCGGTGTATGTACCCACATGGAGCTGCTTGCTTGCCCAGGGCTCTCTGTGCTGGGGACAGCTGGGGCTGAGCAGTTTCTCAGCCTCCATTTACAGTCAAAGCTGTCTCGGTCCTTTTAGAAAACAAGTTTCCAGTGCTTAGCAGGATTTAAGGTGGGATTTGGTTTGATTTCCCAAACCAGATGGGGACAGATGGGCTCTGGTGGGCTTTGGCACAGAGGGACTTATGGAGGGCTGGTTGGGGTGGTTCTGGTGCTCCCCAAATCCCTCAGAGCCACCATTTGAGTGGATATTGAAGCCCTGAAGCAGCTCCCACACAGCCTGCCGTGCTCTGGAGCTCGTTTGGTGAGTGCAGGATAATTTCTGAAGTGCTGTGGTGCCTCTTGCAGGGATGTTTGTGTTTTCGATGTTCGCTACCTGAAGGCCAAGGGGAACAAGCCCCTGAGCTCTCTCCCAGGACACACCAGAAGTGTGGCCTCAGCCTATTTCTCACCTGTCACTGGGAGCAGGGTGGTCACAGTGTGTGCTGATGACAAGCTGAGGTAAGGCTGTTTAAGGAAGAATCCTCATGGACAATACTGACTGGGCAGTTTGTGATTATTATTGTTATTATTATTATTCCACATGAACCCATAATTGAGGACCTTCTGTCTTTTATCACTTTTAAAAAATGATAACGATTTACTTGCACTAACATTTTTTATGTAGTTTTAAATGATTTTTTGGGTTGGTTGTTTTTTTTCTAGTTCTCATTTTCCCTCAGGATATTTAACAGTAAAATTATACAGGTGCTGTTAATCTTTTAAAAACAAACAAACAAAATCAAAACCCACAAAAACAGCCAGCCAAAACCTGCCTGCTGAGCACAAACACAAAATGCTCAGAAACTGAATTTGTTTGTAGCTCGTACTTGAAATAATGATGGTACCAGCTCTTCTGTAAATAGCCTACCTTTTCATCATTTAAGCTGTTGTGAGTTGCTTGTGTTAGAGGTGCTTTTTCTCCTGGTTACTTTGTGACTGTAATTGAGGTAATTACCTGATACCACACAAAATCAGGATAGTTTTTGTGTCCCCCAAGTTGATGGGGTGGAGGAGCAGGTGGGGTGCTGGGCTGGCCTTTGGGATCTGCAGCCCCTGCAGCAGAGCTGGCAGCCAGGCTGGGCTGCAGTTCCAGCTGGGAGCAAATGCAGTTCAGTGCAGTGGTTCCAGCTGGGTGCTGCTGCTGTGCCAGGCTGGGTGTCTGTGCACTGCTGGCTCCAGGAGCTGGTGCTCTGGGTGAGGGAAGGGCTGCCTTAGCACAGCTCCATGGTGTTAATGTTCATCTGTTTGTGCCCAGGGTCTACGACACCACGTCCTTGTCATCCACGGTCACATTGCTCAGCTCCATCAGGTAAGGACAGGGACAGGGACACCTGGGCCAAGGCTGCTCACTGGACACAGGGAATGGCTTTAACTGCCACAGGGCAGGGCTGGATGGGATATTGGGCAGGAATTGTTCCCTGGCAGGGTGGGCAGCCCTGGCACAGGTGCCCCTGGATCCCTGGCAGTGCCCCAGGCCAGGCTGGACATGGGGGCTGGAGCAGCCTGGGACATGGCAGATAGCCCTGCCCTGGCAGAGGGTGGCACTGGCTGGTCTCTAAGGTCTCTCCCATCCCAGCCCATTCTGGTGGTGTCCCATCCCAGGACAGGGGTGCACTGCAGTGTGAGTGCTGGAGGTTTGGAAGGCAAGGGAGCAGATGGGACATCAATGACAATTTGCTTGTTCCTCTTCCCTTGCAGACACAACAACAACACCGGCCGCTGGCTGAGCCGCTTCAGGGCCATCTGGGACCCCAAGCAGGAGCACTGCTTCCTGGTGGGCAGCATGGCACAGCCCAGGCAGATCCAGCTCTTCCAGGACACTGGCACCCTGCTGCACTCCTACATGGGGGAGTGCCTGACCTCGGTGTGCTCCATCAACGTGGTGCACCCCAGCCAGAACATCCTGGTGGGGGGCAACTCCAGCGGCCGCCTCCACGTGTTCCAATAGAACCTTAGGGCTTGATTTTCTGCCTTTCTGCATTGACTGTTAATTCCACTTCGAGCAGTTCCCAAGCTGACTGTTGTTTCTCAGGACAGAAATGTACTTTGAAAGTCTTAAAATAAATTGTTTAAGCTATCTTTGGCTTGACTACCCCTGTCTTCCATGGAAATAAAAGTGGTCCTTGAGCCCCCCAGCCCCTCAGTGCTTTCCTTGTGGTGAGGGGCCCAAATCTCCCAGGTGTATTTGTAAAACTGCTCCTGGAGTGCAGAGGCATGCCAGGGACTCACCTGCAGCTCTGGAACTCTCACTCCAGTGAGAAACTGCTACAAGACCAAATTTCTTACATTTGAGCTGTTTTCACTTGAGTAAAGAAAAATCAGAATCACTCAACAAAGCTCATCCCAACTCTCCTTTTCATGATATTTAAATATTTATTTAAATTTAAAAATACTTTTCATGGCACCAATGATTTTATGCTAACTAAGGTATTGGATATGTAGAAAAAGGTACATTTTGAAGGAAAAAAAGATGTAACTTACAGTATTTGGCACATGAAAGGTTAATCTCTAGGTTTTCTTTATGAAAACTAAGAAATTCACATTTTCAGGTATTTTACTGTCTACTGCTGAAAGATGCAGTACGCTAGGACGAGATTCATGGGTTTCTGATCTCAGAACCTATGGAAACAACATTTTGATAGAAACACGGGTGAAACTAACAGGGCCTGAAACACAGGGCAGGGTGTGGGACAGACGGGAGAAACGTACGAGGAAAATCACCAATTCTCGTGGTTCTGCAGAAAAACGCTGGGTGACAACGGCAGAGGTGACCCGGGACTGGCACGGAGCCTCGCCCAGGAAAGCCACGGGGGAGGGCCCAGGATGGAGCTGAGCTGTCACACGCCACACAGAACATTGCAGTGAGGAGAGGAGGAGGAGGAGGAGGAGGAAGGACGACACTGCAGCGTTAACCCAGGGTAAAAAATGTCAGCGTCGGGAGGAGCACAGCTGCATAGAAACATCAGCGCTATGGGCTGAGGTAGGAACACTACACTAAGAGTTACTTTTGCTATGTTGCATAAAACAGGATTACCATGTAAAAAAAATCGCTCCTCCACCTCCTGGAGCCTTCCCAGGGGTTCCTGGATCCTTCCTGGGGAAAGTCCTGGATCCTTCCCGGGCGTTCCTGGATCTTTCCCTGGGAGTTCCTGGATCTTTCCCAGGAGGTTCCTGGATCTTTCCCGGGAGGTTCCTGGATCTTTCCCTGGGAGTTCCTGGATCCTTCCCGGGAGGTTCCTGGATCTTTCCCTGGGAGTTCCTGGATCTTTCCCAGGAGGTTCCTGGATCTTTCCCTGGGGGGTTCCTGGATCCTTCCCTGGGGTGTTCCTGGATCCCTCCTGGGGGTTCCTGGATCTTTCCCTGGGGGTTCCTGGATCCCTCTCGGGGGTTCCTGCCTTACTCTGGAGCCAGGGCTGGACCCCAGCCCCTGCTCAGGCCTGTGCTGTGCTGGGCCATGGCCTGGGCAGGGGGCTGTGTCCCCCACGGGACCTCTCCCCTTATTGCAGTGACAAGGAGCCCGTGTGCCCCACGTCCCCTGGGTGCTGGATGCTCAAACACAACGCGGACATCAGGCTTTGTAAAACTGCAGTTATGGCCCCAGCTTACAGAAAAATCTCTCCCTGAGATGAAATTAAACTTGCTCAACTGTTTTTTTACCTTTTTTTTTTTTTTTTTTTTTTTTGATATGTCCAACCTGTCACCCCAAGCTGACCAGAACTGGCTGTTATTGCTCCCTGTGGATGGGCTGCTGCTCCTGGTGACCAACAGTCCCGGGGTCGCCGCCCATGAGCTGGGTTTATTGACTTGCACTCGAAGCTTAAAGGTGTCCATTGGCTTCTTCAGTGTCACCTGCTTCTGAACTTGTGTCCTCTTGGCAAGAGTCCCAAAACCAGAGCTCCTTGTGTGTCCCACACCCGGCTGGTGTTGGGCTCCCGGCGCTCACTCAAACCATTGCTCATTGGGAGCCGCCCCACGGTCACCCCATCCGTAAAGTAAAAAAAGACTGGATTAGATTTGATAACAAAATAGCATTTCCTTGTTAAAATAGACCTTGAAATGTCTCTTTTGTTCTGTTGGTTTTTTTTGTTGTTGTTCTTTTTGCTTGGTTTTTTGTTTTTTTTACAAAACAGGTACAACTGGCGGAGGGTAGAGGTCATCCCAAGGAATCTGACACAGTCACTGCAGCTCCACGCCAGGTGTGGCCCGGCGTGCCCTGGTTCCCACGCTCCCCTGCCCTCGGCAGCAGCGATGCTCCAAGGCTTAAAGAAAGCGGCGAGGGGCCGAGTCCGGGCAGGGCGAGGGCAGCGGGGTGTCCCGTGTCACCTCGTGTCACCTGGTGTCACCTGGTGTCCCCTGGGAGGAGCTCCGCCGAGCGGGGAGGGCGGGGGCGGCGGGCACAGTGCGGATCCGATACCCAACCAGCACACGAGTGTTAAACTCCACCTCGGCAGCACCGGTGCTAAAGCTCCCGGGGGGGCTCGGGGAACTCCCCTCCGCCCGGCGCTTCCCCAGGCGTGGGCGGGTCGGGCCGGGACGGGAGGCGGTGTGCGGGCTCCGGGGGGACCACGGGGAGGAGGGGGCTGCGAGGGCTGCGCCCACCCTCCTCTTCCTCCCGGGCAGCCGCCTCCCCGGCCGGCCGGGCTCTGGCTCGGGACGGGGGGGGCACTGAGGGTCCCGCGGCAGCTGCTGGCCCCCCGTGCCGCCTCCTGCCTTCAGGTGTCAATGAGCAGGCTTACCACGGCGCGGAGCTTGCAGGCAAACCATCGCCTGAGGGGACAAAAGTATTGGTAATGGAACTGCTCGAACTCTGGGGTCTGGCGGATATCACGGAAAAAGGCAGTGTCAAGGTCGGACTCGGTAAGGACGATCAGGAGGAGGAGCAAAACAAACAGGAGTCCAACAGTCACAAGGAGCAAACGGAGGACACTTAAAAGAAACTTATTCACCTGTTGGGCCTGTGCCGGCCCCAGGCCGGCGGTGCCCGGGCACAGCGCCCGCAGCTCGCCCTCCGCCTCGGCCGGCGTGCCCGCCTCCGACTCCTTCTCCTCCTCGATGCTGCAGGGCGCCCCGTTGGCCTGTCGCGACAGCAGCATCAGCTCCAGGCTGTGCTCGGCCACGGGCGTGGGCAGCACGCTGTCGGCGGGGCTGTAGCTCTCGTCGGCGATCACGGCCACCCGCTCGCTGCTCTCGGCGCGGCCGCCGCGCCCGGGGCCCGCCAGCGCGTCGCAGTGGGAAGCCGAGCGCACCGGGGTGGAGTGCGCGCTGTCGCGGAGGGACTCCAGGCCTGGGGGACAGGCGGGGACAGGGGGAGGGTCAGAGGGTCCCTGTGCACGGGCAGGAGCTTCCCGCACTGCCCCGCCCCGGTGCTGCTGCTTCTTGTTGGTCCTTGGGGACCGGCAGCCCCTTTCACCGCCACTGTGACTGTGGGGGTGGCACTGCCACACCCGCCTGGCTTGTCACCGGCACCGCGGCAGGGCCCGGGCTCGTCCACAGCTGTCACACACACCCGCGGGCTGTGGCTGCCCCTGGTGCCAGTGACAGTGCCACTGGTGACTGTGACAGTGCCCCTGGTGAGTGACAGTGCCCCTGGTGACGGTGACAGTGCCCCTGGTGACAGTGACAGTGTCCCTGGTGACAGTGACAGTGGCCCTGGCAGCTGCCCACAGTGCTTGGGGCCCCTGGGGAGCGCAGGGATGGGTGGCAGTGATGGGAATCCCGGGTGGGAGATGCACAGAGTGAGGGTTGTGCTGGTCTGGCAGGGGTGGCTGTGCCCCAGCACATGGGGGGACATGTCCCCAGCACGTGCAGGAGCCCCTGCAGCACAGGCTGCTCTGAGCTCACCACAAACCAGCCGTGTGACCTGGCTCACACACGAGCAGGAGCCGTGGCAGGAGCTGTGTGCCAGCCCCTGGGCCAGCCCCTGGGCCAGCTGCCAGCCCTACACCAGGCTCAGCTTTGGTCCTTTGTGCCAAGGAACTCCTGCCCCTCCAACATCTCCAAATCCCCAAATTCCAGCACACCACACACGTATGGGAGCTGTTCCAGGTAGTTCTGGCAGGGGGTGAGCGGGACAGGAGCTCTGCCATTGCAGGGAGGGTGTCTGAAGGTCACAGTGGGGACCTGCTGGTCCCCAGGGTGGCTGGACAGGGACAGGGCTGGCCAGGGGAAGAGCAGAGTGCACTGAAGCACCCTGACACGCTGTCACCTCCTGTCCTGGCTGCCCCAGGGGCCAGGGCAGCGCCCCGAGCTCATCCCGTGCATTCCCGGGGATTTGCAGCCTCCTGGGGCCGGATGCCTCCAGCTCAGCCGGTGCAGTGCGAGTGCTGGGGCTGTGAGGAGGGAGCTCGCCCTCACCCTGCCAGCTCTGCACCCTCCCCTCTCATGGGAACGCTCCCCACGGCACCTGCTGCGTCCCCAGCATGGGGACAGCCACCGAGGGGTGCCACTGCCCATCCCCAGTGACAGCAGCGCTGCCCCAGACCCAAACCCTCCTGCTGTCTGCTCCCACAGCCTGACAGCAGAACAGGGAAAATCCTGGGAATTGGAGTCCAGCCCCAAAACCAGAGCTGCCCTGTGCTAATACCAACCTGGAGTCCAGCCAGCCCCGAGACCCCAGCTCACTCCCTGGCATGCATATCCTGCATCCTGCACCCACATTCCTGCATCCCACATTCCTGAATCTCTCATTCCTGCACCCACATTCCTGCACCCACATTCCTGCATTTCCCATTCCTTCACCCACATTTCTGCACCCACATTCCTGCACCTGCATTCCTTCACCCACATTTCTTCACCCACAATCCTGCACCCACATTCCTGCACCCACATTCCTGCACCCGCATTCCTGCACCCGCATTCCTGCACCCCACCTGGCTACAGGTACCACAGTCCGTGGGGAGCCCCCTGGACCCCCCAGCTGGTCCCAGCCCCGTGCAGCGTTACCTGGCCCAGGTGAGTCCCCAGGGTGGCGGGGCCCGGCCGGCAGCAGGGGCAGGATGCCCAGGGCCCGGGACAGCAGGCGCGGCCCCAGCGCCAGCACCCGCACCCGCACGCCCCGGCAGCAGTGGTTGATCAGCCACAGGTGCACGCTGACCCTGGTTCTGATCCTCACCAGGCACTTCACCATGGTGGCACAGGGACACAGGGACACGGGCACAGCTCTGAGGGGCACTGCTGCCCGCCTGGCGGCCACAACTATTTTGGGCAGCTCGTTCCCACGGGACCCGGCTGAAGTGAGAGTGAGGGAAAGCAAAGGGGTGGTACCAGCTGGTGATTTATGGTGGGAGGTGATTTCATGCTCTGGCTGCTTCCCAGCAGCATGTGGGGGACAGACTGTCACATCTAACTGGGTGACAGAGGCGACCCTGTCTGCTGCCATCCCCAAACCTGGCACAGCCACCAGCCCCGGGATCCCGTGGTGGAATTAAATCCTGCCCCTTGGGGTGGACAGTCCCTGTCCCTGCCCACATTCCGGGACCAGGACCAGGATGGGAGCAGCAGGGGCAGGGAACAGCCGTGTCACAGCGAGTGGGACACTGCAGCCACCAGCAGGTGACACAGCCACCGCCCCCAGCATGTCCCCAGCCCTGAGGGGACCTCCACAGCTGCTCCCAGTGTTGTGCCTTTTGCCAGATCTTCTTCCCAGTGCATCCTGCACTGACACAGCCCCAGCAGGGGCAGGAGCAGCCTCCCCACTCCAGCTGGAAACAGCAGATTTCTGGGGACAAGGCACTGGGGACAAGGCACTGACCGGGGCTGAGGCCTCAGCCGGGCGTGTGTGTGTGTGTGTGTGTGTGCAAATGTGTGTGTGTGTGCGTGTGTGTGCAAATGTGTTTGTGTTTGTGCACCTGTGTCTGTGTGTGTGCACATGTGTGTATGTGCAAATGTGTGTGTGAGTGCACCTGTGTCTGTGTACTTGTGTCCGTGTGTGTACGTGCACAGGTGTCTGTGTGTGTATCTGTACCTGTATCAGTGTGTACCTGTGTCTGTGTGCCCATGCCCCTGTCTGTGCACAGGTGTGTGTACCTGTGTGTGTGTACCTGTGTGTGTCCGTGTGTACCTGTGTGTGTGTACCTGTGTGTGTCCGTGTGTACGTGCGTGTGTACCTGTGTCTGTGTGTGTACCTGTGTGTGTGTGCAGAGGTATGTGTGTGTCTGTGTGTGTACATGCTCAGGTGTGTGTGTGTGTCTGTGTGCGCCCCTGTGTGTGTGTACACAGGTGTGTGTGTCTGTGTGTACCTGTGTGTGTCTGTGTGTACGTGTGTGTGTTTGTGCTCAGCTGTGCGTGTTCCCGCCCCATGCCCCATGTCCTGTGTCCCATGCCCCATGCCCCCGGCCCCCGGG
>JAODHX010000660.1:19762999-19773735 GCA_027576295.1 Cossypha polioptera | reverse complement strand
GAACTCACATCAAATCATTCATACTTATTTTGAATCCACCGTGTAATTCCAAAAGCCTCAGCCCCATCCAAACCTGAAGGAAACAGTTTTGCTAAAAACAGTGAAGGCTGACCTTGACTGGGCTCCTGTTTCACCAGGAATGCTGAATTTTGGAGGAGAAGAGAGCAGGGAGCTGCATTTTGTGCTTGTGCTGCAGCTCTGCCTGGCTGGGCTGGCTGCTCAGGGAAAAGCAGGAGAGCCAGGTGAGCCCAGCAGCTGCTGCTGCTGTGAGGATCACAGGCCTGGCAGGATCTGTGGGATCTTCCTTCGTGGATCCCCCAAAATTAACAGCTGCTTGTAAAACCCTGGGATTGTTGTGTCTTGGCCCCAGGTCTCACTGATGGCTCAGGAAAGGATTTTCACATTTCTCTCCCCCCACCAACACAGAGCCCCAGGCCAGGCTGGATGGGGTTTGGTCACCTGGCACAGGGGGAGGTGGCCCTGCCATGGCAGGGGTGGCACTGGGGGGGTTTAAGGTCCCTCCCAACCCAAACCACTGGAGGATTCTGCAATTCCAGGATTCTGTAGCCACCATCCAGTCCCAACAGGAGTAAGAGCACGGAGCAAATGCCAAGTGCTGTTTGTGCACCTGAATCCTCCTCAAACACTCTTAAATCTCTGATGCCCTCTGGGACTCTCCTGCATTTTACAGCACCCCTGGCTGTTCCTGAGCTGGAAGCAAACCACCCCCAGCCCCTCAGGATTCCCTGGGGGATTCCCTGCCCCCCTGCAAACCCTCCTGCCTCTCCTGCCCCAGGCACTGGCAGCTGCCAATGCCACCAGGGCTCTGTTTAAAGGGGATTTTTGGTGTTTATGTTTTGCCTCCCCCCTCAGTGCAGTGACTGCACTGAATCACCTCAGTCCCATCAATTCCTGGCTCCTTTGGAAGGCTCCATGTGCTGTCAAGAGACATTCCCTGGAAATCCTGTCTGGGTGAGGGCCACAGATCCATTGGCACAGACAAATGCCTCATTTTTAATTGGGCACACAGAATGATTAACTGAATTCTCACCCCAAACCACCCCACAGAGCTGGGGTTCATCCTCCCCAGGTTCCCACCTCTGGCCCATGGGAGCAGGGGTCAGGAGTTTGTCACTGCAATGAACTGGAGAGTTCCTGTCAGGGACTTAAATCAACAACTTGGGGCTGGCCAAGGGAGGTTAATCCACTGCAAGGCAAATAAAATATTTATCTCTCTGTCTTTAAAGCCAGTTTGGTGTGAGATAGACCCAACACTCAGGATCCAGAGGCACCTGAAGCCAAGCAGGGCCTCTCCCCTCTCCCCTGCTCCAGTGGGTCGTGGTAGATGAAAAACTGGTCCAGCTCCTCCATGGCACAAAAAAATCTCTTGTAAATCCTGGATCCAATTAAAATTATTTCAGGTTTAATGATTCAAGCTGCTGCTGGTGATGGAGAAGCTTGTTGCTGTGTTAACTCCTCATTTCACACTGTCCCTCTGAAGGTCCAGGGGACCCTGCTGTCCCTGCCAGGAGCACAGGACAATGCCCAGCATCTCCCCAGGGCTCAGGAGCTCAGGACAATGCCCAGCTTTTCCTTAGGGCTCAGGAGCTCAGGACAATGTGCGTTTCCCCAGGGCTCAGGAGCTCAGGACAATGTGCATTTCCCCAGGGCTCAGGAGCTCAGGACAATGCCCAGCATTTCCCCAGGGCTCAGGAGCACAGGTTATTCTGGGGGATCTCCCCGTGCTGGGATGGCAGAGGGTGGGAGCAGTTTGTGAGCTCCTGGGATGTGATCACAGCTCTCAGGCACTGTCCCAAGGGGCCAGAGATTGCTGCAATCTCCTCATCCCTCCTGCTCTTCCTGCTCACTCTGCTTTCTCCTTCCTCTCTTTGCTGCTCTAATGTTTATTTGGCCTGACAGGAGCTCCTGGAAATGCTTAGCCCAGGGTTCTGAAACCTTGAGTGCCCCACTGAGCCTGCAGGAACAGGCATCACTGGGACCTGAGGCACCCCAGGACAGCGTGACACCCAGGGACCATGTCTGAGATATTGTGTGTTTAACAGATCACTCTGTGTGTGTTAAACCTGAGATATTGTGTATGTGTTTAACAGATCACACTCTGTGTGTAAAACCTGAGATATTGTGTGTGTGTTTAACAGATCACTCTGTGTGTGCAAAACCTGAGATATCGTGTGAGATCACTCTGTGTGTGTTTAACAGATCACACTCTGTGTGTAAAACCTGAGGTATCATGTCTCAGATCACGCTCTGTGTGTAAAACCCAAGTATCATGTCTCAGATCACACTCTGTGTGTAAAACCCGAGTATCATGTCTCAGATCACACTCCATGCACTCACAAGGCTCTGTGCCTCCACTTTAATGCAGAAAAGGTTCTGCCTGTCTGTTCCACTTACTCACATCAGAGTGGGTTTCACATGGGATTAGCACATCCCTGCTAAAGGAGAGGGGAAGACAAATGGAATTAAACCTGTGGGACACGCAGGGAAATCACTGCAAGCTGCACTGGGCTCTGTTCACACTGGTTTGTGCTCACTCTGGTTTGTGCTCACACTGGTTTTTGTGCACACTGATTTGTGTTCACCCAGCCCAGGTGCCATCCCTGGTGCCAATTCTGAGCTGTGCCACCCACACAGGTGCCATCTCTGGTGTAAATCCTGAGCAGTGCCACCCAGCCAGGTGACATTTCCTCCCCTGCTGTAAATTCTGAGCAGTGCCACCCATCTAGGTGCCTCCCCTGGTGCCAATCCTGAGCAGTGCCACCCACCCAGGTGCCATCCCTGGTGCCAATCCTGAGCACTGCCACCAGCCCAGGTGACATTCCCTCCCCTGGAGCCAATCCTGAGCAGTGCCACCCACCCAGGTGCCATCCCTGGTGCCAATCCTGAGCACTGCCACCCACCCTGGTGACATCCCTGGTGCCAATCCTGAGCAGTGCCACCAGCCCAGGTGCCATCCCTGGTGCCAATCCTGAGCAGTGCCACCCACCCTGGTGACATCCCTGGTGCCAATCCTGAGCAGTGCCACCAGCCCAGGTGCCATCCCTGGTGCCATCCCTGAGCAGTGCCACCCACCCAGGTGCCATCCCCTCCCCTGGTGCCAATCCTGAGCAGTGCCACCAGCCCAGGTGCCATTCCTGGTGCCCATCCCTGGTGCCCACGGACCCCTCAGCAGCTCGGGGCAGGGTCTGGGTGGGTTTTTGGAGCCGGGCTGGGCAGACCCCCGGCAGGTGAGGCGGTGCCGGGCGGGTCCCAGCCCTGCTGGGCTCAGGGAGGAGCTGCAGGGACACGAATCTGCCGTGCCTGGGGACACCCGGCCCGGCTGCGATCGGGAAACGCCTGAGGGTCACACGGGAGGCGCTGCCCTGCCCGGGAGATCAGCCCCGCGCTCACAGAGGCAAATTGAGCCTCACAAAGGCAAATCGAGCCTCACAAAGGAGCTCTGGGTTTATATTGTTAAGATGGTATCGGGCTCGTTAGGAAGATGGAGCAGCGGGAGCTGTAGTTTACCTATTGCACGATATCCTGCCCAGGGTAAATTGATTTACAGAGCTGGGAGGCAATGCAGGGCTGCCAGAGGTTATTCACTGACCCAGAGAGGGCCGAGGTTCAGGGGGGAAATGGGGCCCAGCCCGGCCTGGCAGCCCCCAGGTGATGCCCAGGGCAGGGGTGGCTCCGGCAGGGGCTGGCGTGTGGCACTTCCTCAGCACAGACCGTAATTCCTCTTGTGACAGCCCCCAGCTACGGAGCAGCACTTTAAAATGAGAAATTAAAATAGATTAAAACATTATTTTACAAGAACCTCTTCCCTGTGAGCACAGGGCAAAGGGGCTCCCCACCCTCAGGAGGAACAATTCCATCCCAAAATCCCAAATCCCAAAATCCCAAATCCATCCCAAAATCCCATCCAGCCCTGCCCTGTGGCAGTGGGAGCCATCCCTGTGTCCTGTCCCTCCATCCCCTGTCCCAAACCCCTCCCCTGTGTCTCCCTCAGCCCCTCTAAGGGATGCTGCCCTTTCTGGGGGGCACAGACCCATTTCTTATCTGTCCTTTCTGGGGGGCACAGACCCATTTCCTACAAACCTTTCTGGGGGGCACAGACCCATTTCTAATAAACCTTTCTGAGGAGCACAGACCCATTTCCTACAAACCTTTCCGGGGGGCACAGACCCATTTCTGGTAAACCTTTCTGGGCAGCACAGACCCATTTCCTACAAACCTTTGCCAGCTGAGCCTGCTCTCTCCTCCAGCTCTTTCCCACCAAAGGTAATTACCTTAAGAGCTCGTTAGGACCGCAGGATGTGAGGCTGCTGCCTGCAAATCGTGCTCTATTTTTATCCCGTGAGAGTAAAACGTGGCAGATTGACAGGAACTGTCCCTCGGGCAGGAAGGCAACTGGCTTCTTACAGCTGGCTTTGTTTCTGCTCAAAAGCCTTTCCTGTCCCTCCCGAGCGGGTGGGACACCCCTGCCCACCTGGTCCCAGCTCCAGCACTGCCCCTGCTGCACCCTGAGCCCCACAATTCCAGTGCCACAATTCCAGCTGTGTGCCACAATTCCAGCTGTGTGGGCAGGGACAGGATGACCCCCGGGGCTGAGCAGCTCTCACAGGTGTCCTGCACCCCAACCCAGAGCCCCTCCTCACACCCAGGAGCTCTGCAGGAGCTCTCCACGGATCCTCCCCAAATCCCCAGCCCTAAACCTGTCCCCTGGTCGCTGCAGCCACCCCCTGGCTGGGCAGGAGCCCTCCAGAGCCTCTCCACAAGAAGAGCAGAGCAGGAGGATCCAAACCTGCTCCAAAAGTGTGTGGATTGCAAGGCCATAAATATTTGAAGGGGCTGAGTGAATCTGTTCTAAGGCTGTGCAAGCTCCAGTGCCCCCCAGCCCTCCCCTGGCCAGGATGCCAGCCTGGCTGAACAAACAATGCAGGATAATTGCAGCACTTACAGAAGGATCTCCTCTGGCCTCTGGAGCTCATCAGGGGATTTTTTACCCAAGCACACCTGAGAGAAGCCATAAGCACTCAGCCCAGCCCGTGCCAGGCTCCTTTCATGCCAGGCTGCTCACTTGGAAGAGTGAATTCCTCAGCCTGGACACAGGAATGGGAATGGGAATGGCACAGCTCCTGCAGGAACACTGACCCCAGCACCAGGACACTGGGAATGGGGATGGGGATGGGAATGGGAATGGGAGTGGGAATGGGGATGGAGAATGGGAATGGGGATGGGAATGGGAGTGGGGATGGCACAGCTCCTACAGGAACACTGACCCCAGCACCAGGACACTGGGAATGGGATGGGAATGGGGATGGGAGTGGGAATGGGGAATGGGGATGGAGAATGGGAATGGGAATGGGGATGGCACAGCTCCTGCAGGAACACTGACCCCAGCACCAGGACAGTGCCCAGGGCTGGGCAGAGGGGACAGGGGCACGTCCCTGGTGGTGGCACTGTCCCCTGGTGCCAGCAGCCCTGCTCCCCTGTTCCCATGGCAGTCCCAGCCCTCCCAGCTGCCTCCACCTTCACTGCTCCACCCTGCACAAACCCGGGAGCAGAGCAGAGCAGGGACTTCAGCTCAGTGCCACTGGTGTGGGGTCAGCCCCTGCTCCAGCTCAGTGCTGTGCCCCAGCCCTGCACAGAGCCCAGCCTGGAGCCTTCCTGAGCCGGGCTTTGCTTTGGCCACAGCTCCAGTGCCCATCACCACAGCTCCCAGTGCCCACCACAGCTCCAGTGCCCACCTGCTCCTGCCCCACTGCCACTCCAGCCCCAGCCCTCTCCTCTGCTCCTGTTCTCTGCTGCCCTCACATCTCTTCTTTTCCAATGGCCCCAGGAGCTCCAGGTTTGCAGCTCCCCAAAACGCTCTGTTCTCATTCCACATTTCCTTTGGAAAGCCATTTTTACTTGCAAGCCAGAAATATTAGTCAGCAAACGATGCAGTGCAAAGCTAATGAGAGCTAGATCGATTCATGAGAAGCACCTGCTCAGCAAATTCATGACTTTTCAAACACAACCCTATTGGATCCCAGCTTTTCCCCAGCCCCATTCCCTGCCCATTCCATGAGCTAAGTGTCTAAGGGATAGCTGCAATTGCTACCTGATCCATAATTCTCAAAGCCTCTTTCCAGCTCCAGGATGGCTGACTCAATTTCTGTCATTTTTTTATTAAAGGAAAATCCCCTGCAGGCACGGGCTGGATGTTTCCTCTGGGATGCCAGCCTGTGTTCCAGGGCAGGAGGCAGCAGGGAACAGCCACTGCAAACCCTCTGAAAAACACAGGCCCCTCATGGATGTGACAGACATGCCACTACAACTAAAGTCTTTGGCAACAGACCTTATGCAGCCAAAATATTCTATTTTGGGCTGCAGCATTGATCAGACCCTGACATCACCCATTAACCAGCTGAGGCCTGGCTGGCTGTGGGAGCTGCTGTTAATAACCATGGAGAAAAACCACCTTGATTGTCTTCTGGGACCTGGATCCCAAGGGCTTGTCCCTGTCAGGAGCCCGGGGTTGTGCTCTTTGCTGCCAGATAGGAAAGATTAAAATGTGTGGACCTTGAGTTTGCAGTGAGCTGCCCAGTGCACAAACCTGGCACTGCCAGGGCAGGAAAATGGGACTGAGTCTCTGCTTGGCTGGGAGCAAAGGGAGGCTCCCAGCCCAAACTGCCAAAGCAGGGATGGGGAAATGATGATGGCAAAATTATCCTGATAAAATCATCAGGGCAGAGCCAGCAGTGCCCACGCCTCTCCAGGAGGAATTCCCACCCTTTCCATCCTCCCAGCACAAGGAGCCAGGAGGGGTCCCAGGCTGTTCCCTGTCTGCAGAGGAGCCCTGTCCATTCCCAGCAGCTTTCCTGGGCAGCAGCAGAGCCCAGGCCCCTGGGGAGCAGAGAGGTGCCTGGCTTGCAGGAGCAGGGCTGGGATGTGCAGGGATGGTGTGAGCACAGCCCTGCCCAGCCCTGCTCACACAGACCCAGCCCTGACCCAGCAAAATCTGATTTTCCTGGATTCACCCTGAGCCCCCGGCAGAGAACGAGCTGCAGGGAGCACCAGGGCCCCCTGTGCTCTGTGTGTGCACAATTAACCCAGCCCCTCGTGGAATTCCAGCTGCCAAGTCACTTCTGCCCACACAGACAGGGCGCGCTGAAGGGGATGTGCTTGGAGGGTAATTAATGCCCAAGTAAAATTAGGGGCAGAGCAGGGCCTGCAGCTTCAAAAGGGCAATGCAGGAGGGACAAAGGGCCCAGCTGGTCCCCAGGCTCCTGTCAGATCATCCTTCCACAGTCACAGAAATTCTGGTTTTGCTGAGGTAAAAAGAGTTTCCCTCCACCAGCACCTGGAGCCCATTCCCAACCCCACAGCTGCCCCAGCCCCTGCTGGGGAACACCAGACTCCCAGGGCCAGGCACTGTCTGTAAACAGAATTATTTGAATAGAATGGGTTGGGTTGGAAGGGGTCCTGAGTGGCCACCCCTATGGCAGGGACACTTTCCACTGTCCCAGGTGCTCCAAACCAAACCCAGCCTGGCCTGGGGCACTGCCAGGATCCAGGGGCACCTGTGCCAGGGCTGCCCACCCAGCAATTCCTGCCCAATGCCCCTCTGGAAGGAAACATTTCCAAATGATTTCTTCCCTGCAGAGAAGGAGCAGATCCCCAGGATGTGGCAGAAGAGCTGCCCAGCTCCTGCCAGCAGTGCTGCCCTGGCTGCTGCCCAGCACCCCTGGCACCAACCAGGGGCACACACTCTGCTGGGGGACACCTTTCAAAAGGTTCCATTTCGTTTCTAGTTTTTAATTTCCACAGGGGCACGGTGCCACGGGGCTCTGGGGACGTTCCCTCTGCCACAGGGACACAAAGGTTTGGTGTGGCTGAGCTCCCACCCTCTGCCCTTCACGCTCCTCTTCCTCAGGGAGCAGAAAGGCTCTGGCAGCCCCAGGTCCTGCAGGGCCCTGCTGGAGCTGCCCTGGGCTGGAACCTGCCCTGCTGGAGCTGCTGCTGTGCCCCAGTGCCAGCTCCAAACCTGCTCCAGCTGTGGCTTCCCCCCTGTGCCCACCCAGGACCCTGGATCTGCCTCTCTCCTGGGGCTGGGCACGGCTCAGCACAGGGAAAATGTCTCTGGTGGTGGCAAAAGTGCCTCATAAATCAGATTTTGCAGAGAAACCTGTGCCACAGAGGATGTAACGCTGATGGGAATACAAGGAGAATCCACAAATCAGGATGGGATATATTTTGGCAATTTTTTATTTATTTATATTTTTCTTAATTTATATTTTTACCAGAAGTAAATAACCACTAATCTCGTCAGAGGAGGGCATTTAGCCTCACCCCTGGAATAACCTGCTCTGGTGGGAGGTGTCCCAGGCCATGGCAAGGGTTTGGAACAAGATGAACTCCCAGGTCCCTTCCAACCCAAAGCATTTAATGATTCTGTGATTCAGTGATCCCTGCCAGTGATCCCCCAGCCCCAGGACACACCAGAACCTGTGCAGGAGCCACAGCCCTGCAGCCACACCGGCCTCACAGCAATTCCAGATCATCAGTGGGAAATTGCTCCCCTACTGCTGCAATAATTTACCCTGGAAACATCTCAAAGAAAAGAATTTGACCTGAAACCTTCTTATTTGCAGAAGCAACTCCAGAGCTTGCTGTGACCAAACAATAATTGGGTTTTCTGCCCACAAACAAGTGGCTGATGGCAGTGGCAGCATGCAGGGCTCTGCCCCAGTCCCCAGCCTGACCCCAGGCTAAGGAGGGATTGCTGCTCTGCACAAAACTGATGGAAAATAAACCCAGCACTTCCCTCCCAGCAAACCCTCCCTGGGCTCCTTCCCAGCCCTGTCAGTGACACCAGACAGAAACAAGCACAAGCCATCCTGAACATAGATCATCACAGAGCCAAGTGGCCAAACCCTGGCACAGGTGCCCAGAGCAGCTGTGACCCCTGGCAGTGCCCAGGCCAGGCTGGACACTGGGCTGGAGCAGCCTGGGACAGGGGGAGCTGTCCCTGCCATGGCTGGGGTGGCTCTGGAGGGGATTTAAGGTCCCTCCCAACCCAAACTATCCCAGGATTGTGGGATGCCCACAGCCTGGAGAGGAGCCCAGCCCTGCAGGAGCTGGGGAGGAGTTTCCCTGGACTGAGGGCAGCTCCAGCAGGTCACTGATGGCATCTCTGTGATGGGATCTCTCCACTGATGGCATCTCTGTGATGGGATCTCTCCTTGCCCACCCCATACACAGGAGGAGCCAGCTGAGGGGACAGTGCCCAGCAGATGTGCAGGGTCAGAGGGATCCCAGAGCTGTGAGGGGACAGTGCCCAGCAGATGTGCAGGGCCAGAGGGATCCCAGAGCTGTCCCAGCCTCTGGCCCTGTGTGAGCACTGGCACTGCCAGCACGTGGCCACCAATGTCACCCCCGTGGCCACCGATGTCCCCCCCGTGGCCACCATCCCCCCGGCTCCCGGGGACTGGCTCAAACATTAAGAACGGGTGGGCTGCTCACGGCACTCAGCATTCCCCAGGCACCCAGAAAGAGCCTCCTGCTGCACATCCCCAGTCCTGCCTGGCAGGAGGAGCAGGTCCCCGTTCCCTGGTGCTGCCCGTCCCCCTGTGCTGGCACCCGGAGCCCGCGGGCACCGCACCCAAACCCGCCTCTGTCTATATTTGCCTTCAGCGTCTGGCACGGGAAAGCGAGAAGCAAAGTGGTTCTGTCAGGAAATCGGCTCCTGAGAGGGGAATAGCCTCGGGTTCACAGCGGGTAACGTTGTAAAACAGGTACGAGGAGTGAGCAGAAAACAGACATTGGCGGAGAAAGAACAGCAAGAGAAATATTGAAATATTTCCCACGGGTTTGCAAAACAACTCGGGGTCCTGCTCCCACTGAAATGTGGGTGAATATTGTCCCCCTTTTGCAGTGGAGATTTAGGGGATGTTTTTCCTCAGTTGCTGTCTGTATCTTTCGGACATCAATTGAAGAGGAAAAGGAGATGGAATGCTCTGCTTTGACTGCTGCTTTCCCTTCAAGCTCATTGTGCATTTCAGGCAGTTCCCTCCCGAGCCCACAAAACCAAATGTATGCAAATGCTGGGGCCAGGGGCGCAGGAGCTGCCCCGCCAGCACAGCTCCCAGGCACAGCCGAGCACAGCCGTGCTTCCTGCTGCGAGCACATTTCCAGGGCTAGGAATAAAAACATGGCTTTGAGCAGCCAGCAGCAAAGCTGCGGTGATGCTTCCAGCCCGGCTGGGACCCGGGGAGCTCCCTGTGCCCGCTCAGCCCAGCCCCAGCCCGGGGCTGCTCGGGGGCTCTGCGGGACCGGGAGATGCTCGGGGAGCCTGACCCGGGGTGCTGACCCTCAATCTGGGACCCCCAGCCCGGGATCCTCATCCTGGGACCCCCAGACTGGGACCCTCATCTGGGCACCTTCATCCTGGGACCGACCTCCAGCCTGGGACTCTCATCCCAGGACCCTCATCCCGGGGGTTGAGGATGATCCCCCCCCTCATCCTGGGGCTGCTCAGGGGCTCTGCAGGACCAGGAGATGCTCGGAGAGCCCGACCCGGGGTGCTGACCCTCAATCTGGGATATGGGACCCCCAGCCCGGGATCCTCATCCTGAGACTCTCAGCCCAGGACCCTCATCCTGGCACCCTCATCCTGGAATCCTCACCCTGGCACCCCCATCCTGGAATCTTCATCCTGGCACCCCCACCCTGGCACCCCCACCCTG
>JAODHX010000660.1:19742920-19754009 GCA_027576295.1 Cossypha polioptera | reverse complement strand
AAGAGAAGAGAAGAGAAGAGAAGAGAAGAGAAGAGAAGAGAAGAGAAGAGAAGAGAAGAGAAGAGAAGAGAAGAGGATGGTGAGGATGAAGTCAAGTGTAAGGGCCAGGAGTGACAGGAGGGGCTGGAACCATCTCAGCCACATCCCCACGTGTGCCCACAGGGGAATGAGCTGGAGCTTCCCGACTGCCAGGCATGTAAAACTTTAACCATAATTTGCAATTATAACCAGAGGATAAAGTTTCAGCCTATTAAGAGGAGGTGGGAACCTGCAGGGTGATGCACACTAATTACTGCTGACATCCAGGGACAGGCTCATTAGACAGAGGCTCCTCTTGCAGCACACAGCTCCTGGCTGGAGCAGATACTGCAGGGAGCAATTCCTGTGCTGCTGGGCAGGCCAGGGGAGCTGCCCACACCATCCCTGCAGCTGCAGGGGGCACGGAGCTCTGGGCATGGGGAAGGGGCTGGGGAGGGCAAGGAGAGGGGCAGAGCTCAGGGCATGGAGGGACAGCAGACAGGGAATGGCTCCAGAGGGCAGGGAGGGGTGGGGTTTGGGGCAGGAATTGCTCCTGGCAGGGTGGGCAGGGCCTGGCACAGTGCTCAGAGCAGCTGTGGCTGCCCCTGGATCCCTGGCAGTGCCCAAAGCCAGGCTGGACATTGGGTTTGGAGCAGTGGAAGGTGACCCTGCCATGGCACTGGGTGGCTTTAAGGTCCCTCCCAACCCAAACCATTCCAGGATTCTGTGATTCCATCGTTGCACCAAATAACTCCAGGATTAGCCTCACAATTGTCTGAAACACAGCAGAGACCCTCAGGCCTGATGTGAGGCTGCTCAGGTCAGGAATTCCCAGCAAACCTCAGCCAGCCCCTCTCCCTGGGCAGAGCTGCCCAGCTGTGGCAGGACAGGCTTGGCCCTGTGCCCCTGGCACTGTCCCCTGCCTGGCACAGGGTGTCCCCCTCTCCCTCCCCGAGCTGCAGCTGGACCTCAGCAGTCCCCAGAAGGTGCAAATCCAGCCTCCAGCCTCCTTGGGTGCTGGCAGAGGGAACTCTGGAAGATGCAGTTTTGTGCCAGCAAGAGAAGCTCTGGTTTATATTTAGGGAATGCAGCGAGGGAATAGTTCTGAATCTGGCTCAGAAATCCATTTAAAACACTCCCATAATTCTATTTACAGGCTGTTTCTGTAAATGTTGTAGCAGGCAGAGAGGAGGGTATCTCTGTGTGTCTCTGCTGTCAACTGGGGGGTCATAAATCACATTTCTGGGGTCCTGTGTCCCCCTCAGCCAGGGAGGCTCTGCCAGGACCCACACCTGGGCACCACAGCCAGCACCTGTGCTCCCTTCATGATTCTCCTGGTATTTAGTGCTATTCTCCTGACAGTCCCATTTCCTGCTCTTCATGAAAAGTAATCACAGACTCTGTCAAAAAAAATAAAAATTCTCTCTGCTGATTGTCAAAGAAGGCTGGAAAATGTGAGAGGCAGAGGGTGCCCAGCAGGGGCCACAGATAAAGCAGCAGGAGAAGCTGCCCTGGGGTTTTCACTCTCCATGCCAGGCTTGGCACCCCTGGCTCCTGGCTTTGTCCCTGATGTGTGTGCAGGAATCTAACTGTGAGTAAAAACCTCATTTACATTGGTGCTTGATGGATGCTTGAAGGACTTGGGCACCCAATCCTACAAGATGTGGGTCCCCAGTGCTGCTGAGCTCTGTTCAGCTGTGCTGCTGCAGCAGGGCTGACCTCAGGCCTGGGGTGACAAATCAAACCTTCCCTTCCTCGGGGGAAACCCTGGGAATTGAGCTCCTGCTGTGTTTGGCTGTGGTTTCCCCCCTGTGAAGCACTACCCTTTATTTAGAGTCAATATGAAATCCTCCCATCCCTGTGGATTCCTCAGAGCTGCCTGGGAGCCAAGCTGCAGACAAGAAATTAAAAAGTAGAGATGTGCATAATCACTGTGAGAGCTCCTGTGACTGAAAACAGCCTGGTGGAAGCACATGTAGGAAAGCCACTGGTATTAACTGGAAGGAAACAGCCCCTTTAAATCCACCACCAAACACAGGTATTAACGGGCAGAGCTCAGATTTTTATACACTTCTTGTTTCCAGTGAGCTGAATTAGCAACAAAGAGATTGGGGAGAAAACAGAGAGAGAAGAGAACTGGTGAGATGAAAAAAAGGCACTGATGTGAAATAGCCACAATCAGGAACAGCAGAATCTAAAAGAGGGAGCTGACCCAGTGCTGCTGATTTTGAATACACCTTTGAATGAGGGGAAAAACCAGAAAGAAAGTGCTGATGCTGTAGTGAGAATCAAGCAGACTGGCAGATTTCCAAACAGGAAAAGTAATGGGAAAACTCAGAGTTAAGGGACAAAAATATAGTTGTTGCTAACACAGTTTTATAGACAGTAGAGTCTGTCAAATAAATGTGCTTCCACTCCTTGATAAGATCACAGGTCAGTGAAATTCATAGAATGATGGAAACCCAGAATAGTTTGGGCTGGAAGGGATTTAAAGCCCATCCAGATCCACCCCTGCCAGGGCAGGGACACCTCCCACTGTCCCAGGGTGACCCAACCCCAGTGTCCAGCCTGGCCTGGCCCTGCCAGGGAGGAATGTCACCCCAAAATGCCATCCCTCTGCAGTCTGTGGTGCAGCTGTGCCCCAGCACACCTGGCAGGGCTGTGCCATGCCCAGGTGTGGCTCAGCCCCCCCAGCACACCCAGCCCGGGCAGGGGCTCGCCAGGGACTGGGGATGGTTTCTTTGCTAATCTGCAGATTGTTAGCAAATGCAAGATCACTGCTGATAAAACATATGGATGATTAAGAGCCTGGCAGGAGAGTCACTAACGAGGAGGAGCAGCTGAGGCACACAGTGCTCCACTCAGGCAAGCACAGAGGCTCTAAAGGAGCTGGGACTGGCACTGGGATGGGAGTGCAGGACCCTGGCCATGGCCAGGCACTGGGCCATGCTGAGGATGCTGCAGTTTGCTCCTGGAAAGCCCCAGGAGAGCACAGAGGGGAAAACAACACACTGGGAGCATCCGGGGCAAAGAAAGCCACCAGGCAGAAGAGCAGGGCAGTGAATTTGCCCATGGAAAATTCAATTACCCAGTGTTTAGGCTTCCCCTGGAGATCTGCATTCAGGTTTGGTGTTTGAGTGCTTAACAGAGATGTGCAGAGAGAATGAGTAAAATCCCTGAGAGGCTGCAAAAACACCCCACGAGCTCCATCTGCTTAACTTACACAGAATGCTGAGAGCTGCCTTTATTGAAGTGTGTAAATATCTTTATGGCAAGGAAAGCACCTGATGGTTAAAGGTGCTTTTATTTCACACAGAAAGGCAGAGATGGTGCCAGCAGAGGGGCTGAGAGAGGAAACACTCGGGGCTCAGAGGGCCAGGCCACCCTTGGGAGCTGGAACTGGGGACCCCCACACCCCTAATCCTGTTCCTATCAAATGTGTGTCCCAGGAACACAGGATCCTGCCCACCACAGCCTGGAGATGATCCTCTCTGCTCATTCTCCCTGGCCCTGAACCTGCAGCTGCTTTGGAGCCTGGAAACAGATCTCCAGAAGTGGTTCTTCAAAAAGCAGAGAGGGAAGATGAAAGGGAGAGGAGTTAAAAACGAGATAAAGGCTTGGAAAGCAAATGCAATTAACCTTGCTGCTCTGAAATCCTGCTCTGGAACAGGGCCCTGGGAGGGAGCAGCCCCTGCTGCAGCACAAACCTCAGCAGTGGAACCCTCCCAGGTGTGGGGTGGGAAGAGCTGAGGGATGGCAGAGCAGCTCCTGGCACAGCCAGTGCCATGGGACCTGTCCCACTGGCACTGCTGCACACCCCCACTGCTCACAGCAGCTGCTGAGGCAGCAGCACTGGAAAACCCAGCAGGGAAGGGAACTGGTGGCACCCCTAAACCCAGTGACCCCCGGGTTTGGGGACTCTGTCAACCCCAAATATTCCAGTGACCTCAGCATGTCTGGGGACTCTGTTAACCCCAAATATTCCAGTGATCTCTGTGTGTTTGGGGACTCTGCTAACCCCAAATATTCCAGTGATTTTGTTGTGTTTGGGGACTCTATTAACCCCAAATATTCCACTGACTTCAGCATGTTTGGGGACTCTGTTAACCCCAAATATTCCAGTGATTTCATTGTGTTTGGGGACTCTGTTAACCCCAAATATTCCACTGACCTCAGCATGTTTGGGGACTCTGTTAACCCCAAATATTCCAGAGTGTCCCCTCGGGAGTGCAGACTGCCCAACCACAGCTGCTGCTGCTTTAGCACATCACAAATGATCCCAGAAGCAAATGGGGCCCCTCTGACCTGGGGGTTTCTAAAGCCAGGTTTTCACAGCAAGAACCTGAGTGTCACCACCAGCACAGTGCTTGTGGATCTGCCAGGCTCCCTCCTGCTCTGCCAGGAGCTCACTGGTGCTTTGGAAAATCACAAATCCCAGATTCACTGGGGCTGGAAAATCCCTCCCAGCCCACCCAGTCCCAGCTGTGCCCAATGCCCACCTCGTGCCCAGCCCAGAGCTCTGAGTGCCACATCCCTGGTCACTGCAAACCCCTGCCAATGCCTGACCACCCTTCCCATGGGGAAATTCCTCCTGCTGTCAACCTGAGCCTCCCCTGGCCCAGCCTGAGGCCACTTCCCCTTGTCCCTTGTTCCCTGGGAGCAGAGCCTGACCTCACATGGCTACAGAGGATGAGAATAATTACAGTAATTGTAATAAGAGATTACAGCCAGGCCTGTCAGAGCAGCTCGTGCCCCCTTGTCACAGCTCTGAGGGGCTGAGGCTGTTCTGGGGAGCCCAGAGCTGCTGGCTGGGGCCCCACTGGGGGTCTGCAGGGGCAGGGGAAGGGCTGGGGACCCTCCCTGGGTGCTGGCCAGGGGCCACCAGGGCTGGCACAGCCTCCCCGAGCCAGCCCAGCCCCGGCAGCGCCGGCGTGCCGAGGGAAAAGCAGGGTTCCCATGGGAACGGAAAGTGCTGACATTTCCAAACTAAAAAAAGAAAGAAGCTGCAAAGTACGTGCTCAGCAGGAGCTGAGGGGGGTCTGTGCTGCCTGTCCCCTCCCCTGGGCTCCACGGCAGGACACTGCTCACAGCAGAGCCCTGGCTGGGTCAGAGCCACGAGGCAAAGCCCTGTCACCTGGCCAGGTAAGTCCTGTCACCTGTCCAGGTACAGTCCTGTCACCTGTCCAGGTAAAGCCCTGTTACCTGTCCAGGCAAAGCCCTGTTATCTGTCCAGGTAAAGCCCTGTCACCTGTCCAGGCAAAGCCCTGTCACCTGTCCAGGCAAAGCCCTGTTACCTGTCCAGGTAAGTCCTGTTACCTGTCCAGGTAAAGCCCTGTTACCTGCTCTGGTGCTTCAGTGCAGGCCAATTGCCTGCAAGATGAATTTCTGTGCAGGGGTGGGTCTGCAGCCTGTACCTGGAACCACATTCAAGGAGACACAGTGTCCAGTGGAATCCTGCTGAGGCATCGTCTCCCTCATGTAAATGATTGAGATAAACAGGGCAAATTAAACTGCCAGATCGTTGTGGCTGAATTATTTGTAATGGCACCATGGCATGGGCTGGCTGCGGGGTAATGAAGTGTCCTGGAAGATGTTCAGCTCAGAGAGATGTTTCTCTGTGTCAGATCGAGGAGATGCTGCAGGGGATGTTGGACTCCCCTTTGCCCAGCTCTGCCCTGGATGAGCCAGTCCCTGACAGCCTGGCACAGGGGCTGCCATCCCTGCTCTTCTCTGTGCCTCTTAAAACCTGTTTTTTTTGCAGAATGAAGGAGAGATGATCATGAAGCTGTTGGTTGTTCAGGGGCAGAGTTTCCAATCTGGAGTTGGAGAAGCAAATCCACTCCTCCTTCAGGAGGCTGAGGACAATCTGTTGAAGACAAGTTGTTGAAGGCAATCTGTTCTTACCAAGGCTGGCTTGTCACTGGCAGTGTTTGCTCCACCACTGTGTGAGTGCTGGAAAAAACAGGAATATGGGCAGGGCACGGGGATACAGGTCAGTCACAGCAGCACACTGTGAGTCCTGATTCAGTTCTCTTAACTGCAGAATGAATATTTCACAACAGGGCCAAAAAACCCTGTCAAAACTATATCAAACTATTTTAAATTCCTCCCCACAAAACTGGCCCCAAAGGGGATTAAAAAGGCAATTCCCCCCCTAACTGTGCACGTTCTGCTCCCCAGAGTTTCACAAACTGTGCTGTTTTCATGCACTTCTGAAGCACATCATCCATATTCTAACCACTGACCTTTCCCTAATGCCCTTCAGACATCCCACAAATAGGTTACATCTGTTCCTTCTGCAGCAGGGTGAGACACAGACCAGCATCTGCTGGGCTTGGGGTGGCACAGCCTCTCCTCTGCTGCCCAGCACAGCCCCTGAGCCACGGAGCTCTCCTGCTCCAGCCCTGCCCTGGCTGCTGCCACAGCCCCCAGCACACTGTCCCCACTGGGAGAGAACCTGGGAGAAACGTTGGGAAAAACTCTGGGAGAAAAATTGGGACAGAAAATGGAAAAGCTTGAAAAAGCCCTTGAGACACAAACAAAAAATTTTTGAAAAATCTGTTGTGACTGCACAGTTGGACTCTGATAAAAAGGCTTGTTGGTGTTTTGCTTGTAGTAAACCAGGACACACGAAAAGGGATTGTCCTACAACAGCAATCCAACCTAAACAACTTTCTGTTTGCCCTTGATGTCAGAAAGGGAAGCATCTTGCTAAGTATTGTCATTCTCAATTTGACATTGATGGCAAAAGAACTGTTTATTTTACAGAAACAGGCACAGCAGCAGAACAGTAACAGAAACAGGCAATGGGAGATGTTTGGTGCCCATCAGCTGAAGGAATTAAAGCATTTACCAGTCTTGCTTTCACTCATGCTTGGGTTTTTCTGACATCATTTAAGAGCATTAAAAAGCCACAAAAAATGTCAAATAGATGCAAGAAGGGAAGTAATGCTGTTTTCATTTTTCACTGGAGATTGGGAATGCCTTGACTCTGCCTCCAAGTCCATCTTGGCCAGCAGAGGAAAACTCCAGGCTGGAGCTCAAGCCCTGGCGTGGTCCCATCACCAGCCAGGGCTGCTGACTGTGGCCCCAGAGCAGGCAGGGACACAGAGCCAGGAGCTGGGACAGAGCTCAGAGAGGAGGCTGCAGCACAGACCCCCCCCACACACACAAACCCACACACCCTGCAGCTCTGCCAAATCCCATAAATGTGCTGTGACACAATGGTTACATCTGGGAGCTATTTCTGCAAGAAGCTGATGTGCCCCTGTCTGCCCCAGAAACACGCTGGGCTGATGCACACAGCGGCCACCCCAAGCTCTGTCCTGAACACAGCCCAGCTCCCAGCTCAGTGGCAGCAGGGCTCTGCTGCCAGGGGGGCAGGGGATGCTCTGGCTTAGCCTCGTGGGGATGGGGAATAGGAAAAGCCTGGCCAAGTCCTGCACAGCCCTTCCACTGCCTCTCTCCATGACTAAAGCAAGTCCTCATCAGAAAGGCAGACGTACCAGCAGACTGTGAAAGTCAAATGAATATATGAATATTTATGTAATAATTCAGTAAAAATGAATATATTCATTTTGTATAATAGATTTTGTATGCTATTTTATATTTATTTATATTTATATTTGATATGAATATAAATGAATATATTCACTGGCCAAGGAAGTCAGTGGGAATGAAGTGAGCTCACAGGATCAGACCCATTATCAACAGCTTTATGATGTTTCCAGGAAATCACAGTGTTTGGACAGGAAAGGTGTTCAGGCAGGACAAATATGGATTTTCTCACAAAGCTCGTGCTCTGGGCAGTTCAGTTTGTGGACACTGGCAGTGACCAGGTAGGAGAGGCAGAAGCAGGACCCGGGGTGAGGGAAAAGCAGAATCTACAGGGTCAGGAGAGCAGCCAGCAGGGAGGGCAGTCAGCAGGGTCTGTCCCCAGGGATCTGTAATTTGATTTTCCCTCTGTGTGGTGCACTGCAGGCACCAGTCTCTGACCCAGCTCAGGGACTAAATAAAGTGCTCATTTCTGAGCACTGTGCTCAGCACTTCCCCAGGTCACAGGTGAGGAGCTCAGCACCTGGGGGACAGCTCTGTAAGCACTGAGCTGCAATAAATACAAGGCAATAAGGTGCTGGAGGCACAGGCAGGGTGACAGGAGGGCAGGTGACAGCAGTGTCCCACGGGAGCCCTGCAGTGCCCCAGCCTGGCTCCAAGGCTCAGAGCTGCTCTCTCTCCCCTCCCCAAAGGCCTTGGCACCCTCAGTGGGACACAGCAATTAAGCTGACACAGAGGAACACAACCCTTCTTCAAAGGGCTGGCAGATTGTTTGGGGATTTCTCCTGCAGCTGCACGCTGCTGCTGGGGGCAATTTTAATACTGGGAAAGAGAAAAGGGAAAGGAAGAAGCCAGCAGAATTGGGAATGGCAGAAAGAGAGGAAGCACAGAGGAGTGGGATAGAGACTGAGCAGGAAAGATCAAACCAAGACAGGAGGGAAACGTGTTTGCACAAAGTGAAGCAGAGAAAGGACTGACAGAGCTCTCCTGCCAACACACATCCAGAGGAGCACAGGCAGCAGCAGCCTGGCTTGGGCTGGACTCTGCAGCCCCACAAAGGGCTGGAGTGTGCAAATCCCCAGCTGTGCTCCCCAGGACCCTGCCTGTGGAAGAAGTGAGTGCTGTCAGGCACAGCCAGCCCCTGCTCTGGCTCTGGTCAGAGCAGCTCCTGCTGCAGAGCCAGGGCTGGGCACCCACCCCACTGCACTGCCCAAAACTGGGCTGAAACATGCCCCAGACAGGCAATGAAACAGTGCCAGGAGCTGCTGCCTGGCTGCACGGGGAGGCAGGTGAGGAAAACACATCCCCTCCCATCCAGGGACCCACCAGTGTGTGCTGGGCTCGCTGAATTACACTCATCCACCCACAGGTTTATGGCCATGGCTTGCTTTGCTTCCTCCATGACAAACACATTCCCAGAAAAACACAAAGAAGGAAAAATCCTCCGAGGTAAGGAGAAAAAGAGAGATAAGTCTGATTAGGAAGACAACTATTAATAGCAATTATGCTTTAATTACTGTGCCTAATCTCTTTGAACCAGCAGTTTCTAGCATGTCCTCTACCAAACAAAGAACTTAACACTTCTGACTCCGTGTTCCACGAGCTGTAGGAGGAAAATGTGTGGATATGCTTCCAGTGGATTCACTAGCAGCTGGATATTTGAGGATATTTACACCAGCTGTGATGCCATGAGAGAGGCAGGAGCTGCACTGGAGCACAAACAACCCCAACACTTCTCTTGTCCTGATGGCTGTATCTCCAGGGCAGGGGAATTATGCTCCCAGGCTGCTGCCATAAAACTCTGGGCATAAAAAAGCACTGAGAAGGACATGAAATAGTCTAGAGAGAGGGAAGCACTTCAGTGGTGCTGGAAGGAAGCAGGGCTGTGGCTCGGAGCTGAGTGCAGGCACAGCCCAGCCCAGCCCAGCCAAGGGAGGTTCCAGCTCCTCTGCACTCTGACCTGTCCAGGGACAATGGGCTGCAGCACAGAGCCCTCCCCTCACCCTCCTCTGAACCAGGACAAAACAGCCAAGAAGTCAAAAACCCCAATTCCATTGGTCCCTGCGGGTCGTGGGCAGGTGCACAATGAACCTGGAATGGTTTGGGTCAGAAGGGACTTTAAATCATCTAATTTCAATCCTCATTAATGCTTGCAGCAATTGTTAAGCTGTAGCTGTCCAGTGCAGCTACTGAAGGTGAGGATTCACTTGTGGGATGGACACAACAAGTGGATATAAAACCCCAGTGAGAAATCACATTTCCCTGAATAATCTCCTATGCTCAATACCACTTGGGAGCCTTTTCCCCACTGTCTTTGGGGTAAATATTTTTGAAAGCAAACTTCAGTAGTGTTAATTTTTGAAAAATACTAAAGTATAGCAAAAACAGTTTGGTCAAACCTACCTAACAGTATATGACAGAGGCTCTGGGAGGGAACCGTGCAGGCAGGCAGATGGTGTGACTGCACACTTCATCCTGGGGAAAACTGGGCTAAGAATGTAGATCACTGTAACAGAGACAGCCTTGAGGTGCAGGCTTAAGAGGCTAAAACCATCTGAGCATGACCTTTGTGAAGAGGTGCCCAGGAATAATTACTCCTCTCTGGGTGCCTGCTGCTTGCTCCTCTCTTTATCCAGGCAGGTTGGTGCCCTCGGTGGCTGCATGGGCTGAAGACACCTGGAGCTCTGACAGGAGCCTGCACAGCCCTGCTGCACACAGCCCTGCTGCACATCTGCACACAGCCTGAGCACTGGGCTGCTGGGAACTGAAGGGTTTCTTATTAAATCACTCACTCTGGAGTGACTGAATTATCCCAGTTTCAGCTGAACCAATTAACTGATACAATACATGGCTCCTGCTCTCTTAGGTGAGGAGAAGCATCTTGCTTTCGGCTCATGTCTCACTGTGAAAGTGATTTTTTTTAAACACTTTAATCTAATTAACTTGTTGAGACTGAGAATCTGTCGAAGGCGCTCAGGTGATGGGATTGTTGCTGTGTGTGGTGCTAAGCAGGGAGAGAAATCCCAGTGAGGATGAGGGGGATTGGAAAAATGATGCTCTTAGGACCCAGCTCAAGGTGCAGGAGGTCCTGCTGGCTGACCTGCTAAATGCAGCTGGAAAGGGAAAGCAATCAGGAAGAAGCACTCAGAGTGTGCTGGCTGTGTCTCCTCCAGGGAGCAAAGCTAAATAAAGCTCAGTAAAGGGGTGCATGTGACTGGGACCTCAGGAATGCAGCTCCAACAGGGAAGCCAAGGATGCACATTCATGTGTTCAGCCCTTCCCCACCCCAAACTGCTCCCTGTGGAAATGAAATTCCCTCGAGGTTTCCCTGTTTGCAGTGAGGCAGCACAGAGGAGTGTCCTGAGCACACAGGTGTTCCACACTGCACCTGCAGCGTGCCCAGCTGCAGCTCCACTGCAGAGCTCTGCAGGAGCAGCATCCCCAGGAGCACACAGGTGTTCCACACTGCACCTGCAGCGTGCCCACCTGCAGCTCCACTGCAGAGCTCTGCAGGAGC
>JAODHX010000660.1:19719403-19742087 GCA_027576295.1 Cossypha polioptera | reverse complement strand
GGCTCGGCCGGTGCGTCCCGCACGGCCCGGCGGCGGCGGCTCGGCTGGGACCGGCACCGGCATCGGGACCGGCACGGCCCTGCCGCCCACCGCCCGCTCCCCTCCCGCCGTTCTCTCCCAGCTCCCCTCAGAGCCTCTTCCCTTCCCTCAGACCCCCCCATTTCCCCTCCGGTCCTTCCCTCTTTCCCCCCCATTCCCTTCACATCCCCTCAGCGCCTCTCTGCGCGCTCTCCCCGCTCCGCCCGACGCCCCCCGCGCTCGGCCTGCCCCATGGTGGGGTTCGGGGCGAACCGCCGCGGCGGCCGCCTGCCCTCGCTGCTGCTCGTGGCGCTGCTGGCCGTGATCGCCGTGCTCGCCTTCCACTGCTGGAACGCGGCCAGCCGGCAGGCGCTGCTGCGGGAGGAGCTGGCCGAGCTGCAGAGCCAGGCCCAGCGCACCGAGGTGGCGCGGGGCCGCCTGGAGCGCCGCAACTCGGACCTGCTGGGCAAGGTGGACTCGCACAGGAAGCAGCTGGAGCAGAAGGAGGCGGACTACAGCCAGCTGAGCAACCAGCTGCAGGCCAGGGACGGCCAGGTGAAGCGCTGCGAGGACGGCAAGGTAAGGGCAGGGCCAGCGGGGGGGTCCCGGTGCGCTCAGCACTCACCTGCCCGAGGTGTCCCCGCAGCCCCGAGGCTCAGGTTTGGTGCTGCTGGGACAACCGCAGCGCTCGCTGTTTTCTGAAAACGTCCCCAAAAAGAGCTGAGGATGTCCTCTCTGTGTGTGTGAACAATGAAAATCCCCAGAGATCGCTCGTTTCCAGACGGCTGTTTCAAATTTATTTATTGTTTTCTAGCTTTCTGTCTCTGCTGAGAATATTTGATCTTTTGTGTTCGTTCTAGAGTCAGCCACAGCCGTAAAAACCACAGTTTCAAGGGAAATGAATCCAGTGTGGTGTTCAGTAGCACCCTGAGCTCGCCTCTTGGAATGCCTGCTACAGCACACTGATTTTTATGCTGCCAGCGTGTACTTGAGGGGAAAAAAAACCAAAACCCAACCAAACAACCCTGCTGCTGACTAACGTGTCATTTTCCTTGGCTTGCAGAAGCCAAGCTCATTGAAAATTCAGCTGGCTCTTTCAGTGGGGGTGGCCTGGGGATTTCTTTTGTTGTGGAAGATGAGTGAGTGCCCCAACTTTCACTGTTCTGTTTTCATAACCGCCCTGAACTGGGAAGTTCACGGGGCTCAGCACACAAGTCCTGCTCAGGGGCCGTGTGGGCTGTGTTTGCATGCAGGTCATCACTCTGCTCATTGAACACTCTTCTCACAGCGGGATTTATGGAAATGTCACACTCTCCAGGGTTATTGCTGGCTAGGTTTGTTTTTCTGGCCCTTTCTTAATGCACATTGGGTGAGGAGCCTCAGAAAATGCATTGAGTTGCCACAGAAAAAGCCAAATATGTGCATGTCACATTCCAGAGTTAGACTCCCTCAAAGTGATTAAGTTTGTATTAGCGCTTCCTACTGAACCATTAAAACTAAGCCCTCTGTGTGTTCAGCAAACATATTTTTAATTTTTATCTTTCCTTAGATTGCAATAAAAAATTCCAGTTGGATATGACATGGTCTCCGTGATCTTAAAGGTGTTTTCCAGCCTCAGTGATTCAGTGATTCTAAAGCAGTTGGGGTTTAGCCAAGATATTTCCCATTCTGCCTGCAGGAGGGCATGCAGCCTGTTTGGTGTGTTAGAGTCACTGCCCGTGGGTGTAAAACTCCCCTGGCAGCATTCAGGTTATCTGTCAGGCACAGATCAGGAAGGATTTCTTCCTGGAAGGGGTGGTCAGGCACTGGAACTGCCCAGGGAGGTTTGGAGGTGTCCAGGGAAGGTGTGGATGTGGCACTCAGTGCTCTGGGAGGGGCACAGGCTGGGCTCAGTGCTCTGGGAGGGCTTTTCCAGCTGCAGGGATTCTGGGGGCAGTTGCTGCATGACAAGGAGTGCTTTTAACGCCAGGAGTGTTTGTTTTTTTGGAAATGGGTGATGTGTTCCTGTAGGACACTGGGGGAGGAGATGCAGGTCTGAGCTGGGGCACAAACAGGACAGCCACCACTGTGGTGTTCCCTGAGATCTTGGACACTGAGTGTGACACTGCACAGGGCAGAGCTGTGCAGAAACCTGCCCAGTAAACCTCCCAAATTCAATTAGGTGTTAATTGCCTGCAGAGTGTGCCCTGTCTCTCCCTTCTTTGTTCCAGTTAAGGCCAGAGTGGGCTCCTAGCTTTGGAGCATCCTCTCTCTTCTGTTCAAATTGTTCAGAGTGCCCTAAGAGGCCAGAAGAGCAGGATTTTGCCAAGAAACAGTTGCTGTCCTTTTTTCCTTCCATGTAAGCCACTATCTTTTCTCAGTGGCAGCAATGTTTATTTTTTTCCTAAAACCCTTTAAGTGACTTTGTTTAAGGACTATTACTTCTCTGAGAGTAGAGAGCAAAGCTTTGTTTTAGAGAATGAAAGTCTGTCACAGGGAAACACTAGTAGATATAAAGTGTCTGACCAAAAAGGGCTTGAATGATAATTTTTTTTCCTCTCAAAATAGAATTTGGCAAGTCTGTCTGACTAAACTGCTCATTACTGTGATATTAGTCCAGTTGTGAAATGCAGGAGCTGAAATAAAACCCCAACATTAATATCAAGCGATCACAACAAATTCAGGCTCCCTTTAAGGAAAACTCATTTGAAGATTCTCTGTGTCAGTGCTGCTTTGTGCTCCTTTGTCCTCAGCTGAGCTTCTTTGCCTTGTGGTCACATAAATCAAGTGCCTTTCCCAGTGCTCTGGTTTCTGCAGCAGCTTCCTCTTGGCTCAGGGATCTCTGGGGTCAAGGCCAGTCCCTTGGCTCTCCCCTCTGTCCCTGCTCGTGGAGCCAGCCTGTCACACTGCACCAGGGTGTTGTTTGCTGTTGGCAGCAAATAGGGACTGTGACCCAGTGTCTTGTGTTTGCAAGGAAACAGAGGAAGCATGAGTTGTTGGGAATTCTCTCCTGTGGTGAGCTCCTGAGGGTCTGTTGGACTTTGGAACAAACAGGGAGTTCTTGTTCTCTTCTGAAGCACCCTGTGAGAGGCAAGCAGGGGCAATGCCCACCCTGGAATTTGGGCAGGTGCTGCATGCACAGGTAGCATCAGCTTCCTGAGGGTTCCATGGGTTTTTGGCAGGGTGCTGTTAGGTTTTGGGGTTTTTCCACAGCTTTGTGCATCCGTTTGGGATAAGCGCAGTGGAACGTGTGACTGGCAGGAATCCCTGGTGGAGAGGTTCCAGCTGGCAGGGAGCTCCTCTCCTTCCATACCTGCTTGAGACCATGGCCATGCCAGCTGTGGAGCACTGCCCTGCCCTTACCTGCTGCCCACAAATGCTTGGGATGAAGCTGTTCAGTCAAACACCTCCAGCAGCAGCTGGGTTTGTTGCCAAAACTTGGTAAGTCCCTGCTTTGCAAAGCTGGAGCTTGGCAGCAGCAATGTGGAGTTGTTACATGGCAAGATTCACAACTCAGACAGCACTGGAGTGTTGCCACATGACCATGCATAGGATTTCTGATGGTTTTTTTCCTGTGCAGGGCTCACTGGGCTGCAGAGGGTTTATTTTCTCCATCCCAATGCTTGGAAAGGCCCTGAGGAGCCCCTGAGAGCTCAGCAATACAAACAGGTCTAGACTGAAGGAGGATGGGGCCCAGGAAGAGCTGGACCTGTGCCATGGCTCGTGGGTTGTGGGTTTTGCATGTGTAGGTGGAACAGATCCCATGAATCATAAAAAAGCTTCCTCCTTTTCCATCCTTCAGATGAGGGACATTTGCTGTCAGCTGAGCTGGTTTGGATATAAATCCTGTCACTTCTCTCTGAAACTCCAAATCGCCAGAAGGGAAGATGGTGTGATAAAAGTGCTACACCTTCCCATGCAGCTCCTGCTCCCAGGCAGCAGCCCTCCCCCAGGCAGGCACATGGTCATGGGCAAGCAGGAGCCAGGGGAGGGGTTTGTGTGTGAGGAACTCTCATAGATAAGGGTCTAAAACAGACCCAGCTACTTCCCAGCATCTCCTTTGTTCATAGATTTGTTGGGTACTGGGAAACAACTGCATTAGAGTGGGAGACAGGGAAATGTGATTATTGCCTGTAGTTTTGCAAAAGAGGGGGAGGGCTTGTTCATTAACACAACAAATCACTGGCTGTGCCTGCTGCCCTGTCCTGGCTCCTTGGAGGAGGAGCTGGCACGGTGAGTGCCCAGTGGATGGAGAGGCTTGGTGGTGACTTGTGCCTTCCCCTCCCCCGTGTGTCCCCACTGCAGGGCCACTTGTCCTTCTGAAGTGGAGCTCTGCAAACCCTCCCCCGGCCTGCACTGATGGGGTGTTGCTTTGTGCATCCTGTAAGGGGGCCTTGGATGCTCAGTGGGCAGAGCAAACTTGGCTCTGACGTGCCAGGAGGCTCCTTGAGTGGCCCTGTGGGGAGGAATTTTGTCCCTCTTTCAGAGCTCTGTGGTCAGAGGGCTCAGCTTACCTAAAGATCACATTCCTGGTGGAATTAATAAATGCTGACAGATTAACTGTGGAGCTGGACTTTTCAGTTGTGTTCCAGGGTTTGGAGGAAATATGTCCAAGGCCATTCTGGTTATTTTACTGGTTTTTCTGCTCTGTCTCTAATTTCCAGTTCTGCTTGCTTGCTTTTTTTTGGGGAAAGCCTTGTGAAGCAGTGCTGTGTCCTGTCATGCGTGGGTGCCTCTCCAGGCCCTACCTAGAACCCTCTTGGCTTTTGTTTTGGGCATGGGTCAGGGTCTGTCTGCACTCCTTGTGCCCTGCTCCAGGGACAGCCAGGATCCTGCAGGCTGGCACAAAAACTCTGCTGCCCAAGGAGCCTGTGCTGTGCCCAGAGCTGTTGGATGCATGTTCCTGTGCACTGCAGAAAAGCAGCAGCTGCAGTTCCTGCATGGCTGCAGTCCCAGGGCAGGAATGTCTGATCATACCCACATGGGACAAATGGACCAGCCTGCTCTGAGTGCCTCTTGTAACAGCAAAACCACAATGGGAAATACATTTAAAGCATGAATAATTTGATCAAAGGGAAGGCACAGGTCTGGGGAGGAAGTCCTGAAGACAGGGCAGGTGTGTTTTGGGTTTTTTGAGCAGGAAACAGAGGAGACTGACACAGCCACTTGAGGGGCAGTGTGGGGACCTGCAGCAGCCCTGTGTGCAGGTGTGTCTCCCTGTGTCCCCATGTGTGTCCCAGCCTGTCCTGCCTCAGTGGCTGTGCTGCTGCTGCAGTGTGCAGCTCCCAGAGGTGATGCTGACCTTGTCACCCAGGCGTGACAGCCCTGCTCAGCACCTTCCTGCAGTTCCCCTTTGTGGCAGCCTGGAAGGACAACAAAGACATCCACACACCCCAGTGCCTGAGGGCAGGCAGGCATTTCCACCCCCTTTCTCAGAATTCTGCACAGGTGAATCTTCCTCTTTGTTCCTGCTGGTTTTTGTCTTTATGTAATGACAAAACAAAGCATCTTTACTTCAGGACTTTGGGTATGTGCATTTCTTACTTATTGTAACTATTTTTTCCTTACTAAAAATGCCAAGTTAAAAGCTATTGTAGTTTACTGGTGTGAGATTCCCTCTCAAAACAAAATGTGTGTTAGGATGTTAGCCAGCAACACATAAAAGATTATTTAAATATAACAATTCTGTTGTATCATATACCTTAGGTAACAGTTGTTTTTGCTGTTGATGCTGTGTTTATTTTTATCCACCTGTGCTTTGACATTGGCTGTTTACTGTCCCCCTTGCAGTATCAGGATGCAGCATGTTTATTTTAGTCCAGACAATCTACTTTTTTTGGTATAAATATGTTCTGGAATTAAAATGTAAGCCTTTGTTAGCAGAGCCTGAACACAGTGTTTAGTTTGGTGATGTCACTTGCAATCACTAAATACACATTTCTTAGATTTACAGAACTTTGTGCACGTCACTCCCATAATCCTGTCCATACATTGGCTTTCCCAAACAAACAGACACACCTGAGTCTTCACAGCCCAAACCCTCTCCAGCCTGCTGGTCACCTGTATTTAATCCAGCCTTTCCTTCCTTGCAGATGAAGCTGCAGAACAACATCTCCTATCAGATGGCAGACATACATCGACTAAAGGGTGAGGCATTCATGGCCAAGCTCCTTTGGCAGGCTGGAGCTGTGCACTGTAACTGCCCAGGTGCTGCAGAATGCAGTTTAAATGAAGGGTCTGGTGATGCTGGGACACCTCACAATGTGCAATCTCATTGTGTTTGTTACCTGGTGTGGGTAAGTGCAGAAAGAATGAGTTCTGGCACTGCTGAGTTACCAGACAGCAGAATCATTTTCATGGCCAAATACAGAGTTTAGTAGAGTTTGACCAGAAGCACTGTGATGGTTGTGCTGGGTTAGAAAAGGTCCAGGGCACATCTCTGAAGTTCTGTACAGACATGATTATAATGCCTGTGGTGTTGCTGTGTTCAGAGTGAGCCAGAGCAGGATCAGATGTGAACATGCCTGCACAAACACATGTGGGTTCTGCCTGTGTCCATGTAGGGAGCTCCATTCTTTGTAGCCTGAGGAGCAGGGAGAGCTTCTAGAGCAGCTGTGAGGGCAGGAAATCCGTGTTGGCTTTAGGGACAGTGGGAAGGTGCCTCCCCTCCTTTTGTACACTCACTGCAGACAGCGTTTAGCATCCTGCCTGGAGGAACCTGGCAGCACTTCTGTGTTGCTCAGAGTGACAGAACCATTCAGGAGATGTGGAGATTCCCAACAGATCAGTGAAAGAGCATTGTGCAAGGTTCCTGAATGCAAAGGTGCAGAAACATTTAGGGAGATTGGCATAGTATCAGAAGAATTTGTCTCTAATTCATGCTGCCATCTGGCATACATGAGTAGAGTGGCATCTTCCTCAAATTGGTTTGAGAATCTTTATGTCTAGGCATGAAACTTGAGCGATTTCTTCCTTCCTTAGCAATATTGGAATTTGTACCTGCCCCAGGGTATTTTTCTTGCCTTTCTGTGTTGATGTAGTGTTTGCTTTTTGCCCAGAACAACTGGCAGAGCTGCGGCAGGAGTTCATCCGCCAGGAGGATCAGCTGCACGAGTACAAGAAGAACAACACTTACCTGACCAGGAGGCTGGAATATGACAGGTATAGCTCAGGCTGCTGTGTGTCAGGGGCCCTGGATTTACCCAAAGTGCTCATTAATCTCATGGCTAATCCTCAAACACGAGGTGATGCACCTGAGCTGACTTTGACTCTCAGGTTCTTTGTGGTGGTGTAGTCCTTCCCCCAGTGTGAGATAGGAGCTGAGGAAAATCTTGACTCAGTGGAATTGTTCTGCATTTTTAAGTCAATGTATTTTTTATGACATGAAGATTTAGTTCACTAACACATGAAGGAGTCTAAAGGACACAGTCCTGTGTCACCAGTGTTGTTAATTGCTGCTTTTCTAGCAGTGTAGTTTCTTTTGTTTCAGCTGGAGCTGAAAGCACCTCGTGTAGATTGAAATTTTAAATTTACTTCAGCCCTTTAAGTTGATGATAGAGGAACAGGGAGAACAAATACTCCTGCAGCATTGAGGAGTGAGGAAGACTTAACTCTTGAGAAAGCTTGAAACTTTTACACACACAAAGTGTTTCTGTGCTATGCTGATGTTTGTGGGACATGGGAGTTTGGTGATGGGCTGGTGCTGTGGCTGCCTGGGGCAGTTGGGGCAGCTGGCTGTGTATTCAGATGTGTTATTTGAGTTGGGAGCAGTAACTGATAGTGGCACTCGTGCACCTTCTCTGTTGACAGGAGAGACACATTGCTTTCCCAGTGGAGTTAATATTTGTGGACAGATTAACTCTGGAGCTTGACCTTTTGGTTGCATTCCAGCCTCTGGAGGAAGTATATTCAAGGCCACTCTCTTTATTTTATTGTTTTTTCTGCTCTGTGCCTATTTTTTTCCAGCTCTGCTTTTTTACTGTACTCAGTCCATTCCCTCTCCATATCCATGCCAGGACCAGGCTTCCTGGACAGACTATTCTAGTTATAGAATTATTATAGAATATATATATATTCAAGTTGGCTTTTTGTGCCACTTCATATTTTTTCCCTTATTTTATTTGTGGGAGAGTAGATCCAACGAATGAAGTGTAACTAATGGTGTGTTTCTCCTCAAGCCTGCAGTGTGGGCAGCAGATCAAGGAAATGAGGCTGCAGCATGAAGAGAGCATCAAGAAATTAATGGACCAAATTGCACGGGAACAAAAGGTAATGCCAAGAAAGTTTGTGTTGAATGGGAAGAGCCCAAAGCCTGCAGTTTGCCCCAGAGGTGTGGAGGCCTGGGACATTTCTTCCCTTAGTTTGTGTATCCCCTGAGCAGCCCTGAGGGGGTGTTAGTGTTAGAAATCTGCCTGCTGTCTCACCCAGTGGACTGAGCTCAAAGCTGAGGCCAGATTCTCTGCTCTGCTCCAGCCTTCCTCCATGATGTCACTGCTGAGGATGTCAGGTGTTGCTGTAACATGGATATCACTGCTCAGCTCTCCAGGTGGGGTCTGTGTTCTCACACCTTTCCCAGGTCACTGCAGAGGAGCCTGAGCTCTGGGAGGCCTGGAGGTGCTAATGTGATGCAAACTGTGATGGCACTGCAATGGTATCAGGGGTGTGATTGCATCTAACTAGCTGCCAGTAGAATTTGGGCCTCTCTTCTGCAAACAGATGCTTAAATTTTGTTTCCTTACTTCTTCTATAAACATCTCAAATAATAGGGCAGACTGAGAGCAAGTTTGTCACATCTCTTGCAGGCCAGAATTGTGTCAGGGCTCTGACCTGAGGCTTAAGGCTGATGTTACCTTAACCTGTTTTTGTTGTGTTTAACACCTGTGTGTGGCAGTAGAGCTGTCCTGCAGCTGTGCTGTGCTGAACATTGTCTGTCCAGTTGTGTTTCCAGCTCCCCAGGGTCCAGCTGTGTGCAGAGTGCTCTGCTCTTTGCTTTGGTGATCATTGAATTCACAAATGCAGTTTTGCTTACCCAAAAGTAACCCAAAGTAATTACCCAAAGTCATCTTAAATTTGAGGCTGTTTATTTTGTGATTTCCAGGGAAGTGTTTAATATTGTCTCATTATTTTTTCTAACAGGCCACACAGAAAATTCAGTCTAGTAAAGACACTGCAGTCAGCCCCAATAATGGTGAGCAGGCAATACCTGAGACTGCTGCAGAGGTGGAAGATAAAGACATAGTGAAGAATGAGGAGCCTTCAGAGCATGTTGCAAATGGCAAAGGTATTTCCTTTTTTGTATGTTTGTGATGGAGAACAGGCCAGTTGTGTTGCATCCTTTGCCAGCCTCCAGACTGTGCATTTCTCTGAAGCAGAATAAGGAATTGTTTGGCTCAGATACATTGATTAGCTGCAGTGATTGTTCCAAGGTAGAGCCTTCCACAAGAGGGAAATTCACACTTCACACTGAAGGCTTAGTGAGGCACAATATCCTTTTCTTGTCTTGCAGAGAAGATCAAACCAGGAGGAGATGCAGGCATGCCTGAAATAGAAGATAATGACCCTGCTAAAGCTGAAGATACTCCCACTGGTTAGGAGAACTACTCCATTCTTTCACATTTGGGGCTTGGTGATGTAGATGTTGTGTGTGAACACCATGTGGTTCACAGTGAGTGCAGACTTGTAAAATCTCTCTGTGGTAATAAAATTCAAGTGGGGTGTAAAATCAGATCATTTCTACTGTGCCTTAGAGGTTTGAATTCTCAAAATGGAATGTTTTGGATAATGCCCCTCCTGAAATCTTACCTTTTATATTTTCATTAAGAAAATTATAAAAAAATAGAAGTTTACAGGATTGTTAGAGCAAGACCAGGTAAACAGTGTGTTTGTTTCATGCTAATGCTTTTGTCCCTGTGTTCTGTTTCAGCTTTAAAGAAGCCACTTATTTCAGCTCCTAAAAGTGAAGGTCATCAGTCTGTTATCAACCTTCCAACTGAACAGCCCCATGCTCCAAACCTGGCACCAGGTAAAATTCCTGCCAGCAGGTGATGAGGCAATATTTTGGTTACAAGGAGAAAACCAAGGATAAATTTCTGCAGCATCCAAGGCTGTGTTTTTACCTGCCTGAGGCACTTGGGCTGCTGTTGTGTGATCTCTTCTTGTACCCTCCACACCAATAATTTCTGAGCCTTTTGACCAATGACAGCTAAATTTGAGTTAGAAGTTTCAAAGATAAGTGCTCCAAGATTCCTCCAGTGGACAGAGTAACTGAAATGAGTGTTCCTCCTTAGGGTACTCATTGGGGCTGCAACCCTCAGGGGTTGCTTGTTGATCTCTTGGAGGCACAATAAACCAACATTCCTGTCCCTGCTCAGTGTCCTCCTGTCCCTGGGAACAGCTCACTTGAGGGGGACTGGGGAAGGTTTAGGATGTGAGAACTGAAATTCCTGCAGTGAAAGGGTTTGGAGGAATTGCAGTTAGGAGAGAGACAAAGAGACAAACCCAAAGAAAATAAACTCTGTGCTTGTGGATCAGGTCATTTTAAGGTCAGAGAATACAGGTTATGCCTGCACTGCAGGTTCCTTGTTCCAGGCCTGTCCTGCTGAAATTCTGAGTGTAACTTCCCATTTTAACCTTGTAGGTTTGCCCAGTGACAGTGATGGAAACGCTGACATTGCCAAGCAGATCCCTCCAAACTCTCTCCAGCACTTGAATTTTGAAGAAAATGTGGAAGCTCAGAAAGAGCACAAGATTGAGCCAGAGCAGCTAAAAATCCCAAAGAGCCGAGTCAGCGACTTGCAGAAGATTAAGCAAAGTAAGTTGGCCAATATCACACACTTCAGTATATTTTAAAAAATCCCTTTTTTATCTGTGCAAGTGCCTGTCTGGGAAATAGGGACCTTTGGAGAGGGAGCCTGAGAAGGAAGGTGTTCCTGGGTAAAAGATAAGTTCTACATTTACATTCAGTTATTTTAAAAAACTATTTCCTTATTGGAATTTAAGGTGTTTTTGGAAATTACTGTGCAGTTAAATTGTTCAAGTCAGAACTTTGATACATGCAGGATGCTGAGTTACTTTATTACTTGATTCAATACAGTTTTTGGACAATATTGTAAGAATTCAGCCAAAACTGAGAAAACTTTGGTTGTTTTAATATCACTCATGGAACTTTGTGGTGGAGCAGGGATGAGTGTATTACAAATTGTCACAGAACCTGGGCAGGCCTGGCTTCCACTCTGTATCCTGAGGTGTGCAAGGCTCGATATTTTATCAAAGCAGCTTCTGGAAGAGGCTTGTGGAGTGAGAGAGCTTCTCATTTCAGTAGTTGGGTTGTTCATGGATTGTCTCTTCCCTGGTCACAGGTTAAATGGTGAGGGGTGGTTGTGTAGGCAGGAGCTGGGAAGGAAATGTCTCCATGGTGGGCTGTGAGGGGGTACCTGAGGAATTGTCCCCACTTAGCCTGTTCTTTTTGCTCCTTCATATTTGGCATAAGTCAGATTGCAGGTTTTAATGGTGCAGTGAGGGAGAGATTATCACCAAAGGAAACAGCTAATCCAGGTTTGTGCAAGGTTCTGTCCTCATGGTCACTGGCTGTTCAGAAAGCTCCATGGGTGACAAACTCAGCCCTGGGATGGAGGAGCCCAGCTCTGCCCCAGCTTTGAAGCAGAGGGTGCAGAGTGGGACTGTTCAGCCTGGAGGAGAGAAGAGTCTGGGGAGACCTTGGAGTGCCTAAAGGGGCCCCAGGAGAGCTGGAGAGGGGCTGGGGACAAGGCACAGGGACAGGACCCAGGGAATGGCTCCCACTGCCACAGGCAGGGCTGGGTGGGATCTTGGGCAGGAATTGTTCCCTGGCAGGGTGGGCAGCCCTGGCACAGAGCAGCTGTGGCTGCCCCTGGATCCCTGGCAGTGCCCCAGGCCAGGCTGGACACTGGGTTTGGAGCAGCCTGGGACAGGGGGAGCTGTCCCTGCCCTGGCAGGGGTGGCACTGGCTGTGCTCCCTGAGCTCAGTCTGGCCCTTTGTGGGGCTGCTGCATTTCCTGGGTTCTTTTCATCAGCTTCAACCTTTCCTTCTGGCAGCTTCAGTTCATCCAGTGCTTGTTTGTCTCAGTATCTCTGGCTGTCCACAGGCTGGTTTTGCTGGAAGCTGGGTCCATGCCCTTGTCCTCCATGGCTCACTTTGGGTTTGACATGTGCAAATCCCACTGTCCTACCTGGGTTTTGTACACAATGCAGTGTCAGAAATACCAGCAGGATCACTGCATCACACATGAACAGGCAGTGAATAATGTGTGCAGCTTTGGATTTCTAAACAGATCATGCTTTTTTCCTTGCTTGTTTTATGAAAATACCTGGAACTGGTGTTCCTGTATGTTTGAGCTGTGCTGGGTGTGATTCTGCTGCTTTTCCCCCACACAGAGAAACAGGATGGTACTGCCTCTGTCCTGGATTTCATACACACATTGTTTCAGGGAATAATTTCACTTTTACATCTCTCCATTTTTAATCCTGATGTTGAAATCATTCTCCAGTTTTACTTCTCTATTAGTTGCTTGCACTGGGACTCATCACCTGCCCTGGCAGCCTTGGTGCCCAGTGTGTAAGAATTGTATTACACTTTAATTCCATTTTTTTTCCATTTATACACGATCTTCCAGGCCAGTAACCTCTGCAGACTCAGAGCTGCTTCCCTCAAGCACTGGGCTGGAAGAGATCTCCCTGTATCCCATTAAAGCCCAGCTCTGAGCTGACATCACACCAGTAATCTCTCACTGTGTGCGTTCCACATTTCCAGCTGATTCCATTTTTCTTGGGCATTGTTTCAGGATATGAAACCCTTCTTAATTTTTTGCTGGGAGATGAAAATACTGGGTTTGGGACATTTTGAAAGCTGGAAAAGCTTGCTAGGAAAGCAGAGTGCAGCAGGGCACCCCCTGCAGGCCCCGGCAGGGCAGTGGTGTGCAGCTGGAAATCCAAACTGCCAGCCCTCAGGAGAGATGCACACTGCCCCTGCCAAGAGAGAGGGCTCCTGTGCACCAGAGAAATCTGCTGGTGCCTGGGGCAGTCCGGGGTGGAGCTGTGTGGGTGCTCACTACAGCCCTGAGCAGAGAGGAGTGTGGGACAGTCAGGTGTCACCAGGGTCACACAGAGGTGTCACCTGCTCAGAGGGGCCCTGTCCAGCCCCAGCCCTGTCCCTTCTCCCCCTTTCTCCTGCCTCCACCTGCCCTCTGCTCTCCTGTAGGATCTCTGTTTCTTCCCTCTCTGCTGCTGACTCACTCCTTTCCTACTCCACAGGCCGGTTCTTTGATGAGAATGAATCCCCAGTGGACCCACAGCAGGGTTCTAAACTGGCAGATTATAATGGGGATGATGGGAACGTGGGTGAGTATGAGGCAGACAAACAGGCTGAGCTGGCTTACAATGAGGAAGAGGATGGTGATGGTGGAGAAGAAGACGTCCAAGGTGAGCTTGGGCCTTACCTCCATCCCACTGTGGTAAATCCATGCTGAGTTACTTGTTGAATTTGTGTAAAGCCTCTCTGGTGTAGCTGATCACAAATTGTTCAGACAGAACAAATCAAGCTTGAAATTTGGTCCCTCTGTCTGTGGGACAGCAACGATGCAACAGTCTGGAGTGAGAGGGGTTTGGCACCTTACTGCAGGTGTCTGTAGTTCTGCTAGGAAAAGCAAGACTCTAAATTCCAGATGTGGTTTTACACAAACCCCCAGCTCTGGCCCCTGGCTGGGGGGGCTTTGGGCCTTGACATTCCTAAATTTTCGAGAGGAATGAAGTGGTTTGACTGCTGCTCTTGTCACACCCCCTGGAGCTGGTGTGCAGAGGCCTCAGGTGGTGATTGCAGGTGTCACTTTGGTGCATTATACACAGATTCAACAGGCTTGTGGTGTTCTGCTAACCCCCCTCAGCCTCCTGCCCCAGTGCTGCTGACACCTGTGTGTGCATGGCCACTCCCTGTGCTGCATGTGGCTCCTGCACTGCCTCCCTTGCTTGCCTCTGCCTGCCCTGTCTGCCTTCTCCATCCAGCTGTTTGGGGACAGCTGTGACAGGCTGCATGGCTGTAGGGTGAGAACATTGGATAAACGGAGAGAGATTTCCAGTTAAATGGAAATGTACAATATGGAGGGGAAAAAATAGGAAATGGGACAAAAATCCTACAGGCCCCCTGATTCTGACTTTCATAATGTAAGTTATGTAAGTTAAGAAGTTTTTAGCTGGAGGTTTTTCAGGCACTGTATTTAATTGGCATCTAAGCAAAATGAATGGGCAAAGCCAGTAGAGAGCAGCTGACAGTGAGAGTGCAGCTGAGTGCAGTGTCAGCGAGCTGGGCTGGCATTTGGAACCCGTGCACAAGTGAAAGAATAGGATGGACAGAACCTGTGGTGATTAATTAACTTACTAATGAGCTGCAGTGCCTGCTGCTCCAGCTGCAGCCTGGTGTGTGCCCCTGTGCTCAGAACTCACAGGGGGTTTCTGTGCCATCCCTGCCCCTCTGGGGTGCTCCCTGGGCTGGAGCTGCACAAAGGCACAGGGGTGCAGAGCAGCCTGCTCCAGTAGCAAATGTCCTTCCATGGCACTTTCCTGTCCATGCTGGGGCCATGGGAGCCATGCCCCTGGTGGTGCAGGGAGTGCAGGGTGTCCTGTGTGCCCCTGAGCCCTGCAAACCCTGGCACTCCTGTGCTGGGGGTTTCACAGTCCACTCCTGTTCCTGAGTCAGCACTGGGTCCTGCCCAGCTCCTCTCTGCAGCAGTTCCTTACCTGGGCTTCAGGATGCAACTCTGGGAGTTGTGACTGTGGCTGAGCCTGTGCTGCTGGTGGCTCACTCAGCCTGTGTGCTCTGGACAGCCCTTGCTGTGAAGAAATGTTTCAATATCCACCCTGAGCCTCCCCTGGCACAGTTGAGGCCGTTTGCTCTTGTCCTGTCCCTTGTTCCCTGGCAGCAGAGCCAGGCTGTAGGTGGCTGCCACACAGAGCAGGGGTGCAGCTCCCTGTCCTGTCCCCATGCCAGGCAGCTCTCATCCCCTCAGAGCCCTGGGCTGCTCCATCAGTGTGAGCAGCTGGCTCTGGGGGCAGCAGGGGTGCCATGGGCAGTGCAGTGACATGGGCAGCATTCCCCAGTGCCACCTGGGGAAGGGTGGCTGTGATCCAGCTCTGAGTGCTGGGAAAATGTTAAACCCCACAGGCTGGGCTTGGGTAACTTGCAGTGTGAGTGGTGGTTGAAAAAACAAAGCTCTGACTGACAGTGACCCCTAAAAGCATTTCCCTTCCAGGTGGGGTCCCTGCAGGGCCCCTGCTCTGGTGGCTTGGAATTTGAGCTTGGGGAAGATGCTTTTCCTGATGAACCCCTCTTTGTCTCTGTAGAGACAGACTGGATTCAGAGCTGGTAGTTGATGGTAAAAGGTGACTTCTGGAAGCTTCTTCCTGAGGGATGATCTGAACAGTGTGTTACTACCTCAAACCACATTTCCCAAGCTTTGTTCTGTTGTTCCTTAATAACTTGTTGTGTTGGCTTGGGCTGTGATTGAATGTGGCCAGTGGAGCTTCCAGGGGCAGTATTCCAGAAAAGGAGGCTGCTTCAGGCTTTGCACTGATTTGTCTGCAGGGCAGAAGGGGAGGGGGTTGAAGGGAGGGTGGTTATAATTGTTTAGGGAGGGGGAAAAAGGAACGAGAATTTCTGTCTGAAAACTGTCAGGAAAACATCACCCAGGTCTGCATCAGGCTGAACAAAGCCTGTGACATGTGCTGCAAAGCCACTGGGTTCCACAGGGCTTCTCTTGCCAGGAATTCTCTCTAGGAGTGTGTGGGCTTAGTTTGAAATTACCCAGGGGAAATAACCCAGTTTGGGGGATGTTCCTTGGGGCAGGGCTGCACCCAGCCTGGCTCCTTCCCTCAGCACCTGCTGAAGGACAAGGACATGTTTGAAGGTGGCAGTTTCTAAAGTGTTGTGAGTGGTGGAGGGGGAGTAACTCCAGGATGTGCAGGTGCTGTGGTGGCACTTCCTTACAGAACAAACCTGTGTCCTGCAGGTGAGCTGCAGCCTTTTGCTGCTGGAGCAGCCCCTCAGGCCCTGCCTGGCCCCAGGGTGCTGGGTGTGGAGGTGTGGGGAGCTCCAGGCAGCTCCACAGCCCGTGGAAGATGGGGCAGCTCAGCTTGGATTCCCTCTGCTGTGAACAAGAGTCTTTCCTGATATACAGGGATAGCTCTGAGGTGCAGGAAAAGCTTATTAGTTGGAACAATTGGAAGTTTTAGGGGTTTTCACTGCTTGAGAGAAGGAGGCCCATGGCGTGGAAGGGGTCCCAGTGACTTCCCTGTGCCAGTCCCTCTGTTCCCACCCTCTGTGGAGCCTTATGGAGTCAGCTCTGGGCACAGGACTTTGAGCAGGAGCTGGGCTTTAGTGGGGGTTTGAAAGCCTGCTGGGCAGTGTGACAGGCCAGCAGCTGCTGTGAAGTGCTGCAGTGCGTGCAGCAGGCTGGCTGGCAGTGGGGCTGCCCTGCAGCCAGAGATCCCCTGGAGCACTGACAGCCGGGCTGCACTCACCCTGTCCCTGTGACTCCAGCCTGTCACACAGCAGCATGCCCTGGGAACTGCACTTGGGTGTTTGTTCAGTGGCACCTCATCAGGTGTGAGCTGAGCATTTTGCTGTAACCTAATGAGGGTCTGTAATTGCAGATGATGAGGAGCGAGAGCTGCAGAACGACCTGGGCGACTACGGCAAGTCCCGCCTCAGCGAGGGGGTGCTGTAGGCACAGAGAGCTCGGCCAGGAGCCTGAGTGCTGCAGCTGCTCTGCTGCAGTGTGCCTCCTTCTGAGCAAGCTGAGGATCCAGTGCCCAGCGTGCTGAGCAGCAGCAGGAGAGGACCCCTCTGTACATATGTACATATTTGTACTGTTGCAGTTGTATTAAACCCACATCTTTGCTGTTACATGGAGCTGGTTACTCAGCCTGGTCCTTACCTGTTACAGTCTCTGCACTTAACCCAGTCTGTAAACACAGGCTGAACTGTTTCTGCTACTTAGAACACTTGGAACCTGGAGAACTTGTACAGTTTGTACCTGATGTAACAAAGCTGCTGTGGAAGCCATGTACAGCCAAGAACTCCTTTTCTACAGTCCCACCTGCCTGGCAGAACTGCTCCCAGTGCTGGGGTGTGTACAGCAGTGAGAATGGAAAATCAGAGGGACTGGGAACTGAACAGTTCAGTAACTGCTCCTTCCTCACTGCCAGCCAGCACCACATCCCACTGAACTCCTGTACAGTGACCACACCTCGTAGCTAGAGCTGGAAATCTGCAGTAGGACTTGAATAATTCCATACATCACAGAAAAGTTGTGCAACTAATAGCTCGATTTAAAAGGTGATAAAAATCATTTGCAGCTTGTAGGAAATCCTTGTGTTAAAGGGGTAAGTAAGTGTGCCAGTGAGAGATCTCCAGCAGCTGTCAGCCCCTCGATGGAAGGACCAGCCCTTGCCCAGGTAAACACACTGTGGGGGCTGGTGTGCTGTCCCAGTGTCCATCCCAGCTCCAGTTCATTTCCAGTTCCATCCCTTGATCCTCAACACCCACCACATGCCCCAGTTTGGTTTTCTCCATCAGATCTGTAAGTCAGACCTTTTCTGTATTCTGTGTTCAGGCACTTTCAGAATTGATGGAGATGATTCCATTGGTCTGCAGTGGTGGGAATGAAGGGGATTGTCCCCCGTGCTCCCCCCAGGGCTCCTGTGGACACAGGTTGTAGGGCTCTGATGAGGGGGATTGAACTCATCCCTGTGCTCTGGGCTGAACTAATGGGTCAGGTTTGCTCCCTGCCAGCTCAGTGAACCTCTTAAATAAAGTTCAATGCTCGTACAATTATGTTCTGGGTTTTTAAGACAGTTTATTACTACTTCAAGTACCAATGGCAAAAAAATTCCCCCCAGTTTCTACACTGAAAAGGTGGAACTCCAGCACAGTGCTGTGTCCTGATCCCAGCTGAACCCCACATTCTCCAAGTGCAGCACCACAGGGCACAGCCTGGGGAGACCCCGAAATGAAGAGCTGAAATGTTGACATGAAACCATTCTGCACTCACAGCTTCAGCTGCTTTTCCTTTCCCTGCCCAGCAACAGCACATCCCTCCTGTGCTGAAGGTGGGTTCCATGTTCTTCCTTCTCTGCCTTTTCTTTTCCTTTGCATTCCATGTTTTCTCTTTTTCTCCTCTTTCCATCAGAGTGATTACTCTGCTTCAGCCTTGTGTGACCACATCTGGAGTATTGTGTTTAATTTTGGGCTCCACAGCTCAGGAAGGACCAGGAGCTGCTGCTGAGGCTCCAGGAGGCCACGGAGCTGAGGAGGGGCTGGAGCATCTCTGCAGGCAGGAGCTGCAGCAGCCCTGGGGCTCTGAGCACCGACAAGCACACACACAGCAGCTCGGGTTTGTTTTGGAATTGCTGCTCTGCCCTCCCTGTGCCTTGTGTGGAGCAGCTCTGTTGCCATGGCAATGGCAGCACAGACAAGGGACAGATCCCGAGCAGCTGCTTCCCTCAGCGCCCGGCCAGACTGGGAATCAGACTGGGAATCAGACTGGGAATCAGACTGGAACCCAAGTGCCTCTCACATTCCAGCTCCACGGGAGGAATCCAAGCCCAGCACAGCCTCTTGCCACCAGGAGCCAGCCCACAGCACGCCCAGGGAGCTCCAGCACACCCAGTGCTGGCTCTGAGGCTCCCGTTACAGATCCCTTTGGATCCACGTGGCAGTGCATTCAAACACGGAGATTGCAGGGCCAAGGCTGAGGGATGAGTCCAGGCAGTGGCAGAAATGCAGCATCTCCACCCAAGAGCCAGAGGAACAACTCCAGTTACTCCAGCCAGGCTTAGCTGCCCAGTTTTGGAGGTTTGCAGCAAACAGACTCTGCCAAGGCTTTCCCAAAGTCACATGGATCCCACAAACACAAAGAATCACTGATGAACCTGCTTTAATTTCAAAATGAGGAAAACCAAACCGATGGGCAGGATCTTGCCAAAAGGTCAAACCCAGTTCTGGATGAAACAACCCCCATGTTTTTCAGCATTTTAATAGCCATGAAGAGCTAAAGATACTTTGAAGTGAGAAGAAACAAACAGACACAAGATAATGGTTTGTGGATTTTATTCAATGTTACCATTTTGCATTTTCATACATGCAAACCCAGCAACAGTAGGAAATCCAAAGCCTGCAGGACAGAAGAGCCTGTGAGTGTTCTCAGCAGTACACATAGAAAGTACAAAAGCTTTTCTCTGTAAATCTGTTTACTGCCCCTGTTTCTAGTTTGCACACTGGATTGTATGCTGCTGGTTCATGTGGTGGTTTGGGAGGTCCTGAGCTCTCAGCAGGACCCATTTCCCTGTACACATACCTCTGAAGAAATCCTGTACCTGAAAACTTTTTTCTTTATTCCTATTAAGGAGAATTTCCACGTGCCATAGATCTGTCAACTGCAATCCCTGCTCCAGGAGATACACAGAGCTTTCAGTAACCTGAAAATTCCCAAGCAGGGAACTTCCAGTTGAAGTAACCTGGGACCCTTCCTTCAGGAGGCCGACCAAAATACTTGATAGCATCAAAAGTCTTGCTGTGCTGAACTAGGAAATGTGAGATTGGGCACTTTATAAGGAGAAGCAGTGTCCTGCTGTTCCAGCTGGCTCTGGGACAGAGGAGACCAGATTTCTGTAGTTTAAATAAAACAGGAAAACAAACCCACAAAACCAACTGGGGCCATCTCTCCCTACTCATCAGAGTGCAGTGGAATTTTCAAGCCAGCCAGAAACAGAGTAATGACATTGATGCCTGAACTTCTTCATGCCAATATAGAAACCATAATACTCCAATTCCTTAACCTATATGAAACCCCATGTAGCCACACTGGGATTACTGGGATGGGTAATCTACAGTTCAACTTCCCAAAGCTGGGTTTGACTTGTGGCTGTGCATTTCCATCCCTGGAGGAATGTCTCATGCCACTCTCAAGTGCTGTGCTGTGCCAGATCAAACACAAGGTTCACTCCCATGTGTTTCTGTGGGATTGGGAGCAGATGAATCCCTGCTGCTGTCAGTGTCTGCAGTGAGAACAGCCAGGCTGGAGCTGCTCCTGGCCAGCCAGATTGGCTCCCAGACGCTGGGAGCTGCTGCTCTCTTAACTCTGGTCACCCAGCCAATGGAACTGATTCCCTTCAGAAAGGCAAAAGGAACAGCAAACACTGCAAATGGGCAATATAAAGATACAAACCCAAAGAAGACTCCTGAATTTGCTGAGAAGTGCCTGATGCTGAAGTTAAACCGAAGCTGGAACAAACCCCACCCAGGCCTGAGCTGCAGATGGTGCAAACAGCTGCCCAAGACACTGAACCTGCCCCCCAGGAGCTCTGCACCTCCAGGGAGCTCACTCTGGAGCAGGCTGGTTTATGTAAACACAGAGTGAAGGGCTCTGCAAGGCTCAGGGGAAAGAGCTGAGAGGAAACCCTGAACCTTGAGGAATGGCCTTCAAGGAGCAGTGAGGATCCCACTGCAGGAATGGGCAGTGCCCCCAGTCAGCTGCACCTTCAGCTTCCCTGTCAGGTGAGGCAAACCCTCCTCCAGTGTCTGGGGAGCCCAAGTCCTCTGGCAAGGGGAAGCCCACTGCTGCCAGCCCAGCCTTTCCTTTGGCCCAAATACACATTCGGAGCTCTGCAACTCTGAACTTCTCTCTGCACAGCAACACCAGCAGCAAGATGGTTTTCCATGTTCCCATTCCTGCCAGTGCAGCCCCTTCTCCCTAATTCAGCACCGGGGAACTCGAGGAGAGCACAAGGCACTGTGAAAAACAGATGTTGATATTGTGTTCCACAGAAAAGGCCAGTTCTCATTGCCATAGAGATCAGTTTGAACCCTGAGTCACACGTTTAATCTCTTCTCTGAGTGTTTTTGGCCGTGCTGGTGCTCACACAAATACCTGCTTGCTTTAAATCTTGTTGGATCATCTCCTCTGGCAGCTCATTTCATTTTAATTACATGGCTTGAGAGAGTATTTCCACCCACCATTTCCCAAAACTCCCACTTTCTAAGCATCACTGAATGTCCTTTTGGGGTAACAGTGTGAGACATCACAGAGTTATCCTGCCATACAAGTTCCTCCTAAGGGACTGCCAAACCACCTTAATGAGGCTCTAACATGCCCAAACTAACCTTTTTCACAGCTGATCATTCACAAAATATTCACAGCTCCAAAGGAATACGGTTCTCTGTTCTGAATGAGTTTCCACTGCCTGCCTATGATCTCTATTCTGTGGTAAAATTAGCTTTATAGTCTTCTGATAAAGACAGACTAGTAGAGTCCTGTGACAGAATTCTAAAACAAATCTTGGCTTCACAGCAGCAGGTGTGCTTCTCTTTAACAGGCCAATAAATATTTTAGGTGACTAGAGAGCTGGGACTTCTATAATCTGATCCACGTTCAAAAGCTAAGCAGGGAGTCAACAGGTACCAGGAAACACAACACCCGTGCACGTTTCCTTACTGCTAAATTACAGGATGCCAGATACTCCTGTAAAAACCTTCCACTCTGGGCAATACCTTGAGATGTCATCCTATGAAAACACAGGTGAACCTGAGAACTGATTTCTGTTACAAAGACTGGTAAGTAAAAGTGATCATCAAGAGAAAAATTAAGATATCCAAGTTCAGTAATACTGAAATGAGAAATGTTAACTTCACTAATATACTATACTACATATACTCCTATACTGCAAGAGATGGCCAAGCTGCCTCATTAAGCCCTTAGTAAAGCATGCAGCATCCTCAGTATTTCACACACAAAGAGGCTGCCTAGGAAAAAACAAACAAGAAAACCCAAAGAGAAAGCGGAAATAAAAGTTCACACCAGACTGCACAGGCCACTTAAAACAGCAACCGAAACCACAAGGCAGCACTGCCCCACGCTCCGGGAATGGGCACGGCCGGGAGCCGAGCGGGAGCGGTGCCCGGGGCAGCGCCGGGAGGGGGCGGCCGGAGCCGCGTCCGTCTGTCCGTCCGTCCACGACCAGTCCCGCGGGCAGGACCGAGACACACCGGGCAGGACTCACGGGGCAGTGCCGGGATCACCGGGCAGGGACTCACCGGGCAGAGCCGGGACGCGCGGGCAGAGCCGGGACTCACCGGGCAGAGACCCGCCGGGCAGAGCCGGGACCCGCGGGCAGAGCCGGGACTCACCGGGCAGTGCCGGGATCACCGGGCAGGGACTCACCGGGCAGGGACCCACCGGGCACGGCCGGGATCACCGGGCAGGGACCCACGGGCAGAGCCGAGACTCACCGGGCAGGGCCGGGACTCGCTCCCGCTCCCCCCTCGCCCCCGGCCCGCTCGCGCCCCCTCAGAGCTCCCGCGCTCTCCCCTCACCTCCCGGCCCGGCGCCAGCACCCCGCACGCAGCGGCCGCGCCTCCTCCGCCGGGGCACCTCGGCGAACCCGGGACCGATCCCGGTGCCGATCCCGATCCCGGTGCCGATCCCGATCCTGGTGCCGATCCCGATCCCGGTGCCGATCCCGCCGCCGCGCCAGGCCCCGCTCCCTCCTTCCCGGCCTGCCCCGGCCCGGCCCCCTCCCCCGGCCGGCACCTGGGTTTTGCAACCAACTGCTATTTTGTAACTTTCTGCCAAAGACGGGGAATAGTGCTGTTTGTTTTTATCAC
>JAODHX010000660.1:19700739-19717492 GCA_027576295.1 Cossypha polioptera | reverse complement strand
ACCGGCCCCGGGGCGAGCGCTGCGGGCTCGGCTCGGCACGGCTCGGGCACGGGCATGGCACGGCTCAGCACGGGCACGGCTCAGCACGGGCATGGCTCGGCTCGGCACGGCTCAGCACGGGCACGGCACGGCTCGGGCACGGCTCGGGCACGGCGGGGTGGGTGCCCGGCTCCTCGCTGCCCGGCCCGCTGGCTGGCTCCGGGGATGGCAGCGCGGGTGACACCAGCTCTGTCGCTGTCACCGGCGGGCACCGTGCGGGTCCCCCGGCGCCCAGCGCCGTTATTGGCATTGCCGGTCCCGCTGGGAAGGCGGCGGAAGGAATTAGCGTGCTGCATACCACATTGATTATCTGCTCGCTCGGTGTTGCTGGAGAGCACTGTACAAGCCTGTTGCTCAATTTTATGGTGCTTAGGAGCGCTCGAGAGGACAGGTCTGGCTGTTTGTGTGTGGCTCTTTGGGGGAGCTCAAGCCTGGCTCTGGCCAGGGTGCTTCGTTCTCTCTGCCGACAGTTGTGATGCTTCTTCTGGTCCCAAGCCTGTTGTTTCTGGGAGGGGTTTTCCATCGTCTTCCAGGTGCTTATGGTGCACTTTTAAAAGTAATTCCGAGTTTGTCGTTATTGTCTTTGCCTTTCTTGATATGTTTCCACTGTTAGAGTAGTCCGTGAAGAGGATCTCTAAGTATAACTATTACTCCGTTGCCTTGGGCAAGTGACAACCTCTTTTGCCGTTTCTCCATGAGTAAAATGGGGATAATAATACCTTGGAGAGTTGTTACAAGAAGTAGTTAATGTTTGTAGAGGACTTAAAAGACCTAAGTGTTATTAATTAAGCCCCATGACACATTAAGGTAAGAGTTAGCGAGCCAGGTTTGCACATGGATGAACTGAGGCAGGAAGAGATTATGATTTAGCCAGAGTAACGTCCTGGATCTGTGACAATAGCAGAAAACAAGTTGTAACTACTTCATGCTGTAGGCACAAGGGAGCCGTTCCGGATAACAGATAGGATTCCAAGATTACTTGCCCCTCCCTCACCCCCCCTCCCAATTTCAGGCTTTTCTACTTTCAGAGGTTCTGCCTGTGTGACTTCCAGTTGACTGGATAGCTCCAAGGACACTTATGGCTTGCCCACTTAAAAGTGTTTCAGCAGTTTTCATAACAAGATATATGTTCTAGGATGCAAGCCAAATCCCAACTTAAATTCCATGAAACATTCTCCTCTTTTCCCCTGAAAACATCGTGTGGAGCTGAGTTTTGATCCTGTTCCAGTCAGTGCAGCGCGCACTAGAGCTGACATTCCTGTTTCATCAAAGTTCTTTATTAAAGAAAAATTCCCCTGTCAGTCTGCCCTGGAGATGGAGTGGGACAGTTGGGTCGTTTTTCTGAGGATGTAAACATTCCACGTGTGCTGGGGCCCTGCGTGCATTGCAGGACTGAAAGGTGATTTTCCATCCCCAGCCCTGCACCATGGGTGGTGGTAACTCCCTTCCAGGGTGGAGATTCCCCAGCACAAGGATGTGACACTGTCCGAGGCTCAGGAGCATTCAGCAAAACCAGAAAAAGTTGTCTGAATTCAAAAGGAAACCAAGTTTTTCCATACTGCATTGGTTTTTTTTGATCTCTTGTAATGCTGTGAGGTTGACACCAACAGGAATGGTGTTTGCAGGAGACTTTAGGCATCACATATGCTCTTTTGACACATTTCTATGCACATATTTCACTGCTGTGGAAGAAACTTTTCCACAGGTGTAAGTGGAAGAATAACTTGGAGCACTTGCACATTTTTGTAAAAAACCGTTCTGAAAGTCAGGCTGAACTATTTTGGCAAGAACTTGCAAGAAAAACTTGAGCAGGGGGATTGCACAAGAGAAACTCCAGAGTTCCCTTCCTACCTCGGCCATTCTGGGAGTCTGTAAAAGCAGGATGCACCAAGTAGGACTGGAATTGGGCAGAAATTTAAAATTCCTGTGTATTTCTAGGTGTATGTGTGCTCTGAGAGGAGCTTGAGACTTCTCACCCTTTTGGGACAGTACCTTGGGGATCCAGAGCATCATCGTGATCATTTCAGGATCACAGCTGAACATGGAATGTCTGACCCTAAAACTGCCTTCTCCAAGTTATGGGGTGCAGCTGTGCCCTGCCCAAACCCTGCCCAAGTTCTGCCCCATCCGTGTTTTCAGCCTGGTCTCCTTAGGGAAGCCAGTCCCCATGTGTGATGGGGTTTGGGCTGTGGAAATGTCAGTGCAGGGCCCCTAAGATGATCCCAGATTTAAAGGCTGCCCCTCACACAGGCTCCATCCTTATTCCATAATTCCTCGGGAGCATTCCTGTCCACAAGTGCCTTTCTCATTCATCACTGAGAGTAGATCAGATAATTCTGATACATCACTGGGAGTAGATCTAGATGATGATTCTTACTCCTCTGAGCCCAGAAAGTAAAGGACCAAGTCTGAATGGAATTCCTTCATTTGCTGGCCCCTAAATTGCTGTCACCATTTTACACAGGAGATTGGTTTTTGTCTGTTGTATAAGAAAAGTTCCTGGAGTGCTGCTTCAGCTCTGGGGTTCCCAGCACAGGAGGGACCTGTTGGACTGAGAACAGAGACCACCAAGGTGCTCAGGGGTTGGAGCAGCTCTGCTGTGGGGGAAGCCTGGCAGAATTGGGGTTGTTCAGCCTGGAGAAGAGAAGCTTCAGGGTAATTAATTGTGGCCTTCCAGGACCTGAGGGAGCTGACAGAAAGGATGCAGAGAGACCCTTGATAAGGGTCTGAAGTGACAGGGCACAGGGAATAGCTCCCAGTGCCAGAGGGCAGGGCTGGATGGGATTTTGGGCATGAATTGTTCCCTGGCAGGGTGGGCAGCCCTGGCACAGAGCAGCTGTGGCTGCCCCTGGATCCCTGGCAGTGCCCCAGGCCAGGCTGGACATTGGGTTTGGAACAATCTGGGACAGTGGGAGGTGTCCCTGCCCTGGCAGGGGCTGGAACAGGATCAGCTCTAAGGTCTCTCCCAGCCCATTCTCTGATTCTGTGATTTGATGTTTGTACATCCCAACTAAACCTTCAGAAAATGCAAATGCACACCACAAGTGCAGAGCTGATAAATCAAATCCACGATGGGCTGGGATGTTCAGGAGGCAGACTGTTCAGGTGGAATCATGGTGGGATCCTGGGAGGGAAGAGCAAGCTCTCACAGCTGGTTGAAGAGGAGCTCTCCCAGGCAGGATGTGGCAGTGCCAGCCCTGCTGAGAGCTCTGTCCTGGGGGAATTCCCTGGAGCTGCAGTGAGGTGCAGCTCTTCTGATTGCCTCAGAGAAACTCCATTCACCCAGGTGCTTGAGAGCCTATCTAACGTGTTGTTTACATGTTGAGATGCCTAGATGGCCATTATTTAGTGTTTTAGAAAAATAAATATTTGACATTCACAGATGAAGACATTTTCAATAGCACTTGAAAAATTAAGTGGGAAATCATCCACGTCTAAAGCAATCAGCTCAGGGGTTGGGTCAGAGCTTCCCAGTTGGCAGTCCTAACTTTTTGTAAATAAACTACTTCCCAATCAGATCAGTTTCAGTAATTACTTTGATTAAGGTGCTCTTAACTTCTTAAGTGATAAGTTCTCTCATCATATCCTGTGATCCAAGGAAAACCCTTGTCAGGACAATCTGCTGTAAGAGCACAGGGAGCTGAGCATCAGCCTGCAGTGCACTGTTCATGTGGGGTCTGAGGAGATGCAGCCTTTGCTGCCTCAGTTTCCCTGTGTGATGGGTCAGTGGTTATGGGATGGGTCAGTGGTTGTGGCAATCCCAGGATCTTCCCAAGCCCAGGGAAGGAGGTGTGCAGCTGCTGGTGGGCAGGGTTAATTCAGCAGCACGTTGATCTCTGCTGTCAGGATATTCAAAATACTCCCCATGGGGAGTTTTCAGTGTCCAGCCCCATCAGTGAGATTTCTGTGCATCCTGCTAAAAATAACCCTAAAGCCAACATTTAGGAAGTGCCTGTGCTGCACTAGATCCAGCAAGGATCCACTGCCCACCCAGTGATGCTGGAGTTACACAAAAAAGAGGTGATGGGAATAGAAGTTACCCCTAACAGTCCTAACCTGTCTGAATTCACAGTTCCTTTTTGTTGGGTGAGGATACATGAAACACCTCTAGTTCTGTGTTCATAGTATTTAGTGTAGCAGTGTAATTTAAGTGTAATTCTGACATGAAAATAAGTTGAACTGAAAGAAGCTGTTAACTCCACAGCATCTGGACAATAAGCTATGGATACTTACTTAAAGGAGCACAATTATAAAAAATACATGCTGTTAGTCAGTGCCAGTATTCCAAGTGTAAGTAGGAGAAAAGAATCTAGGACTCTGAAGCATTTGGATTAGAATTTACCTGTAAATTAATTACCTTAAATGTATAAACAGGAGTGTTGTTAGCAGAACAGGGCCAGGAAGGTGATGCTGCAGGGAGCATCCTCAGAGCCTCCCAGGGAAGGGAGGGGTCCTGTCCTTATTTAGGCTGTGTTTGGGAAGAGCTAATTTAAGTTAATAAAGTAACAGGAACTCTGATCAAATCAGAGCAGTTGTTCTGAGCAGCTTGGCCTGTGCTGCACCAATTCAGCCTAAATCAGAGCTCAGCTCAGTCTAGGCCATTGTAAGCCATGGTTGCTTTGATTTGCCCTGTACTTTGGGAGGTGCTCATTAGAGGAAGGGAGGGAATTCAGTGTCAGGCTGAGGCTGCACCACAAGGGCTTCCCTGGTTAGTGGGGAGCCCCAGGCAGGCAGGGGCTCCTTGGCTGCTGTGCCCTGCAGGAGCCTCAGCCTGGCTGGGAAAAGCAGAATTCCCCTTCCCTGCCCTTCTCCCACCCCTGGCATTGGCCTGGGAAAGCTGCAGGGTTAGACCCAGCCTGGCACAGGTTTCTGGGTCTGGGCAGAGCTTTGGGGGGCTGTGCTCAGCACAGAGGGGCTGCAGTGCCTGGCACAGGTGTGTGTGCTCCTTACCTGTGCTGGGATTTCCCTTCCCCTGTTCAGTTCCTTCCTTGCCCTTCTCTGGTTTGCATCCAGTCCCTGCTGTGTGCCCTGTTCCAGCAAGGAGGGGTCACCTGGCTGCAGGTGACAGCCAGCACCTGTCCTTAGCCCTTGCTTCAGCCTCCAGTGCCCCTTCCAGAGCATGTAGCAGCACCTGAGCTGCTTCTCTCTCCTCCCTGTCCTGGGAGCTTCCCTCATTTTACCATCCCAAGGGAGCTCCTTTAGGCACAGCAGGTTTATTTTTGTGTGGATCAATGCTCTGGGCAGGTGGGTGATCCTGGTACCCAATTCCAATCCAGCAGGGAGGGAGAGAGGGAAATGGTGCAGGGGAGGTGAGCTCTGCTCCTGGGATGTGCCCTGAGTGTGGTGGGCGATGGTCAGAGCTCAGAAAGGAGAGCAGGGGCTGGGAGACAGCTCCTTGTTAGCTCTGGGCAAGGCAGAGTGTGAGCTGGAGCTTTAAGGCTTGTTTTCAGATGTGCAAAAAGTAAAAGACGTGTTTAATAGGTACCAGGAATACTTACAGGAATGCTCAAGGCACTTGCAGGCATTGTGGGTGTGGGATTTAACTGCAGGGTATTTGAATTGCCTGCCTCAGTTTGTCTGACACCTCGAGCTTGTGTCAAGACCAAGCTGTTGTCGTTAAATCAATTTAAATACAATCAGAAAAGCTTGTTTGTTTTGCTTATCAGGCCAGAAATGATAAGGATTACAGGAGAAAATAAAGGTAGTGTAATCTCAATGTTTTTATGTTCTTAAAAATAAAGATTTGGAAGAACTTTGGAGGACTTCATTGTAGCTAAAATAATATTCCTAAACAACTGTAATTCCTGGGTTTAGAGTGCTTCACTTTTGTGAAGCTTGGGGACTAGGAAGCTGATTGGTACTTTGAAGAGAAAGGTCTTTGGGAGCTCAGTTGGAAAAATGGGCTGCAGAGATCCAGGTTCAGGTGAAGAGGTGTCAGAATTAATTGTTAGGTGTAATTGCCCTGTTGGACGTATTTGAAGATAATTCTCTTTTGATAGTAGATTGGTTTATTATATACCTGAAAAGGTTTGATAATGTTCCATCTCAAAGATTAATAGTTAATACAGGAATGTCCTAAGTCAATTAACATATGAGGGTTCCAAGCCATGGAATAGTTTAAGATTAGAAAATAAACGTTTGTCACTGGTGGTAAGTGCTTTCCAAATGCAGAAGTCATTTTGAGAGGGCTCCTGCTCTTTGTGTGCCTGCTGGGTCTGTTCCCTGCTGCCTGGGGCTCTGAGGTGTGAGCAGTGTGTGTCTGCCCCTGGGCCATTCCTGCGAGTTCCAGAGGCTCTGCTTGTCACAATTACAGGGGTTAAAAAAAAAGGGCTTGTGTGTTTGATAGTTTGGGTTTGGTTGTGCCCTGAAGTGACCGTGCTGCAGGAAGGGATGCAGGGAAAGGAGGGATGGGATTAGAAAACATTCCTTTCACCTCCATTCCAACACTTCTGCTCTCCCACAGTTCTGCTGAGGTGTTTCTCCAGCCCTGCTGTGAGGAGTGACGTGTGCTCTGTCCTACAGCACGTGGCACAGAGGTGACAGCTGGCTGCTTCCAGGTGTTTCTGTGGTATTCAAGGGAACTTGCATTATTAACTCAACTCAGGTCTCCTCAGTATCTGGAAAATTCTGCCAAATTCTGACGTAGCTGCTGTGTAGTGTGATAAATTACCCACTGGCAAGACTTGTGCTGCTTTGGGGGGTGGCTGGGTGCTTCCTCCATCTCAGGGGTTTCTGATGGAGAGGCCAGGCTCACTCCTGGGGCTGGGCAGTGAAACAAATCCATGGGTGAGCTCCCAGGTGATACAGCACCTGTCCTGGCTGTGCTTTCTCTGCTGTAGGAGCCCCCAGCACAGATTTTTAGCTGGTGTTGGAGATCAGGGCACTGCCCCAGCACATTTCCTGCTGCAGCACACAGTCTGTGCTGCAGGTGCACAATCCCCTTTTGCCCAGCTCAGGAATCCCCTCAGACAGAGTTCCCAAAGTCAGGCACGAGCCAGGCCCCATCTCCCCTGAGCAGAGCATCCCTGGCTGCTGCCAGAGCCAGAGCTGCCACCTGGTTATTGCACATTACCTGCTGCACACTTCAGAGTGACACAGATCCATTAAACCAACCTGGGGTGATTGTCTTGTGAAGGAGACAAGTGAAGTTCAGGGTGGAATCAGCTGGAAACGTTACAGTGTGGATGCAGGGCAGATTCACCCTACACAATTTCTGTTGTCATTGGTAGCTTGTGCTTATTATACTTTGTATTATTGGAATATTGAGCAGAAACTTCCTATAACTTTCCACTGAGTAGGCAACAAAGCTTGTTGCTTTTTTTTTTTTCTTGTGGATTTTTTACCCAAAATAAAAGAGGAGAAAAAAAATGAAAATACAATGTATAAAATAGCTTCGTTGTGATGGAATCAGATGGGTCCCTGAAATCCATTTCAGGCAAGTTTTTGAGACTGGGTCAGTCTCAAGTTCATGATGTCTTGATATTATGTTTTAAGGGTAAAAACATAGTATCACTCACAAATGAGTGCACCTGTTAAACTTCAGAACTTATTTTCACGTCAGTTTTAACTCAGGAGCATGCACAAAGTAATCTCAGATTTGTAATTTTGTAAGAATGAAGTTTTCCATGCAGGAAAGAAGCCAGGATGGCTGTGAAAGAGTCAGGATTAATTCAGCATGTATTCATAAGGGAAAATGATTCGTTTAAACTTTGTCTGGACACTGGGTAACCCAAATCCTGACTGTGCTGGAATATTCCCCATTTTTAACAACACAGCTGGTTGATTTTTATTTTAAATCAGGGAAGGCAGGTGTGAGGGGTTTAACCTCTTGGGAAAGGTTCTGAAGGGATACAGGGTACCAAGGCAAGTGTTTGCCAGGGCAATGAGAATCATGTTATCATTGAGAGAGTCTTTATCCTGCAATAAAAATAGTCTGCTATTTTTAAGGCCAAAGGAGCAGGCAGAGCCCTTATCCTCTCCCTTAGAAGATAGCAGCCTGACAAGGTCCTGTGGGATAGGTGACTGTGCCTGTGGTCCCCAGGAGCATTCAGGTAAGGCAGCAGGATTGGGTTTCATTCTGTGAAGCAAAAGGCAGCTCTGTGCTGTGCAGGAATTCCTAAATTCTCCTCACAAACACAGGAGTAACTCCATGGCTTCCACAGTCCAACACAGGCTTATTAATCTGCTTGTCTCTGGTTTGTTTTGTTGGTTTTTTTAATTAAAGAGATAACTAATACAGGTGAGCAGAACAGTTAGAACAAGTACCTGCTCAGGATGGTTTTGTATCACAACATCCTGGAAGGTCTGTCCAGGAGCCTGGCTGTGCCATGGCTTCTGACAGGACCTGAGTTCCAGAAATAGGCTCTGTGTGCCTGGCAGTGTGGATTAAATGTCCAGAGAGCTGGGGACAGCTGGGCCCTCCCAGAATCCCAGCAGCAGCACTGAGCTCCTGTGCAGTCTCTTACTGCTCCTCTAAACTCAGTCTCTGCAGACTTTCCTTTCCCCAGCTCTCAGGAGCCCTGCAGGATCCCAGGGTGGCTCAGGTGAAGTTGTCATCCAGGGTTGGAATCTGGGTTTTCTGTCTGCAGCAGCTTTTGGGGTTCTGCTCTGAGGTTTGCTGTCCCATGCTCACCCCAGTTCTCCAAGTTTGCTCCTTGCTTAGTGTGACACAGACTGGAAAGCCTGAATTAATTACCAGCCTGTACCCTCGGTGCAAAGAGAAAAATATCTTGGCTGGGAGGGAATAAACTTTCAGTTCCAAATGCATTTGGTATAATCAAAACAAAGCTTCACTAGCAAAGCAATGGCAAAACAGAAATGTGATGGCTAAAGCAGCAAAATAAAGGAACAGAAGATCTATTTTCTGTTGAGGCCAATTGTAAAAAGCTGCCACCCATCTTTGGCAAAATCCTTCTGAGGATGTGTTTGTTTTAGGGGAGATACTCAAACTTTGGGAGAGTAGAAGTGAGCACAGGGTGGATGTCCTGAGGGACCTGGGATGGAACAGGGCAACTGAAGGCTGAGGATTGCAAGCAGGATTTTGTTTCAGATGGAAGTGATTTAGTGCCCTGGAAGGTGGGGAGGAGCAGAAAATGAGCTTTCAGTGAAACTGGGAGAATTTAGAGGTGCCTTTGATAGCTGTAATTCCTTACTGTTGTTTTGATGGAACCCATGGTTGCTTTATACATTTTCCCAGGTTTCATAACCCAGCACCAACACCTGAGCAGTACATTTTGGGTGATTTGCTGTTCTAATGAATCAGTGCCTTTTTGTTTTGCTTTCACCTACCCCAGCCTAGCATCACTTCCAGAGTGCTTTGAGTCAGGCTTTCCTGGTTTATTGCTCTCTCAGTTCTGCTGTGTGCAAAAACACACCTGAAGATTGGAGAAGAGTGGCAAGCAGTGCCTGCAGTGCATTGGAAATATGAAATACATCTGCTGGAGTGACATGGAATGGCTGTGATTTTCTAGGGAAGGGGAATAAGTTGGTTAAAAAAGGCCAAGAGTTGTTGAAGGGGAAGAATCTCAACATCTTGAGCTAACAAGGATTATTTCCCTCAGCTGGCACAGCTGTTAAATCTGGGGACAGGTCACAGCTTCCTGCACTTGGTCACCTCTCCATTTCTGTTATACCACGCCTCGATGCTCAAAATTTAAAAAATGTTAAGAAATAATTTACTTTCTTGGCTTCACGTAAAAAATGCTTCAAGAAAAACCCCAGATAAATACTTAGAAGTTTTTCAGCTCCTGTGTTGCTGTCACCAAAATCACACTTTGGGCATGTTCAAGTTGTCTGAATCCTGTGGTGTGGAAGTTTGGGACAGATGGATTTCTGTGGTGGCAGCTCAGTGTTATTCCAAACTGAATGGAGAAATTGTTCAGCACTGTAGTTTTGAATTTTCTTGTCACTTACCTCTTCCTATTGTTCTTCACCATTGTTCTTTTACCACCTTCAACGTTTTCCTGTATCAGAAAGCCCTAAATCCTGCAATTAGATGTGCCTCACCTAATTTTGCTTTTTACCAGTTTGGGGGAAAGTAGAGAAAACAGCAGTGTCACATGTGGTGGGAAATAACCCATCCCTGGGTGCAGGTTCGTGGGGGTGTGCTCTCAGCTTGGAACGTGAGTCATTCACAGGAATTTCTTTCCTGTAACTACAGTGTACCTGTGCCATGGAACAGCAGCAGTGTTCTCAAGGTAGGGAGCCTCACTCCTGGTGTGTGTGGACTCAGGAAAATGGAATTTATTGCAGCCATAACTCCTTCAGCTGCTGCTTCTTAAGAGCTCCTGCATTTTATTTGCCCATCCCACAAATTATCGATTGCATATTCCTTTTAGTCCTCCTTTGCCATGTAGTTCTCTCGTGAAGAACAAGGTTTCTCCTTTTTTCCCCCTCACACTCTTTCTGGGTTTATTGTAGAGAGAGGGTGTTCTGGGAGTTGATTTCCCTGAGCAAACCTGGCAGGTTTGGAGGTGGCAGTGCCAGCCCAGGCTCAGTCCTTGGTCACCTGGCTGTGCCTTTGGGCCCATCAGGGGTGGCACGTGCTGGGGAAATCCAGATCCTGCAGCTCTGAGGAGGGAAATTCTCCTGCCTGTTCAGACTTGATTATTTTGGCTGCTTCAGGAAAGAACCACCAGTGTAATTCAATAAAAACTCCCCCAGCAAGTGGATCCAGTGTAGGAGAGCAAACTCCTGTCTCTGAGAGGATTGTAGGTACCTGTTGCTAAGTCCATTAGAGATATTTATAACCCCAGGCTTGATACCCAGGATGTGCAGTGAGCCAAAGGAGTCTGCACAGAGGAGCTGAGCATTTCCCTGCTGGATAAATGTCTGCTCACCACTGACAAATATTAAATTGGTTCATCTTTTGTCTGACTGATACTTGTTTCAGTTCTAGAAAAATCAGACAACCTATAGTATAGCAAATTTGAAGGGATATTTTCATTCCCACATTGGAATTTCACTAGTGTCAGTCTCCTTTTCATGTTTTACAGTTTTCTTTAATTCTATTTTACCCACATTTGTTTTGTGTGGTCATTACAGCAGCGTGGGCACAGGCCCAGGGCAGTGCCTGGAAGGGGCTGGAGCCCCAGGAGAGGCTAGGGGAGCTGGAAAGGGGCTCAGCCTGCAGAAAAGGGGGGTCAGGGGGAACTTATGGCTCTGCACAACTCCCTGGCAGGAGGGGTCAGCCAGGGGGATTTGGGATCTGGGAACAGGGAACAGGGACAGAGCAGAGGGAACGGCCTCAGGCTGGGCAGGGGAGGCTCAGGGTGGATTTTAAGGAAAATTTCCTCCCTGGGAGTTCTCCAGCTGTGGCACAGCTGCCCAGGGCAGTGCTGGAGTCCCCATCCCTGTGCATGTGGCACTTGGGGACACGGGCTGTGGTGGCCCTGCAGTGCTGGGGCGTGGCTGCACTCAGGGGTGTCCTGTCCCAGCTCGGTGGCTCTGTGACATCCCAGAGGTCACAGAGGGCAGCTGGGCTGCGTGTTCCATGTGCCGTGGCCAGGGCTGGCCCCTCACACTCTGCCCACCTGGCTGCAGGGCAGGGGGCTCCTCCCAGCCCCAGGGCCCCAGCACGGTGAGTGCTCTGGCCACGGAGCCTCCTGGGCCTCCTGCTGCATCCTGCTGCCTGCAGCCATCCCTGCTGCATCCCTGCTCCATCCTGCCATCCCTGCTCCATCCCTGCTCCATCCTGCCATCCCTGCTCCATCCCTGCTCCATCCCTGCCCCATCCCTGCCCCATCCCTGCTCCACCCCTGCTGCCATCCCTGCTCCATCCCTGCCCCATCCCTGCCCCATCCCTGCTCCATCCCTGCCCCATCCCTGCTCCACCCCTGCTCCATCTCTGCTCCATCCCTGCTCCATCCCTGCTCCATCCCTGCTCCATCCCTGCTCCATCCTGCCATCCCTGTTCCCATCCCTGTTCCCATCCCTGCTCCATCCCTGCTCCATCCCTGTTCCATCCCTGCTCCATCCCTGCCCCATCCCTGCTCCATCCCTGCTGCATCCCTGCTCCATCCCTGCTCCATCTCTGCTCCATCCCTGCTCCATCCCTGCCCCATCCCTGCTCCATCCCTGCCCCATCCCAGCTCCACCCCTGCACTCTGTCCTGTGCAGAATCCACCATCTCCACACCGTGGTGTCCAGCTGTGTCCCGTCCCTGTCACTGTGTCCCCTCCCTGTCACTGTGTCCCTCCCTGGCCCAGCTGCATGGCTCAGATCCCACTGCTCCCCCTTACAAACTGGTTTGATGGTATGAAAAAGAAGGGATTTCCCTGTTATGTCACTGCTCAGGTCTCTGAAGTGACAGCTCTGAAGTGAGTGTGGGAAGGAGATGAGCAGGAGCAAAGCCACTGAGGTGCTGGAGTGTGTCCAGACAAGGGCACCAGAGCTGGGGAAGGATCTGGAGCATAAATCCTGTGAGGAGCTCCTGAGGGACCTGGGAAGGGGCTCAGCCTGCAGAAAAGGGCGATCAGGGGGAACTTGTGGCTCTGCACAGCTCCCTGCCAGGAGGGGACAGCCGGGGGGATTTGGGATCTGGGAACAGGGACATAGGAGAGGGAACGGCCTCAGGCTGGGCCAGGGTGGATATTAAGGAGAATTTCACCATGGAAAGAGCTGTCCAGCTGTGGCACAGGGCAGTGATGGAGCCCCTGTTGCTGGAGAGATTGAACAGCCCTGTGCATGTGGCACCTGGGGACACGGGCTGTGGTGGCCTTGCGGGGCTGGGGACACTCGGACTGAACTCGTGTTGCTGCATTGCCCACTGCTGGAAATGCTGAGCGTGGGGCTGTGGAAAAGGACCCCAGATGTGTTTGCTGGCAGTCACAGTGAATATTCCATGGAGTGGTTCTGTGTTTCACCCCTGGCAGTGCCCACAGAGTTCTGTCCTTGCTGGGTCTGACAGCAGTGCCAGTGCTTGGGTCATTCCTCGTCACCTTTGTGTGAGAGTGAGGTTTACCTGGGAACAAACACAGCTGTGTAACAGGTTTGGGACTGGTTTTCAAAAATATTATCAGTATTTCCCTGTCTGTGACTCATCCCAGTGCCACCATTGCCGTTTCCTAAACAACATACCTGTTGTGACATTACTTAAATGTTGCAGACTGTTTATTCTGTCTGCAGCAATCAGATCCACACTAAGTGGACTCTAGAAAGGAACTTACATGTTAAATGCCATATTTGTTCTGTCTCTGCAGCAATCAGATCTGCACTAAATGGGCTCCAGAAAGGCAGGCACTGATTCCTGTAGTGATAAGCATACAATTTTCTTTAAAAACCTGTTTTTTGTCATGATTTCAACTAGGAAAGGCAGATTACTTTCTTTCCAGTATTTCTGTGCATTACACCTCAGATGGATTTCTTGCTACTTAATTTTTCTGCTCCTGATCCATCATAATAATGATTTTGAGCACGAGGAGTCCCCTTGAAGCCAGCCCAGAGAGCAGTGACACTGGGGCTTGGGTGGGATAGTACCAGCAGCCACTTGGAGCTGCAGGGAGATGGGATGCATTCCCTGGAATGGCTTTTACTCTGCTTTAGTGAATGCTGCCCTTGCAGGGGTGTTCCCAGGCCTGATGTGATTCCCAAACCCACAGCCCAGTTTGGGTTCCTTGGCAGAGCTGCTCTGTCCTCACCCACTCTGAGGGCACAGGCTCATGGTTCCTTCTGGGAGCACTCAACAGGAATTTCAGTTTATGCCTCATCTCAAGTTTAATGTGGAGACTTGCAGTGAAGTATTTGAGGAACAGAGAGAGGAGAGAACTTCCTGGGTCACAGAGTCCAGTCACTTGGGGCTGGAGACACAGGCACCCTACACTCAATCCTTTCATCCCTACCTGACACCCTCCTGCCTGACAAGGTGTGGTTGTTCTCAGCTTGGCCTCCATGACCCAGGAGGTCCTTTCCACCCTGGACAGCTCTGCCATCCTGAGCAGGTCGGGTTTTCCTCCCCAGCAGAGGGTGATGCCAGGCCCACTGGTGTGCTGGTGCTGTATCCATGGCCAGATCCCATTGTTTGTCTCTCTTTTAGGGTTCTGCTGAGTGCTGTGTCCATGGCCAGATCCCATTGTTTGTCCATCTTTTGGGGTTCTGCTCTGTGCTGTATCCATGACCAGATCCCATTGCTTGTCTCTCTTTCAGGGTGCTGCTGGGTGCTGTATCCATGAGCAGATCCCATTGCTTGTCTCTCTTTTGGGGTTTTGCTCTATGCTGGTGCTGTATCCATGACCAGATCCCATTGCTTGTCCCTTTTTTAGGGTTCTGTTCTATGCTGGGTGCTGTATCCATGACCAGATCCCATTGTTTGTCTCTCTTTTAGGGTTCTGCTCTGTGCTGGTGCTGTATCCATGACCAGATCCCATTGTTTGTCCCTCATTTAGGGTACTGCTATGTGCTGGTGCTGTATCCATGACCAGATCCCATTGTTTGTCTCTCTTTTAGGGTTCTGCTCTATGCTGGTGCTGTATCCATGACCAGATCCCATTGTTTGTCCCTCATTTAGGGTACTGCTCTGTGCTGGTGCTGTATCCATGACCAGATCCCATTTCAGGATGCTCCTCTCTGTGCATCAGGAGCACCCCCAGCTTTACGTAATCCTTCCGATCCAGGAGCTGCAGCTGAGCATGTTTCCTCAATGCAGAAATCCCTTTTTTTTTTCCCCCTGCAGCTTTCCATGAGGTGCCCATGAAGATGAGGCTGAGGACGAGGAAGGCTGCCCAGCAGTCCCACCAGCTGCACACGCCGCGGGCGCTGCGGGCCAAGCGGAAACACTCGGAGCTGGAGGAGCCCTTGCCTGGCGGGGGGGGAAAGCCACCCAAAAATGACACAGGCCTCTTGTCTTCCATCAAAAAGTTCATCAAGGGAAGCACACCCAAGGTACGTGGGCTGCAGGCCCCTGCTCTGCTGTCAGTCACTTCAGGTTTGGTAGAAAACCGGCTGTGTTAAGGATTAATCGTGTGGTGGAAGCAAAAGGTGAAGAATTGGAAGGAACAAGTGCCTGTGAGGTGTGTCAGGTAAAGCAGAGTTTGAAACCTTCAAGAGTCAATTGTAAGTGTATTTAACAGTCCAATAAGTCACAGGCTTTATTACCTGCTGTTTCTTGGTGAAAATGTCAAATAATTTCACTACATTCTTGATTTCTATTTAAAGGATGCCTTGAATCCAGATTCAAGGAATTACCAGTACTAACAACTGTGAAAAGCCAGTCTGTAAGCATTAATTTCTTAGTCATTTCTGGCAATTTTATTCAAAATAATTTAGGAGTCATTTAATCAATGAAAGTCAAACCTCAGAAATCCGAGTGCCATGGAATTGAGGCAGCTGCTCAGGGATTCCTGCAGTGAGCACTGCCCTGTTTGGAGCATCACATCCAGATCTTGTCTGGGAAAACTACGAAATCTCACATCTTGGTGCAGCTGGAAAGCTGAGCTTTACTGATCTGCACATGGAACACCTGTTTCATGTGCTGCATGGACATTTGAGGGTGAAAAATAGATATACACACACACATAATAAATATATATATATAAACTTTGATAGGCTGAATGTAACCACGCAATTACTTCAAAAACTGGCTTTTTTTCTCTAGATGGAGGCCAGTTAAAAACCCCACATCATCCATCCCAGCGGTTCAGATACTGCCATTATGTAACTGCAGATTTGAAAGAAGAGTATCCAAGAAGTCATAACAATGTAATTTACAATGTATCCCAGAGCAGCTGTGTGATAAATAAAAATCTGATAAAATTTCAGCATTTTATCAACTTATCCTGGGTGTTTGGGGGAGAAGGGTAAGAAACCTGTCACAAACATGTGCCTGCACACAGAGCCATGCACAGAAGATGTGCAAAGCTCTTTGGTTCTGTCTCACTCCCACGAGTGCTGCAGTCACTCATTTCCAGGTAAGGACAACCCTTGGGTTTTTCACAGCTCAGTTTTGCCCTGTACTGATAGAGATTGTCACACTGGGCATTGTTGGGCAGTTCACCTGCTGTGTATTTAACAGGCAGAGAAAGCAAGTTTCAGGTAATTTTAGTTGCCTTGTCCTTGCCTTTCCCAGCCTCTGCAGCACTGGAATATTTACAGATTGGCTGAAAAGACAATTTTTCTACTACAGCAGCTCCATGTAGAGTTTTCATTCCCCCCACTCTGGCTTAGTTTAAACTCATGTGCAATCCCAGCTGGCCAGACACTTGTTGCACGTTGTGCAGCTGGAAGGGGAGCAGAGCAGTGGAGGGATTTTTGGTGAGCCTTCTCCAGGAGATAACCTGATTCTCTGCTCTGTTCCATGGCAAAAGGCACTGCTCAGTACATTTCTTTTTTCCCTCTTTTCTGTTTTAAGGAAGAAAGAGAAAATCCCAGCAAGAGGAGTCGGATTGAGCGGGATATTGATAACAACCTGATCACCTCCACCCCCCAGGCCGGGGAGAAGCCCAACAAGCAGCTCTCGAGAGTGCGGCGGAAAAGTCAGCTCAACGGAGGTGGGGGCTCCATCCTGAGAGTGTGCAGGGCCTGGGGGGTTCCTGATCCCCTGCACTGACCTGGGGGGTTCCTGATCCCCTGCACTGACCTGGGGGGTTCCTGATCCCCCTGCACTGACCTGGGGGGTTCCTGATCCCCTGCACTGACCTGGGGGGTTCCTGACCTCCCTGCACTGACCTGGGGGGTTCCTGATCCCCTGCACTGACCTGGGGGGTTCCTGACCTCCCTGCAC
>JAODHX010000660.1:19651521-19685801 GCA_027576295.1 Cossypha polioptera | reverse complement strand
CTCCGGACACCCCTGAGAGCTCCGGGCAGTGCGGGGGCTCCGGACAGTGCAGGGGGCTCCGGACACCCCTGAGAGCTCCGGGCAGTGCGGGGGCTCCGGACAGTGCAGGGGACTCCGGACAGTGCAGGGGGCTCTGGACAGTGCGGGGGCTCCGGGCAGTGCGGGGGCTCCGGACACCCCATGGCTCCACCCGCGCGGCAGGGGCTCGGGGCTCGGCAGGGGCTCCGGGCTCAGCAGGGGCTCGGGGCTCCGCAGAGACTGCGGGCTCGGCAGGGACTCGGGGCTCGGCAGGGGCTCCGGGCTCGGCAGGGGCTCCGGGCTCGGTGACAGTGACAAGTCCAAATGCCAGGAGAGCCCGAGCTGTCCCTGCCCGGAGCCGCTGGAAGGGTCGGACAGCCGCTGTTGAGGTGGCGCCTCCTGCTCTCTGGGGGATCCACCTGCTGCTTTCCAGCTGCTTCCCAGGCTCCAGGGCGCTCTCCCCTCGCTTTCTGCAGCTTTCCGGGTCCGTAGCTGTGAGTGAGGAGCGCTGGGTGAGGTGTCAGGACGGGTTTAATGACGGCAGTGCTGTGTTGCTGCTTCTGCTGCTGACCAGAAACTTCTGTGCTCTACCAGCACGTCTTTTCCCCTGATCTTGCTGCTTCTCCACTCACCACGAGGTGGGATTTTGCCGTGTTTCAGCGTGGTGTCTGCACAGGAATGGGAATCAAACGTGTGGCTGATCATTCCTGGTGCTTCTGAAGGCAGAGCTCTTCCAAGGCTTTTGCACCTGCCCAGCTCCAGCTGCCCTTGGCAGGGTGGTGGTGCCACAGAAACCTCCATACTCTGTGGATAATGCAAAGGGATGCCAGGGAATGCAGGAGGAACACGCCAGATGGGTTCCAAGGCCAGGTTGGATGGGGCTTGGAGCAGCCTGGGCTGGTGGAAGGTGTCCCTGCTCATGGCAGACACATCTGGCTCTGGGTGGTGTCTGAGCTCCCTCCCCACCCAAACCATCCCGGGATTCTGCAAGTAGAGCAGGGCAGCTAAAAAAGACCCTTTTGTTTCCTCCAGCCCTGGGACATTGTAACACCGGGAGAGGACTCGGGGTTGGTTTTGAGAACATTGTTACCAGAATCTCTGAAAAACACCTGCAGTTTTTCTTGTGGCTCAGGTGGAGTTCTTCCCATAAACAGTAAACAAAAAGTAGTTCATCTTTTCTTTAAAACCCTAAAGTTACCAAATTTCTGTGATTCTGTGTGTAATTTTCCTTCTTAAACTGAGTAATAGCCACAGGCCAGTGTCCCAGGTGTCCCTTTAGAGCAGCAGGACAAGGACAGGTGTGTGAAGAGCAGCTCCAGGCTCTGGGAATGAGGGTGGACAGTGTGGAAGTGCCACAGGTGTGTGTGGGTGACACCTGTGTGACAGACAGCTGTGTACAGACACCTGGAGCTCACACTGTCTGTGACATTTGCTTTTCCTCCTTCCTTAGAAGGTGAGAAGCTTTCCTGCTGATAGGATGTGTGCAGGAGAACTGGCCCACTGTGGTTCTCTTGCAGACACCTGAGGGCTCTCTGCCTGTTTAATAATATTCCCCACATGGAATCCCAGCCTGGTTTGGGTTGGGAGGGACCTTAAAGCCACCAATGCCACCCCTGCCATGGCAGGGACACTTCCCACTGCTCCAAGCCCTGTCCAGCCTGGCCTTGGACACTTGCAGGGATCCAGGGGCAGCCACAGCTGCTCTGGGAATCCCATCCCAGCCCCTCCCCACAATTCCTTCCAGTATCCCATCCAGCCCTGCCCTCTGGCAGTGGGAAGACATTTTACATCTTACAGTGAGGATGCAGCTGCTTAACTATTTCCAAGGGATTATGGATTTAGTGCCAGAGCTGCATCTAGAGAGGATCCAGCAAAGAAAGGTGTTTTAGTTTGGTTTATTTTCCTTTGGTTTGCTCTTCCTGCTGGGTTCCCAAAGGCCCCTGCTCAGGCTCTGGCTCCCTCTGTGGGGAAATCCCCACTTGAAGGAAATGACGTGGTCTAAAGCAACAGCACAAGGTGTTTTCTGAGCAGGGCTTTGTTAAGGCACTCACATTTTGGAATGTGCTTTGTGTCTGCAGATCTGTGTTTTGGAAGCTTCTTTAGTAATGAACTTGCAGTAACTGTTAATTTGGGAAACGTCAACTTCCCGGGTTTAAAATTAGCACCTTTGGTAACAGAGCTCCTCTCAGTGTTCCCCAGCACACAGAGGTCAGGCCTGCTGCCAGGGAATGTCCCTCTATTGACTCAGGCAGTGCCTGTCCCAGCCCCTGCACCTCCCCCGGGCTGCAGGGAGGCTGCTCAGAGCCCTGCCGGCCCCAGGGACACAGAAACAGTGTTGGAACACTGGGAATAAAGATCTTCTCTGGCAATTACTGTATCACTGCAAGGACACAGCACGGGGCAGTGGCTCTTCCTCCAGGAGAACTCCCTGGGGTTAGAAACCAGGCCTGGCTGGCAGGACTTGGTATTCTCTGGGTTCATAATCCAGGCCTGGCTGGCAAGAGTTGGTATCCCCTGGGTTTACAAACCAGGATTTGAATTCACTGGGTTTATAAACCAGGATTTGGAATTCCCTGGGTTTGTAAACCAGGATTTGAATTCTCTGGGTTCATAATCCAGGCCTGGCTGGCGGGATGGGGTCAGGGCACGTCTCCTGGCTGCAGTCCTTGCCCTCTGTGCATCTCCCAGATGTGCCAGTGCCAGATGAATCCCTCAGGCCTGGCTGCCCTTCCTCTGCAGTTTGCATCTGGCTCCCAGCCTGGCTCCTCAGTGCTGAGTGCAGCTATTTAAGCAGTGGGTGTAACAAACTTAATTAGATGTGAGCTAAAATAATGCTGCTCCAAATTCAAGTCAGCCTGGTGGAATGTGGCAGGGAAGCCGAGTCCCCTGCAAGTGCCAATTATCCAGGGTGAGCTGGGGATGGACTGGGGTGTCTCCTTGCTTGGGTCAGCACATCCTGTGGGGCTCTGCCCCTCTGCCTCTGCTGCAGCCTCCCAGAAAATCCCTGCAGCCAGGGAGTGCTTGTCCCAGCACAGGACAGGGTCCTGGGTGCTGTGGGACACACCAGCCTGGGCTGCTCTAACGTGCTTTCAGTGATGTTCACAATAGCAGAAATGAGAATAAACCATGTTTGTGTGGGTGGTGTTTGGCTGTTTGTCACCTGGCTGCTGGAATTACTGCCACGAGCTGATTGTTTGACCTTTTCCATGGCAGGAACTGCATGGACAGCTCCCAGGGCTCCCCCACTGACACCAGCCTGGGGGCTGTGGGCAGTGCAGGAGCTGACAGGAGCCTGTAAAAGAACCTTGGCTGTTTTGCAGGATAACTGGGATGATGAGGAGGAAGAGGAGGAGGTGAAGGAGACAGAGGTAAAACAAGGTGAGATTTAAGGTAACCCCTGACTCTGTATCAGCAAGGGATCAGACTCTGCTCGTGTCTGGGGGCGTGTGAGGGTCAAACCTTTAACAGAAATGTCTTTAACTCTGTGCTCAGTCCCAGGAGCTGAGCTCAGTGGCTTCCAGTGTTTCTGTGGTTGTGGGGGGGAGGAAAAATCATCAGACTTCTGAGAGCTGTGTTTGTTATTCCACCTTTCACAGAACCGAAAGTTTCGGAAAAAAAGAAAATAGCAGAAAAAATCAAAGAAAAAGAAAAGCTACAGAAGAAAAAGCAAGAGGAGCTTAAAAAAAGGGTAACTCTTCATTTCTTCTGGGTCACATAAAACTCAGGGTGGGTTTGATTTGGTTTTTTGGAGGTCGAGCAAGATCTGAAGAGCTCTTGATTCATCTGATAAACCAAACTTAGGTCTTGTACATGATCCTATCTGGGGCTGGGAGCTTTAACTCTCTCATTATTTAAGCAGTGACTGACTGGATCAGTGCTATCCCAGTTCGTTTGTGTGATGGAACAGGCAGCAGTGGGAGTTTGCTCTTTGTTCCCATGCCTTGTGAAATGAACCATTCCTTGAGGCTGCAGGGAGTGGGTTGCAGGTTTCCCAGCGCCCTGAGTGAGGCAGCAGTGGGTTCAGATGTCTGTGAGGTGCCACCTGTCCCTGTGTGTTTTCCCTGCAGTTAGAGGCACCTGAGGAGCAGAAGGAGCTCACACCAGAAGAACAGTTGGCAGACAAACTACGGCTAAAGAAATTACAAGAGGAGTCAGACCTGGAGCTGGCAAAGGAAACCTTCGGTGAGTTAAAGCAGGAAATAAATAAATAAACATAAATAAATAAATAAACAAATAAACAAACCCTGGAAGCTGTGGGACCCTGCAGAGCACGAGCAGGGCTTGGCTCTCAGCACACAGAGCTTGTGGCACTGAGAACAAAGAAGGAGAAAGATGCTGATGCACAGCAGCTTTCCTCAGCCATGGGAGCATTTGGTGAATGATTCAGCTCCTTGCTCAGGGCAGCTTGTGCTCCCTGAGTTGTCACAGAGCACAGTGCTTGGGGGTGTGCACTGGGTACAGCTGCTGGCTTCTGCACTCAGGAGGGTGAGGCAGGAATTGTTTATTTGAGGGGAAAAGGGGCTTCCTGGTGCAGGTGCAGAGAACAGGAATAGCTGGGTCAAATTACTGAGGTTGACTCAGCTTCAGAAATCGTTGGACAGAGACTTGGGACAAGGGTGTGGAGTGACAGAACAAGGGGGAATGGCTTTCCACTGACAAAGGGCAGTGTTAGGTGGGATATTGGGAAGGAATTGTTCCTTCTGAGGGGGTGCCCAGAGCAGCTGTGGCAGCCCCTGGATCCCTGGAAGGTTGGATGGACTTGGAGCAGCCTGGGACAGTGGGAGGTGTCCCTGCCCTGACAGGGTGGCACTGGATGGGCTTTAAGGTCCCTTCCAGGCCAGACCATTGAGGGATTCTATGAAATGACTGAGTTTGGCAGCAAACTTTCATCCCTGGCTGTGGGGGGAGCAGAGCTCCCTTTAGGGCTCCCACTCCAGCTGTCTGTAGCAGCCCTGGCTGTCCCTGCAGGTGTAAATAGCACTTGTGGAATAGATGCCATGAACCCCAGTTCCAAAGATGACTTCACGGAGTTTGGGAAGCTGCTGAAGGAGAAGATCACGCAGTACGAGAAGTCCTTGCACTACGCCGGGTTCCTGGAGGCGCTGCTGAGGGACGTCTGCATTTCCTGTGAGTGCAGCTCTGTGACAGCTCTGCTGCAGCCCAGCTGGAAAAGCTGCTGGGACAGTGCTCACAGGGGATGGCTCTGGGACTCTGTGCCAAACGAAGCACTGACCTGATTCTGTTCCCTCTCCTGACGGGAGAGTTGCTCTGTCTGCACCTTGGTTAGAGACGCTCGTCTAAAAAGTGTCAATTTTTATGCTGAGCTAAACCCTGCATGTTTTTCTTGAGGCCATTTCTAAATTAATAATACTAAGAGTAAATTCTCTGAGGCAGATAATTTGAGTACCTCATTTGGAAGGAAACTGTTACAAAATGGAGTTAGTGTAATTCTGGAAGTGCAGATTAACTGTCCTGGAATTCAGCGTGTAACTATAGAGAGATGAAGTAATTGAAACTCCTTTTCCCAGTGCCCTGGTGGCTGGAGCAGGGCTGGGATGGTTCCCTGGCCTGTCCCAGTTGTCCTTCAGAGAGGGGTAACTCAATCCCAGGCAGAGCTGGGCCCATCCATCATCCCAGCTGGCAGCTTCCATCTCCAGGGGATTCCAGAGCTCCTCACAGGAGGGACTCCCAGCCTCTGACTGATAAACATCATCATTTCTTGTTAACCCAGTGCTCCTTTTGATACATTGTACTGTATTTTACTGCCTCCATATTTTACTGTTCAGCTGTCTCAGTAAGGCTCTTGTGTTCATAACTTTATTTGCAAGTTTTACCTTTTAAAACACTCAGGCTTCCAAGGAACCAGCTGGAATCCTTGTTGGGATTGTAAGGACCAGAACCACCCACTCTGTGTTCTGCTGGTTTAAATCAAGTAATTGCCCATAGTTACACCAATGCTCATTTCTAGTTTTAGAGACTGTGGATGTTATTTAACTGCCTTATAAGAACAACAATGATAAGGAATCTTTTTTTTCCTCTTTTTTTTTTCCCTGATGCAGTGGAGGTGGATGATTTGAAAAAGATCACAAACACTCTGACAGTATTATGCAGTGAAAAACAAAAACAAGAGAAGGTAAGACTGGGGCTGTTCCTGCCTGGGGCTCCCCTGCATTTCTTAGTTATTTGTTGGGAAATAGGATGGAAGGCAAAGGGGGGCAGGGCTGTGCTGCAGGGATATGGGGACACCTGGGGCCGTCCCAGCTTTCCTGGTGTGGGGTGGAAACATGGCAGGGCCACCTTCAGTGCTGGGGAAATGACACAGCCCTGGGCCTGCCCAAATAACCATCCTCATCCTCTTGGCCCAGAATAAAGCCAAAAAGAAGAAAAAAGGAGTTGTGCCTGGCGGGGGGCTGAAGGCGACCATGAAAGACGACCTGGCCGACTACGGCGGCTACGACGGCGAGTACGTACAAGACTTTGAAGACTTCATGTGACATTTATCTCCCTCCTCTTGTCTTTCTGTTGCCCATAATCCCTTAAACATGTAGCACAACCTTTCTTCCTCTAAATTCTGCCAAATGCTACAATCAGAATTGCAGTATCTGTGTGCTGGGGGCTGGAGGTGCCGGGGCCGGGCGGAAGCTCCGTCTGGAAATTGCAGTTAAAACCCCAAAATTCTGAGAATGGGCACTGCTGCTGTTCATAGCAACAGCCACTCAACTGGGAAGGAATTGGAACGAGGTGAAGGATTCTAACCAGCACAGCTCCATGACATGGCCTTAACTGTCCCTGCTGCAGGGCCAGGGCTGAGCACGAGCAGTTTGCAGCAAGGGCAGGGTGTGCACGTAGAGTTCCAGTCGCTTTGTCTTGAGTCAAGCTTGAGGATTTCAGTATTTTGGGAAGGGAACTGCTAACTTCAGTGTGGAATCCTGCACCTGGGAGCCTGGCCCCTGGGACAGCCACTGCTCCAGACACCTGAGCAGCACCTGCTGGGGCAGAGCAAGGCAAAAAACCCACTTGTGTCTTGAGGATGAAGTTTAGTTCCATTCATTTAAATTTCTACTAATGCAGCTGTCTGGGTTGGGTGTTCTTTAACAGTTAATTAAGGGGTTAAGTGTAAAAGAAAAAACCAAACCACACAACTTCCTTGGGGCTCTCCTGGGTTGTGGTGGGTCTCTCACAACTCGGCCGTTTTCTTTCATTAAAAACCAAACTTGCTTAGCAAACTGCAGCAGTTCCTACAGTTGGGCAAATTGTTATGTTAACAATTACAACATCTGCAATGTTTTATAAAGCAACTAATTTAATAAAAATCACTATTGAGGACTTCACCAGGGAGCAGTTCTTTTGGAGCCTGACAGGAAAAATACCTGAAGAGGGAGAGTTGCAGAGCTGAGCTGTGCTGGTGGTGTGCCCATGGCTTGGGCCTGGACAGGAATTTATATTTAATAACTGTAAAAATACATTTGCACTTGCTTATTTCTTTTACTCCAAAACAGCAGAATTAGGAATGTGCTGTTTAAAGCTGTAGAAATGAGACTGGACTCACAGAACACATTATTCTACTTTGTACCTGAAACCTTCACTGATTCTGCTTATTCCACTCCCTTGGCCTGGATGTTCTGCACATTTATTTCAGCCTCTCTGGACACAATTCCTGGGGTGCTCCCTCCTCCTTGCCCTGATTTAAAGGGCTGCTGGATCTCTGCTTCACCCCTACCTGTGCCAGTCAGTGTTTGCTGGTGACTCAAGTAATTTATAAACAATAAGATTTATTATACAAAGCACAATTTTAGGTTAACACAGTCTCAGCCTTTTAAATACTTACAACCCTGTCCAGTCTTCTGGAGTAATTTCTGCAGAGCAGCAGAGCCCTGTGAGCAGGTCATTGATAAAATCTGTGTTAATCAGCACTGAGCCTGCAGTCTGTGCTGGGCTGGAATTGAGCAGGAATTCAGCTGGATAAGAGGTCGTTGAGGCAGCAGCCAGTCTGAGGGTCCTTCAGCAGGGAGTTCACCACATCATAGAACTTGTGCTCATAGGCCAGCCTGTAGTAGGTGTAGATGTCCTCACAGTGGCTGAGGAACCTCTTCAGGTTCCTCAGGGCAGCATCAGCACAGGGCTGGTGTTGTTTGACCCTGCAACATTTGCACATGGAACTGAGACACTGAACCTCCCCAGGCCCCTGAGACTTGCTCTGGGCCTGCAAGAATGACATTTTCAACAAGAGGTTGTACTTTACACCTACATTTGAATCTCCTGGTTGTTAATTTGCTCTGATTCATTTTAAAGATTTGCTCTGCCCAGCCCTGAGCTCCCTCCTTGTCCAGCTCAAGGACGAGGCTGGATCAGAGCAGCTTCCACGCTGTGCTCAGGAACCAAACCCACCAACAAATCTCACCTGGCAGGGTGGGCAGGGCTGGCACAGGTGCCCAGAGCTGTGGCTGCCCCTGGATCCCTGGCACTGCCCCAAGCCAGGCTGGACATTGGGATTGGAGCCCCTGGGACAGTGGGAGGTGTCCCTGCCCTGGCAGGGGTGGCACAGGGTGGGATTTAAGGTCCCTTCCCACCCAAACCACTCTGTAATTCCAACTCAAGCCCCTTGTACGAACCCCTACCCCGTAAGGTTGAAGAGTTTAACCCCTTCCCTCCTGTGCAGGTAAAGCTCAGCTCCCCCTGAACTCACTCACTTCTTGGCCACCTCCTGGAACAGGCCGGGCCGCAGCTGCTGCTGCTGCCTGAACTCCTCCAGGTACAGGAAATCCCCCCTGCTGATCACCTGCTGGAACAGAACCTCAGCCCAGTCCGGCTGGAACTCGTAGGCCTCGGCCACGATGGCTGCCTGCAGGGACAGGGACAGGAGCAGGGAGTGCACAGAACATCCCATACACACAGCTCAGCACTGGGCTCTCCTTCTGAGCCACCCCTGCCTTGCTGCTGCTCTTGAGAGCAGCTGTGAAACAGATACAGCTGTGAAATACAAGGAAACAGAGCTGTGAAACACAGGCTAACATGTACAGCTGTGAAACACAGGTAACAAATACAGCTGTGAAATACAAGGAAACAGAGCTGTGAAACACAGGCTAACAAATACAGCTGTGAAACATGGTAACAGGTACAGCTGTGAAACATGGTAACAGGTACAGCTGTGGAACACAGGGTAACAGATACAGCTGTGAAATACAGGGTAACAGATACAGCTGTGAAACACAGGTAACAAATACAGCTGTGGAACACAGGGTAACAGAGCTGTGAAACACAGGTAACAAATACAGCTGAGAAGCACAGGGTAACATGTACAGCTGTGAAACACAGGGAAACACGTACAGCTGTGAAACACAGGTAACAAATACAGCTGCGAAACACAGGTAACAAATACAGCTGTGGAACACAGGTAACAGATACAGTTGTGAAACACAGCTGTGAAATACAGGGGAACAAATACAGCTGTGAAATACAGGGTAACACAGCTGTGAAACACAGGGTAACAGGTACAGCTGTGAAACACAGGTAACAAATACAGCTGTGAAACACAGGTAAATACAGCTGTGAAACACAACTGTGAAATACAGCTGTGAAATACAAGGAAACAGCTGTGAAACACAGGTAACAAATAACAGCTGTGAAGCACAGGGTAACATGTACAGCTGTGAAGCACAGGTAACAAATACAGCTGTGAAGCACAGGGAAACGTACAGCTGTGAAACACAGGGAAACGTACAGCTGTGAAACACAGGTAAATACAGCTGTGAAACACAGGTAACAAATACAGCTGTGAAACACAGCTGTGAAATACAGCTGTGAAATGCAGGGTAACACAGCTGTGAAGCACAGGGAAACATGTACAGCTGTGAAACACAGGGTGACAAAGCACTGTGAACACCCACCCTCAGCCCCTGAACGGGGACACCTTCCACTGTCCCAGGCTGCTCCAGGGATCCAGGGGCAGCCACAGCTGTCATTCCCCAACAGAGGGAGCCCAGCTCACCTGGTAGAACCTGGGCAAGGCCAGGATGGCCCCTGGCAGCTCCTGCCTGCCCAGGTTGATGATCCTGGTGCTCTGGCCCGAGCTCAGGAAGTGCAGCTGCAGCGTGATGAGGCGAGTCAGGCGGCGGCAGCGCAGCGCCTGCCGCACACACGAGTCCTGCAAGAGAGAGCTGAGAGCTGCAAGAGAGCCTGAGACTGCAACACAGAGCCTGAGAGCTGCCAGGGAAGTGGGAACATCCCTGGAGCTCTGCAGTGACTCAGAGCTCTGCAGCTGCACATTCATCACACTCCATGAGCTTTAAACAAAGCTTCGCTCCCACCAACACTTCCATCATCATCACACTTGGCTTTAAATACTTCATTTGTTCCAGCCTTTGCTAATTAAGCTCATGGTTCCTGCTCTGACAGTGGGAACCCACCTGTAACCCCAGGGGTTAAAGCCTGAGCAGGAGCCAGCACAGCACACTCAGGTACAGCCACATTACTGGGGTTACTGGTGCTACTGGGCTGCAGAGACACAGATCCCTCCTGCACTGGGCCAGGGCCGTGCACATCTTCCCCAGGGCAGCTCTGTGTGCTCTCCCAGCCCAGCCCACTGCTCATGTGCTCCCAGTGCTGCCCACAAGTATTCCATTCCATTCCATTCCATTCCATTCCATTATCACTTTACCTTGGAGTAACTTTCTGCTGCATCAATGAAGAGAGTCAGAGCTTTCAGCAGCAGCTTCTTCAAATTTGCAACATCCTGAAGAGACTCCTCTGAAACAGGAAAGAAGAAGGAACAACCAATTATTTATAAAGGTGACAAAGTTACAAAATTCCCTCCCAATGCCAAGTCTGTCCCTGGAGCAGCCCCAGGTCACACCCAGAGCAGCCCCAGGTCACAGAGCAGCTCTAGGACACACACCCAGAGAAGCCCCAGGTCTCACCCAGAGCAGCTCCAAGTCACACTCACACAGAGCAGCTCTAGGACACACACCCAGAGCAGCTCCCCTGCCCTCCCCTCCCCTCCCCGCCCTCCCCCTCACCCCAGGGCCGGCTCTCGATCAGTTTCAGCTGGGTGCAGGCTGCAGCCTGGTGGTTCTGGCCGATCTCCCTGCACATGCTGAAGCACAGGGCGATCATGTTGTGCTTCTCGCTGTCCCCGGGCCGGCAGCGCTTGGTGTAGTCCAGCAGAGCTGCCTTCAGCGTCCCACTCTGGCACACAGGACACTCAGCAGCCTCTGGCCTCCTCCTGCACCCACCACAAGCCACCATCTCCCAGAAAGTGACCATCACACCCCAAAAACCAACAGCAGCCTCACCCCTGCGCTCAACCAGGTGTGAAAATCCACCCCCTGTGCATTTCTTTACATACAAACATCAAAATGTGGCATTTCTTTATGACTTACTTAAGCAAAGCTATGGATATTTATGATTTTTAACCACCCTCCCCTCCATGAAACTTAAACTGCAAATAAAAGCAAAGCAGGATGTGAAAACTCTGACAATGCCAAGGTTAAGTTTCAATGCTGCTTTTGTAGCCCTGAACTGATTAGGAAAAAATGGTTCAACTAAAATGAGAATAAATTAGAATAAATAAAATGATAATAAATTAATGAGCATTAATTTATTTCTGTGCAACCTGACTCTGGATTCCTGGAAGTGAAATGCCCAGCCAGTTTCACCCAGCAGCCACACAGCTCCCTGCACAACTCCCTGCACAGCTCCCTGCACAACTCCCTGCACAGCTCCCTGCACAGCTCCCTGCACAACTCCCTGCACAATTCCCTGCACAGCTCCCTGCACAGCTCCCTGCACAGCTCCCTGCACGTTTGCCCCTCTCCTACCGGGTCCAGTTTCTTCCTCATGAGCACCTCGAAGTGCTGTTTGTGGTGCAGCAGCTCGAAGATGTAGGTCATGTCATTGTACCTGCCAATGCCTGTCAGCAGGCGCACCTGGGGAACCAGGGCACCTCAGCAGCTGCAGGAGGGCAAACCCCTGCCAGGGCAGCCAGGGCACAGCACACCTTCCCTTGAGCCATGGGGGGCTCCTAAACCAACCAAAGGCAGCTGGAAGGGCACAGTTTTATCACACAGAAACAGCAGTGAAGCTTTTAGCACTGACACCATTCCACTGGGCACAACCAGGCTCCAGGAGCATCTCCAGGGCACAAATTAAAGATGCCCAAAAGCCCAGTGCCACATTTCCCCAGCAGCTGAATCACCCAGGGCAGGCACAGCCCCCCAGGACTCACCCCCAGCCCCCCAGCACTCACCAGCAGCCCATACTCCTCCCTGGGAGCCAGGTGCTCCTCGGTGAGCAGCCGAGCTGCCTGCAGCACTCGTGTGATCCCCTCCATGTGACACGTCAGGCTGAAGCAGTTGTGGGCCAGGATCAGCAGCTCTGTGACTGAGGAGCAGAAGAGTTCTGGTATTTCAGTTAAAGGGCTGAGGAAATGAATTATTGCCTCAGCACAGAACTTCCAGCCTCCTCCAGCAAAAGCTGGCAAATTGTCGTGGTTTAACACAGCTTGGTTTTAGTTAAAGAGAAAAATCGAAAGGAAAAACCTATGGGTTACAGAAATGATCCTCTGTGAAGACACACAAATGTGTAACACATCACCCCTGCACTGCCTGCCAGCTCTGCTTTTGGAAAAGGGAGAGCATGGGTTTTGCATTTGGGTCTGAAAAATTCAGTTTCTAAGTGTGATGAACATGAACAAAGTCACAATGCCCCACACCACGACAGCTCAGGTCACTTCCCACCTCCTGCTTAGCACAAAAATCTGAAATTTGTTTGGAAAATAAACCCTTAGGCAGCACCTTTATCTATTGTGCATAGCTCAGCCCTACTCAGTGAATATGAAATTTGAGATGAGCAGCAGAGCTGAAGGCAGGTTAGCTACACACAGGCTACACCAGGCAGGATTTGCCATTTACTCACTGCAGGACAGCTCCCCACGGGGCACAGAGGAGATTTTATCCAGCAGCTGCATCCCAACCAAGGTGTGATCCTGGCACAGCTTGGCAAGCTCTAGCAGGGCCTGGCTCTCCACTGCAGGGTTCCAAACCTGCTTCGGCCCTGTGGCCAGAGAGAATCGTGTCACCACTAATTGTGCAGGAGAGAACTGGTAATTATCATTGATTAACAAACCAATCTGACATCACCCAGACTGGCTGAGGACTTGGGATGATAATCCTAAAGTTACTGATTAAATTTAACCATCAGAAAATACTTTTGTGCCAGTTCAATCCAACAAAATTCTACTGGACAACCACACAGCTGCCCCTCATTTCCCAAAGGAAAAAAGAAAGGGGAAAACCTTTTCTCATGCTTTACACAGGGAAATGCACATGATATTCCCAAGTCAGATGACATGGGGCAGCAAAGACCACGGTTAAAAAAATCCTTTTTTAAAAACAATATAGATTTATCTCCATAAAAGTACAACCTTAACTACTGCAGCACTGGGCACACGAGTAACTACAAATGAACATTTGTACAGAACTTGACATAAAGCAGACACTGCTCACAGAGCAGAGCTGCCCAGACACCCCTGGCTGTGCTGAGCCCTCAGGGAGTGAGAGCAGAGGGTTTTGGGGGACACAGAGACCCCCAGAGCCCAAACCCAGCCTGTGAGAGCAGGGGGCTTTGGGGACACAAATCCAAACCCAGCCTGTGAGAGCAGGGGGCTTTGGGACACAAATCCAAACCCAGCCTGTGAGAGCAGGGGGCTTTGGGGACACAAATCCCCACCCAGAGCCCAAACCCAGCCTGTGAGAGCAGGGGGCTTTGGGGACACAGAAACCCCCAGATCCCAAACCCAGCCCGGGTGTGTCCCCACTCTCTCCCCGTGCAGATCCCAAACCCCAGCACCAACCTCTGCCCTGGGCTGAGGCCAGCAGCTCCTGGGTGACCTGCTGTGCCAGCAGGGGTGCCACAGTGGCAGGGGCCAGCCCCTGGCAGCTGATGAAGGCCTGGGCCCTGCGGCCCCGCTCCGGCCCCCGCCGGCCCAGGATGGCCCCCAGCACCTCCCGGGGGTCCCGCGCAGACACCTCCCCGAAGGGGCAGCCCAGGTCCTGCAGGGGCACCCAAAATCATCCAAAATCACCCAAAATCCCCCTCAGAGCATCCCTGACACCTCCCCGAAGGAGCAGCCCAGGTCCTGCAGGGGCACCCAGATCACCCAGAGTCACCCAAAATCCCACTCAGAGCACCCAAAATCCCAGTGAGAACACCCTTGACACCTCCCAAAGGATCAGCTCAGTTCCTGCAGGAGCACCCAAAATCACCCAAAATCCCACTCAGAGCACTCAAAATCCCAGTGAGAGCACCCAAAATCCCAGTCAGAACACCCCTGACACCTCCCAAAGGATCAGCTCAGTTCCTGCAGGAGCACCCAAAATCACCCAAAATCCCCCTCAGAGCACTCAAAATCCCAGTCCCAGCACCCAGAATCCCAGTCCCAGCCCCCCTGACACCCCCCGAGGAGCAGCCCAGCCCCAGCAGAGCTGCCCCAAGCCCTGGTCCTGGCTCACCTTGGCCAGCTCGTACAGGCACAGCACCTGCCTGCAGTAGCCCCTGCCATGGACACATTCCTCTGCCAGAGCCTTCAGCGCTGCCACCACGGCATCATCCTCACAGCCCAGGGGGGTCCAGTCCTCCAGGCTGGATGCTGGGAACAAAAAACACCCATTCCTATCTAAAGGCAGACAAATTCAAGGGGCAAGGCTCCCAAAATTTGCAGCAATTCCTAACACCTCAATCTTTGAAAACTGAGCTCTTGGCACCTGTGATTTTTTAAATGTTACATTTGTTTTGGGGTACAAATACCCTCAGTAATATCTCAGATAGAAAATATCTAAGTAAGACTGACTCAGTGAGACTGACTAAGGGCTCTGCAGCCCTCCAGATGGGTAAGGATTCATTTATGCCCTTCTGTGTCTATTCAGCTTTACACATCAGTATTAGAAAGGGATGCTCCAGCTGAAACTCACCCACTTCACAGACATGCAGAGAACTTTACAGATAAACATTCCAGCCTCAGCCTTGCTATTAAACAAGGAACACTAAATCCTTCATAATGCACAAAGGAGTTAGAAAAATATAGAAATTAAAGCATTCCTTGCTTTGGCTAAAAAAAAAAAAATAGTAGAGTGTGTATTCTAAAAGCAGGAACAGGGATAAAGCCCAGTGCTGCTTTAGCTAAATGAAAGGCTCAGGATGTTTGCACAAGCACACAGGGCAGCACTGCAAGGCTGCAAACACCTCCAGGAGAGCATTCCTGCAGCAGGTACAGAGAGCAGGAGGAGGGGGGTTCTGCAGAGGTTTTGGGGAGGTGCAGGGAGGGAGGAAGGGGGGTCAGTCACTCACTGCTGGCTCTGTCCCCAGCTGTCCCCGCGCCGGCCGCCAGCAGAGCCTGCAGCTCGGGCTGCAGCTGCTCCAGCCCAGCCTCCCCCGAGGCCAGAGCCCTGCAGTGCAGCACCAGGGCCACGTCCCTGTGCCACAGCTGGAAGTAGTGGCAGCCCCGGGTGGCCTCGTGCACGCGGCCCTGCTCCAGCAGCGCCCCCACCAGCGCGGCCAGCGCCGCCCGCTCCGCCCGCCCCAGCCGGGGCTCCCCGCGGGCCAGAGCCTCCAGCCCGCACAGCCTGCCCGTGTTCAGGGCTGGCAGCTGGGCAAAGGAGAACTGCTGGGCCAGGCTGGCAAAGGACAGCTCGCTGCCCAGCCTGGCAGGCCCGGGGCACGGGCGCTGCCCCCAGCCCTCGGCCGCCGGCAGCTGCCGGGCGATGCGGCACAGCCAGATCTGCTGCTCCAGCTCCTCCAGCTCCTGCACGGCCAGCCCGGGCTCCTGGGCCAGCCAGTGGCCAGCCAGGGTGAGCAGCAGCTCTCTCTCCATGCTGCTGCTGCTGCTCCTGGGCTCCTCCTGCCCAGGGGGCTCCCACACGTGGTTGGCCTGCTGGAGGAAGAACTCGGCTGCGGCTCGGCTGCAGATGCAATGTTTGGTGAAGGTGTCGTTGCACTTCTTCCAGAACTCAGCTCTTGTCTGGGTTTGATGCCACTGTCCAGAGTCTCTTAAATGCTGCAGGTCTCTCAGAACCTGTAAAATCCACAGAGGTTTATCACAATTATCTTTCCAAGAAAGAAAACTAACTCACACAGCATGGCCAGCACTGAAACACTGGATTTGGGTAAAATTGCCCCAATATGCAGCAAGTCACAGGATTGCTTTGGGTTGGAAAGATCATCTTGTTCCACCCCCTGACGGACAAACCCATCTGTTTTTCTCCCCAAATAAAACTGATTGCATACAAATAAAACAGTAAGAGAATAAGGATAGTGGTCCTGCACCCTGCAGCTCAGCCCTTACAGCTAGTGTGTTTGGTGCACTTATATTTAAAATAAAAAATTAACAAACAAAATTGTATTTAACAAACAATGTTTCAGGAAGGCTGAGAAGCTGCACCCCAATCCTGGCAGCAGCAGGAAGAAGAGGTTCCTGTCCCTAAAGCACTGTACCTCGTGTGTGACCACGCTGTCCACGGGCAGCTCAGCCAGGGCTGCCACCTCCCGAGCCAGGCTGAACATCCCCTGCTCCTGCAGCTGCTCCAGGATGGAGCTGCACTCCCCCTGGAACACCTCCAGGCTGCAGGGGCTCAGGATGGAGGGGCTGATGGGGATGGAGGAGCCCCTCAGGGTCTCACTGAGGGCACAGAGTTTCCTCATGTAGGGCCCTGGGTAAAGAGAACAGAGCTCAGCAGAGCTGGGTCTGAACCCCAGGCAAGGCTGAGCTCCCCTCAGGAGCCAGCCCTGCCACAGGGGTGGGATTGCTGCTGTGCTCACCATCCAGCAGGAGGTTCTCTGCTGCAGCAAGGAGCTGCAGGAGCCTGCCCAGCTCGTACTGAGTGTGGCACTGCTGCAGCATCAGCTGCAGGAGGAACAGCGCCTGCGACTCCAGCCAGGGCAGCGGCACCTCGGGGGCTGCTCCTGCAGCTGCCAGCTGGGGGATGAAGGCTCAGGGTCAGGGGGCCCCTGTCCTTGCAGTGAGCTGTGCACTGGGGTGGGAACAGCAATGGAAGGTGCTCTGTCCCTCCCCAGGGAGGCAGGAGCTGCCACCCCCCAGGTGTGCTGGATCCAGAAGTGCCACAGCAGGGTGGCACCAGGGGCTGCTGATGGCCAAGGGACAGGAGAGGGGTGATGGACCAGCAACGGCCAGACAGGATTGACTGCCAGACACAGTCCCTGTCACTGCTGGACCTGCTCCTGAGCTGCCTAAAAACCACTCCTGACAGGGAATGTTAGACAGCAGCACATCAGGGAACCACAAAACTGGGATGGAAAGGATTCTTAAACACCTGCATTGAGGGACAGTGTTTCACAGTGTGAAAACACTCTGCTCCTCTGAACTGCTAAATCCCAGCAATGACATTCAGAGAAAATTCATTTCCTTACTTTGGTGAGGCTTTCCTGAAATTTGTCCAGTTTGGTTTTAGCTTCCTCGTACTTTTTACAGTTCATGCACAGTTCATACATCTCCAGGATGTGCAGCAAGGGGGAATCCTTTAAGACACAAAACCAGATTATAACAAATTTCCAAAAGTACCTCAATAAATAAATCATACTTGGAAAACTCATCTATTATTTCATTCAACACATGCAGAATCTGCCTTCCTCAGCAGCAGAATAATGAAGTTTTAATTTATTAAAACTGCATGCAAGGTTGATGTAGGATCTACAAATCTGTGATAATTGGAAGAACTTCCAATTTGACTGGGAACTCCAGTGGATAGCCAGGTTATCCTTGGCACAGAGCAAGACAGAGGGATTTACAGGCCAAGGAGGTGTGAGAACATCAAATATACCCCTGAAACCACATTTCCTCACCTTCAAGAAGAGCTGGAAACCATTGAGAAGTGTTTTACTCTTTTGCTTCCTCAAGAAGACTTTCCAGATGACAGCAAGGTCCTGCAGGTCCCACTGGGGACTCTCTGGCCAGCTGGGGGTGTGGGAGGTCACCTCAGCCCTGGTGGCATCATCCACAGAAGTGATGATCCAAACACACAGGCAGGAGACGAGGTTTGCATCCTGCAAATGCCACAAGGATGGGTTTGCACCTCCCCTGCTGGGTGACAGGGGTCACACAGCTACCCCAGAACACAAAAGCAGGTTGGACAGCAGCAGGCACAGCCAGCAGCTGTATTTATTTCCCAGAGATAAAGTGCAGACTCACAGGGCAGCAGGCAGCCAGCACACTGAGGATGGGGGCCTGGGCCCTGAGCCCCTCAGCCAGCAGCTCCCAGCAGGGGCTGGGGCTCTCCTGGCACTGCAGCAGCACCTGGAACAGGCTCCCTGCATGGGCCCTGCCAGCAGCAGCAGGCTCAGCACCCAGCAGCCTCCCCAGGGCCAGCTCCAGGTGATCCTGCACCACAGCAGGGAAATCCTGCACCAGGGGAAGCACCTGTGGGGAAAACAGCACCAAAACCTTGTGAGCCAGAGGAGAGGGCAGCAGCATGGAAGCACTGAATACAAAACACACTCTTCAAATTCAATTCTTACAACAACTTTGGAGATCCAGAGAGGAAAAAGGGATCTGTAGGTGTGAATTATTCTAATGAAAGAGTGAAGCCCAAATGTCTCCTAGAGAGCCTCAGTTCTGTTCTCTTGTAGTGCAGCAGCAGAGCATGAAAAGGCTCTACTTGGGGGCTTTACAGATTCCCCAAAACAAGGAGATCCAAGTTAGAATCCTAGGCCTGCTAAGCATCATCTTATCTGGAATTACCCAGTTAATTTCCTCACGTGACTTTTCCCAATTACTTTTTTTGGAGTATTTTATTTATTTTTAAATCACGTTCAAAACCAAAGGTGGAAAATTTGGATTCTCAAAAGTTTCAGTATCTTTACCAAAATTTCAATATGAGTTTTGAAAGGGAAATGAGTGGCTTTATTATAACTTACACTGAACATCTGGCAACTCTTCCATTAAAAAAAAAAAAGCAGTAAGTACTTGAGTTTAAATTAAATTTCCCAGTGTGGCAGCAAGGGAAGGGCAACCACAGCCCAAGGGCATCAATATCCTGAGAGAACCAAAGCCCAGGAACTGCTGAGGCTCCTGCTGTCTCCACACTGGGATTTTCTCTGGCCACAGCCCCAGTTCAGTGCACACACAGCTCACCTGGGCTGGCTGGTGGCCGTAGAGCTGGGCCTGGATGAGGAACTGCAGCCACTGGTTGGATCTGGCACATTCCCTGAGGAAGGACGTGCTCAGCTCCAGGCCATGGAGCTGGCAGAACTGCATCACCAAGGACCACTGCCTGCTGGACTCACTGCAGGTCCTGCAAGGGATTCAGAGAGCTTCAGATGCAGAGAATGCAGTACTTGCAGATGTTCAGGTATGAAGTGACCCTGTGAGCAGCCAGGTCACAGCCCCTGGGAGCCTCCCCCGAGGCAGGCACTGCCCTGCCCTGCCCTCTTTGCTGTTACCTGACACACAATAACCAAAACAACCAATAACCAAAGTCAGTGCCCAGCCCCCATCTCCCAGACAGCCCCCCAAACCAGGCTGCTCTCACCTCTTTATTCCCTGCTGCTCGATGGAATCCCAGAAAGCCTCTTCCAAGGAGGCCAGAACTGCTGCTGCTGCTGCTTTCTCACCATCAGCCAACTTTGTGAACTTCTCCACTGTTTGAAAGAACACATTCCTGAGCTGCTATTTGGGATCAGAGCCAGGGCAGCATTTCCAAGAGTACCAGAAGCTCCTAGTGGGGAAAGCAGACACCTGTGGCTCTAGAGTTAGAAATTCAACTTTCTGAAGTTATTTCTAGGATAAATTTAATTCCCCACAGCTTTGATCACCCTGCAGGTGTGGGACAGTAACTGTAAGACAGTTTTTAATTAGAAAGGAGAAAGGAGATTTGGCAGTGGGCTTTGTTTAACTGTAATATTATTAGAAGTGATCCTCACTAATATCAGTCCTGGGCAGCAGCAGGACAGTGTCTGTTAGATCCTGATAGAGGCTGTGTCAGCTCCTGCCTTGTTTGACATGACAGGATCAGAATGCACCTTCAAAATTAGTCAAAAAGCAGGAACAAGAGAACAACAAAGTTCTCAGATGCTTTTGCTGCACTGCTGAGCCATCAGGCAGCATCCTGGCCTCCCTCCCTGCTTCTCCTTCCCAGAAATGCACAAGGGAGACCAAGACCTTACCCAGGGAGTCCCTGTGCAGAGAGGCCCCAGTGCTGGTGCTGGGGCTGCAGATCCTGCTGGCAGCCCTGAGCTCCACACGCAGGCACAGGCTGTCCAGCCCCAGCAGCTCCAGGAAGCAAACACAGGCTGCAGCCACTGAGGGGATCCCCAGGCAGGACAGAGCCAGAGCCTGGGCCTCCCGAGCTGCCTGCTGCACCCTGCAAGCAGCAACACACAGCTGAGGTTAGCCACGGCCAGCAGCAGTGACCCCAAACACTGCCAGCTCCACTGAGCCCCCAGGGCCATCAGCATCAAAGGCAACTAGGAGCTAAAAATTTCATGTTTAAAGAAAAAGTGAGTGTGAGAATGAAGGCTCACATGTGACCAGCAGAGTTTGTAATTTAACACGTTTATCAAAACCTAAATTGGAATTTCAGTGGAATGAAGCCAAGTGGGATTGGTGTTCTAATTAATAAAACACCCCCTCAGCTGCTGGGGCAGAGAGAGCCTTTGCAGAGCTCTCAATCCACTGCAGCACCAGAACCTGAGTCTGACCTGCAGATGGTGCTAAAACGTCCCCAAAGGCTTTTTGCACTGAAATAATCCTGTGTCCCTGACTGTCTGTTAAACATGACTTCACTCCACATTCATGTTTCCCTTTCAGCCCCAGCTGCACACAGCTTTTGCCCCAGTTTACACAAGAGAAGCCAACCTGTGTGGAAACAATGGAGAGAAACAAACAGTGACTAACACACAAACCAGACACTGCAGAAACAAAGAGATTTCTCCTAATTCCCACACTAAACAGAGAATTTCATGTATTGAAGCAAGATATGTCATTTGACTGTACCCTTCTGAACACCTCATTTTGAAGCTTCAGCCAGAACATTTAATTCCATCAACCTCCAGTGCATTTTTTGCCTTGCTAATTAAACCAACGAAGTGTAACTATTAGGAAATGTCAAAGAAAAGGGGCATCATTTTCTACAAATCCATCTAGGGGCTCAGGTTCCTAAAAGAGCCCAACCATGTTTGATCTGACTGGAATATTTTCCTTGCTTCCCTTGTGCAGATTTTACTGAGGCAATTCCTCAATTATGTCTGGGGCTAAATTTCTGAACTTTCAACCTGAACCTTATACTAGATTCTAGGGCTTTTTACTCTCTTAAGGCACTTAAAGCATATTCTTACTTACTGAAAACTAACACTTTTACTTTATGTGACTCAATAATATTTCTACTAACTTAAGACTAAGACTTCTACTTTATATCTATGTGACTTAATAATATTTCTACTAACTTAAGACTAAGACTTCTACTTTATGTGACTTAATAATAAAAACTAAAGCTTACACTTCTGTGTGGCTTAATACATTTTAATTTCCCTAAAGGCTTCAATGCAAGTCAAGCTCACCTCCCTCCAGGTGATATGTGATTTCTAACCTTGGGGACCCCCCCCAGTGGCCCTGGGGAGGATGGCTGCCCTGGCAGTGCCAGCTGTGCCCTGTGCCACACTCACAGCTGCCCGGGGGCTCTGCTCCTGGCCAGCTGCTGGCCCAGGAAGGTGCCGAAGGCGAAGGCGGGGCGCCCGTGCTGCAGGTAGAACAGGAAGTCCAGGCTCTCCAGCACAGCGTGCCTGCTCACCAGCTGGGGGCTGGAGAAGTGGGGCAGCTCACTGCAGCCATCTGGGAACAGAGCAGCACTGTCAGGGGGACACAGCTCCATTCCAGGCAGCAGCAATTGCAATTCCAGCACACGAGGGGAGAACCAGACATGGCTGCTCTGGCTCTAAACAGACCTTGGCACATCCAAAACCACACTGGAGTCCCACTGCCCACTGCAAAAGCAGAGCTCTGCATCCCCTCAGCTTGCTTTTCAAAGAAAACATTGTTTTCTTAGCTTACATACTTTGTCTGCAAAGAGCTTACTGCAAAAATCTAGAGTTTCAGTTCAAAACCCAATTTTCATGAATTACACTTTTTTTCTTGTGAAAGAAACGCCCTTTTGAATAAATTTATCTGCCAAATAATTCCCCTGGAATGTACTTTGCTTTAGGTGCTCAGGCTAGGGAAGCAGGTAAACCTTGGCAGGGACATACCTGACACAGCAAGAGTGTTTGTTGACTGCCAGCCAAACAACTTCGTGGGATCAAAGGGCATTAATGACTGAAAGACCAGAAACAAAATATACTGAGGAGCTTAAGAATTTCAAGTCACTGTCCTGTAATTCTCAATTTCTAATTCTCTTACCATTACTAACATTTTGAAATTTCAATGTTGTGATTTCTGCAATATTAAACACCTTGCCCACTGAGCACTGCAGGAACATCCCTCTCTGACATTGCAGCAAACTCCCAGGGTACAGACACCACTGGAAAAAGCAGCTCAGGATGAAGCTGGGAACTTCAGCTCCTCATTAAGGATCCCACAGAAACAACCCCTGTCCCCAGGCTTTAGCTGCAAACCAACTTCTCTTCCCCTGGCTCCTGCCAAAAGCCCTGTGTGTACCTGCAGAAGGTGGTAGAGAGAGATGTCAGGAGGCAAAATTCCATGAGCAGTGCAGGAGGGAAACAGAGCAGCCTTGAGCTTGGGGTAAGGGGTCAAGGCCATCTTTAAGAGCTGTGGATCAACTTTCTTGAGAGGTTTTTCTGTATCTTCGTTCTGAAGGACCTACATTGCAAGCAGGCAAAGTTAATTAGGAGGAAACTGCATTCAATAACAACAAAATAATTTGGGGCTGTGCCAATCTACCTCAGGGGAATTTGACATGCAGTGACAACACAGAAAACAGCATCTTTTTGTCTATAAAATGCTTTTAAGCTGCAGCACACCCATGTTCCCCAGCAGCTGGTGCTCCAGGTGACTGCAGTGGGTCAGACACTCTGGGCACCCCCTGTGGCCCTGGGGACATTTTTCTGTCAGAGCCACGAGTGCAAGACAGGACAGGGGGATCAGGGGGACAACCAGGAGCCCCTGGCAGTACCTGGTCGATGCCCCCAGGCCCATAGACCGTGGTGGCCAGGGCCAGCAGGGTCCTGCCCTCCAGCAGGATGCTGCTCACACCCCCCTGGCTGCTGGGCATCAGCATCTGAGCATTGGCCAGACTGGCCTGGAAAATCATCTTGGGATCTGCAAAGCAAACAAAAGTGACGTTTCATACCATGCAAGACCAGTATCAAATCATCAATCACACACTACAGCTGCCCTCTGACTGTGAAAAATGCTGAATTTTCTACTTTTTGTTGCTTTGTTGAAGTTTTCCTCACTTTGCCTATAAACACAGATAAGATGAGCTAAGGTTACCGAGCTCTCCCTGTTGAAACTGCAGCTCTGCCTACACAGACCCACTGGGGTTGAGTCCCACAGTTCAGCACTGGAGTGGCTCAGTTCTTTATCCTACACTGATCACACTTGCTAAAAAAAGCTTCACTTGGGATTATTTTTGGCTTTTGTTAATGTGTGACTCTGCAGAGGATGAAATATTTTAAAAGTGCAATGAGTTAGGGGCACAAATTCTATAAAGCAATAAAGCAAACATATAATCCAAGGGCAGAGAAATCAAAATGCATCACAGGGCCTGGAGGAAGGTTTAATTTTAATGGGATGTATTTTCTTATGAATTCTCCTCCTGTTCAGCCTGTTGGGAATGTAACTGAACTGGAGGTAATGATGATTATACACAAATTCTCATTTCTGTGCAGTCTCCAGATCTTTCAGTACAAATAATTCCAAGCAGGAATCACAATCCAGATTTCAGAGATGAGCAGGTGATGGTCAGGGAGGGGACTGGCCATGGCCAGAGGGTTTGCAGCAGAGCAGAGGTTTAATCCAGCTGTGCCAAAGCCTGGGCTAGGGCAGAAACATCTGGAGGAGATTCCTACCTCGGGGATTGCTGGCAACCCCTCGGCACTGCAGGAGGAACTCAAACCAGGGGTGTGCTTCCTGCAGCTCCTTGTTATCCAGGATGGGGCAGCTTGAGGGGGTCAGACTGGAAATGAATGAGCAGCAGAGTGAAAATGCAGGACTGGGAACCACTGATGTAACACAGCACTGAAGAGCTGGAGCATCCCATGGGTGCAGTTAATGCCAAATACAACTGGTTAGACAAATAACCAGAAAATGAGGTACTGGCTTTTCTTCTGGCCCACTTCTACATTCCTGGTAATTCCAGTGTTAGACTGGAGTTAGAGCTCAGAAATTTTAAGTGCCTAGTGTCCATTAAGTGGCAAGCATTCATACAGCTCCAATACCTAATACTGGTACCACCTCCAAACCCCACTAACCCTAGTTCAGGTGGAAACCTGCAATTTCCTTATCTGTGAACAGGAGCCAACTCACACTTGTGCTTGAAAAAGTTTCTGAATTCTGTAAATTCTGAGTTTCTGAAGAGCGACTTGTCTTGGCTCATTTAGGATTGCACTGCTTATATCATTACACTAATTACAGCTGTAATTGTTTCCTTTCATGACTGACACAGAAATTAATATTAAGACAATCTGATAAAGCTTCAAAGCACAGCTTAAAATCTCACACACTATCCCAGAGTTTCTGTTAAATGACACTGAGGAAAACTCTCCCCACCAACTGTTCAAATTAATTTCCTTCTTTAAATCATGGGATTTGAGGATGGCAAGGGACTATTACCTGTAGTAGTCCAGGTAAGTGTACAGCAGGTACTGCAGGCTGTGCTCCAGGCAGTGCAGGACAAACTGCCCATGGAAGTCCAGGCCACTGGCAGTGCTGTATTTTGGAGCAGGGTGAGGATTCTGCAGGACACCCCCCAGGCACGACAACCTCTGCAGCAGGAGCTCAAAATCTTCCAGCTCAGAAGGGACAAAAATTCCCTTTCTGCCAGAAAAAAGCACAGACACTGATCACACAGCTCTCTCTGACAAGTTCTGCTGGGTGTTCTCAGCTCAGAATTAGGCAGACCTTTCCCTCCCAGGGATGAAATCCCTACTGAGGCAAACACAAGGTGCCCAAATCCATCTGCCTGTGCCCCAACAGCACTGTGGCTACTCCAGGTCACTGCACAGAACAGTGTGAACAGTGGGATGCTCAGAACCTCCTCCCTTGCAGTAAAGTGGGTATCAGGAATATAACCACAGGCAAACATCCCTGAGGGAGGAGTGCTCCTGCTCTCATGGCTCTTACTGTTTTCAGATAACTGAAGGCTGAAGACTAAAATCACATTTATCAATGGATTCGTGCTGTTTCCAAAAAGAGCAGAATAAAAACTAATATGTATCAAGGATTTTATTTCTGATCTTGGCTTCCCACAGGAAGGAGAGAGTGTGAAGCCCTGGGGGCCCTACCTGGCCAGCTTGTTCAGGATGTCCTGTCTCATGTAGGTGCTGCACAGAGTGCTCCTGTCCACGATGCCAGGGCTCAGGGGGGGCCAGGCAGCTGGGCCACAGGGAGCCTGGCAGGGCTCTGACTCCTCAATCCAGGAACTAATGCTGCCCCAGTCATGCTGGGCTGTCAGGTGCATCCAGAGAGCCTCAGCACTGCAGCTCTTCAGTTCTGGGTTTCAAAGAGGCAAAGGCATGAAAGCAGCACACACAAACACTTCTGAGGGAAATGCTGGTATTTTCTTACACAGAATCCTGGAATGGTTTGGACTGGGACCTTAAAGGGCACCCAGTTTTTTGGGTAAGGACACCTTTCACTATCCCAGATTGCTCCAAGCCCCCTCCAGCCTGGCCTTGGGCACTGGCAGGGATCCAGGGGCAGCCACAGCTGCTCTGGGCACCTGTGCCAGGGCCTGCCCACCCTGCCAGGGAACCCTTCCCTCCAGGATCCAGGATGGAATAGGATGAAACCCATCACCACCCAATTCCACTGATAATAAAAATAAAGAGTAAGTGACCACTGTGATTGTGCCCACTCCCTCACAGCAGCTCCAAGCTGTGCCAAAGAGATCCTAACTCCCAGCTGAAGCCCCCAGCCCCTCAGTACTTGCCTTGGCGTGGTTTCCTGGGGAGCAGAATCATCTCCTGCACCAGCTCATCCCACCAGTGAGCCCAGTTCAGCATCACCCTGAGGCTCCTGCTGCAGCCCAGCTGCACCAGCACTGCCTGCTGCTCCCTCCTGCAGCTGCTGAACCTGCAAGGGCTGGGGTCAGCCTGGCCCAGCAGAGCCCAGCCCACAAACCCAGCCAAGTTCCCAGCCTGGCAGTGCCACAGGGACTGACTGCAGCCCAAGGACTGAGAACTAAAATCTGCCTCGTTTTCCCAAAGCTGACATAACTAATTATGAGGATCATAACAGTTTTACCCTTGTTTAATTATTATGATTACCATAGCTGTAAAATGATTTTTCTAGGTTATTTAGTTTGCTGTATTATGGACATCACAGATCAAAACCAGAGCAAACATCTGAACACAAATAACTGAGCAGTAGTTCCAAAATTATTCTTACAAATGCTTCATTTGAAGCAGCAGAGCTCTGTCACCCTCACAATTTTGTCGTGACTCACACAACAGTTTGTCATGAGAGAACATGACAGCAACTGCTGCATTAATGAGAAAATTACTCAGCCCCCACACTGACTCTGATTTCTGCAAAGACCAGTGTGAAATTAATGAAATTAAAGACTGCATTTGTTAGTGCAGTAAATCTCACAGAATGCAGAATCTAGCACATTTTACATCCTATTAATGCTATTAATCAATAATTAAAAGTAATAACCCACATTACCTGGGAAGAGACTGAGTCTCTTCATTTTCTTGGAAGGACTCTGAGTAGAAGCTTTCAACCTGATGCACAAAGTCTATCATTTTCTTCTCTTTTTCAGAAAAATAATTTTCTTCTTGTAAGGTTTTCACCTTTAATTCAAATTAAAGCGTTACTTCCAACTGTTAAAGCATTACCTCCAACTGCCCCCAATTTTTATCTATATTTAATATATTTGAGTTGTAAACAATCCTACAAGTGCAAACAATTAATCAACTGTAGGGAAAGATGGTAGAAGCAGAGAGCAATGCATTTAAATGACAGGAGGAGCCCAGGACAAATAAATGACATTGAGACAGCTCTCCACCTGCAGATGCCAAGGGGCAGGGAGCCCCAGGAGCACAGGGGAGGATGCAGTACCAGCCCAGCTCCAGCCTGGCTTTGTTTCCCTCAGCACAAACACTCAGGCTCAGCCCTTGCTGCACCCACCAGCAGCTCCCTGACGTGTCTGTCCTCGGTGTGGAAGCAGATCTTGTGCAACTCCTGCTTCACATCCAAGCCCTGGCACAAAGGAGACACTCACTGTAAAAGTGCCCACAGAACCCACTGAAAACATCAAATCCACCATGAACACAGCTGCCTTCCCTCCACAGCCCTGACAGATGGCACTGTGACAGCCCCTGGTGTCCCCAGCACTGGGGTACAGACCTTGGGACACTCCCCAGGCAGAGCCACCCTTGTTCTGCTGCCAGCACCTCTGCAGCTCTTCAAACAATTCCATTTTCACCCTAATCCCACCCATTTCTGCTGCAATCCACTCCTCCCCAGGAGCCCCAGAGGCTCCCCCAGCCCCAGGGCAGGCTGCAGGTCCCTGCCCTGCTCTCACCATGTTCCTCAGCAGCTCTGAGGCCTCCCTGGTGCTGCCCCTCAGCAGACAGTCATAGGCCAGGTTCAAACCTGTCTGCAGAAACTCCTGCAGGCTCTCAGCAGGATGCTGCTGCCTTCTGAAGAAGATCTGGGCCTCTGGTATTTTGTTGCTTAGGATGGCCTCAGCAATGACTTCCTAAAGGGAAAAACAAGAACACACTGATCTGTGTCATCCCTATGTTGATTTTCCTGCTCTGTGCTTTAAGACATTTCCACACAAATATCTCCTTATATAAAGTTCATCACAGTAGTAAAAACTGGGTGATTCATTTTCACCTCTGGTGTCAGCTTTTCCCATTCCTGGCTCTCTTCTATCTCAGGCAGGTCTTCATCCAGGTCAGCTCCTGTGGGCCCTGGAGCCACGGGTGGGCGAGGATATTTCCTCAGGAATTTTCTCAGTTTAATGATGTAGTCAGTTAAAATATCTGCAGCCTTCTGCAGGAATTCATCAGGTTCTGCCAAAAAGCATGCAAGATATCAGTTAAATGGGAATGCACAGATAGGATTTCAATGTTCAGCAATGCAGAATGAATAAATGTGCTGATCAATAAACAGAAATCTCTCAGAGGGAAGAGCACATCAGCTCTGTCCCCTGTACAGGCAGTGGGAGCCCAGCACTCCCAGCACCCTGCCAGGACACAGCCACAACCCCACAGAGCTCCCTGCCCTCACTGGGGGGTTTTCCTGCCCAGGGACCAGGAAAGGAGAACTGAAATCTTGTATTAATCCAACCAATTATTAGTCAGGTAAATCCAATCTGAAACACAGGGATGAACATCTTTCACTCAGTTAATTCCAGTATTTTTTATGTTAACTCTAGGCAGATTTAAGCTTTTAATTAGAAGAATTAGCTGTCCTTACTTACTAAAACGAGACATCAGTGGATATGACCCAGCAGGAGTGCTCTTACCCTCTGTGTGCACAAAGATCTCCTCCAGCTGCCTGGTGAGGAAAGTCAGGGTGAGGTTCAGGAGCTGCTCAGAGAACTGTTTGCTGTGAGGCTCCAGATCATTGTCTTGGATTGCTGAGTAGAGCAGGTTTAAAGCTGGCCTGAGCTCCTCCAGATCTGCAATGGTTCCAGAAACAGTTCACACATCTGCATCCTGCACAGCCCCAGGGAGCCAGGGAAGGAAATCACCTGTGCAGCTGCAGCCTCTGCACTTACTTCTCAGGTAGGACTGGGAGGAACCATCCCCAGGGTGCTCAGAACCAGGGCAGGCTGCAGGCAGACTGAAAACACTTTCTTTGCTCTTTAAAAACAAGTCCACTGTGTCCAGCTGGCGATTTTCCAACCCTGCCTGGACAAACATGAAACAGAACAATTAAGCATGGATTCTAAACCCATTCTAGCCCTGTGCACTCACTGCTGGGATTCTGACTCCTGACAGACTGCACACACAGAAAACCAGCAGGGATTTAAACTCTGTGTGCAGCACCTGAAGCCTGAAATAATGAAGTGACCTGGACAGAACCTGCCAGGCTCTGCTCAAACCCTGCCCTGGATCTCCACACATAAAATGTTATTGCAGCAACATGAAGTAAATACCAGGAGAATCAGGACTCTGAATAAGCTTACAGCAATTCTGTAAGAACAGGACAATAAACTCAGAAATCCAGTTCCAAGGATTTCTTTTCATATTTAACATTTTGCAAGAGGACAGAACTGTTGCAGAAGCTGGCAAAATTGCTTTTGGGTCCAATTAAGAGGGAATTTTGAGCACTGCTTTATTCTCTTTTATTTTACTAATGTGCATTCACTTTGCTGCTGTACTTCTCCCTCTGGGTTACTCATCATTGGGTTTTACTGTTTATTTAATAACTAAACCACTTCCTTTTGCCCCTAGGTTTGAGCCACACTTTTAGTTGTGTGTAAACCCACACTGGCACTGCTAAACTGCACCCAATACTTGGAAAGACAGAGTTTATGACTTGCAAGACACGAGGCAGCTCTCCTCACCTCCAGGGCATGGATGGGAATGGAGCACCTCTCCCAGCCATTGAGGTGACACACAGAATCCACGACCCCAGCGCTGCCAAACATCATCAGCCTGGTCAGGAACTCCTCCTGGGTCACACCAAACAGGACCAGGGACAGGCCACGCTCTGAAAGGCACAACCCAGCCAGAATTAGAGACAGAGCAGCTACTGCTTGGGCAGCAGCACCTGCACCCACTGCTGCTTCCAGAAGAGTGAGGCAAAGCTGCAGCGGCTGTGTTGGGATTTCACCCCAGCAGGAATGCAATGGAAATCACCCAGGACCAGCCAGGTGAAACACTAAACACCCTGCAGAGCTGTCTCAGCACAGTTCATGGCCCCTCACCTGTCAGCAGCAGACACAGGGGCACCTCTGCACTGCACTCCACAAAGACACTGCTGCTGCCAAAGTGGGAACACGTCACGGCCTGCGACTCCAGATCCCAGAGTGCCAGGGACAGCCCCGTGTGCTGAGCCTGCACCACAAACACAGCTGAGGCTCCAGTCACCAGCTTGCACTCCACTGTCACCCTCTCCTGGGCTGCTCCCACTGGGATTTGTGCCCACTGCTGCCCTGCACCCCCAGGGGCTGCAGCCTGGCTCTGCAGTGCCCGGGAAGCCGCCCACGTAACACGGGGAACAAAGGCCACCATCTTCTCTGGATCCTCACAGATTTCAGGATCATGATCTTCAAGGTGGGTAAAAAACTGATACCAAGGCAAGTTCAAGTCGTTCACCAAATCTGGAGAGGCTGGTGTTCTCCTTCTCCTCACTCTGTCCCACAGTGAGGATAAGTGTGCCTTCCAGGACCTGCAGAGGGGACACAGGTCCAGTAACACCAGGTGTCACTCCAGGAACAAGGCAGGTAAAGCTTTCTCAGTTAAATAAAATGCACTTCCAGCTTATAAAATCCATCCAGCATCCTGCATTTTAACCTTACCATGGCCTCTTTATTTGCATTTAAATACTACCTGCAGCCAAGCTGAGTGACCACAGCTGCATCAGCTGACAATATCCACGTTTAGCATTTTTAGCAAAAAGTTTTCTTTTCCTCACAGAAAATGCCCCAATTAAAAAACAGTAGAACAGAATTAATTCCAGAACTGAATCTTTCTTATCTATGCACCAAGTTATAACTGACATGCTTTAATAGTATCAATGCTCTAAGACTTAATGGTAACCCCCAAGCAGCAATTCCTGTTTGGAAGCTGTTCAATGCTATATGTAAAGCTTGGCTACCCTAAATTCAAAAGATTTACAGTCAAATGAGCTGATTTTACCTGTCACAGCTACAACTGAATAAACAAACCAGCAGTTCATTATCAGTGACCCAAAGGAGGCAGAGCCCAGCCCGTGTCAGGTCCCTCCCTCCTGTACCTGTCTGTGCGGAAGGGCAGCGACAGCAGCTCCATGCTGTGCTCAGAACTGGCCAGCTCATCCTCATCCAGGCCCTCTGCAGGCTTCACTGGCAGAGTTTCAGGATCTCTCTTACAGAGCAAATGTTCAGGGAACTGTCTGTAAAGAAATAAGTACAAAGTTCCACCTTGCTCAGGTAATTTAAGATGTTTTTTCACGTTCATCCTCCAGGAGCTCTCAGTGCAGTTTTCCCTCAGGTTAAGAGGTGAGCCATCCAAACCTGATGCTCTCTCCTTTGAGGTGGACACCTCAAATCTAATTACTACCTGGCCCTAATTTATCAAGCTGAACCAGCAAAGCTGTACCAGCACAGTTTGATAATTCCATACCCCACAGTATTTCTAAAAGGTGCTACCACCCACCCTGGCACTGAGAGCACCTCATCTTCCTGGAAAAAATATGAAGGGCAAGACAAAGTTCATCAACTTATTATCAGATAGATGTAAAAAAAGAGATGTTATAGAGACAGTTCCATTTGTGAAAATGACAGACAATAAATTAGAGCAAACAATGAAAGGACCATGCTTAAACAAAGAGGAGATTTCTGCTGCAGCACAGAACTCAGAATGAAGGAGTACAGAGCAAGACTTGGGCTCAGCTCAGCCCAAAGCCTCCCCTGGGAGCTGTACCTGAAGTAGGGGGTGAGCTGCACAGCCAGGGCACTGTGGCTGCTGCTGGTCACCACGGCTGTGCTGAGGTCAGGGGACACTGCCAGGCCAGCCAGGGGGGACACAGGGGCTGGGCCCTGCCCCTGCCCAGCTCCCAGGGCCACACTGACCTTCCCTAAGGTGGCACCATCAGAGCAGCCAAATATGTCTGCAAACAGCATCAAGGAAAAGCTCAGGAGTGCCCAAGAGAGCAGTTACACACGAGGGGAACGTGGTGAATTTGGGCTCCAAGAGGAGGAAAAGCAACCTGAGTTTATTGTACTTAATGTGCAGAGAAGATAAGCAGGAACAGGTTAAATCCAGGTAGAACTGACAGGCTGAGCCCATCCCAACACACAAACCTGCCTCCCAAGCTGACTGCCTGTGTGCCTGCAGATCATTTCTGTCTCAATTAAGCAATGAGGTGACAGCAGCAGTCAGCCTGCTGTCCACACAGACCCATGAACCAAACCCATAAATCAAACTATTAATCCAGTGGGAAACAGATCTGCAGTGGGTGCTGGAAACCCTGGACACACAACTCTGGCACTTCTCTACAATAACCAGGATTTGCCTACACAACTTTCATTGCAGGCACCACTTCAAAGTCTTTAAAGAAATTTCTGCCCAGCCCTGACAGCAAAGAGAAGCAGCTTTGCTCTTGCAGATGATTCTCCCCAGTCTCTCTTGCAAAGGATACAAATCCAGCCAGCACTGTCCAACAGGAACAGGATCCCCCTGCAGAAGTGGGAGTCTGTAATTCTCCCCACAGCTTCTGGAGGCAGAGCCAGGGCGAAGCAGCCACAGCTCTCTGGGGGTGACTCTTCCCCAGCAAAGGTCAGGTGCACAAGGATACACTGGTTGAGCAGAAGTTTGCACTTGTTGTTTCCAAAAGACAGAATCTTCACAGAGAAAATTGAAGGCAGACCTGTAAATTTAAATGTACTTTAATTTTGGATTACAGCCAGCTGGGACTTTTGATTTGTAAAGGAATGCCAAGAAAATGACAGCTCAAATTCATTGTCCCAGTTACCACCCTAACAGAAGGTGGGATTGTTGAAATCTCACTTTCTGTGCCAGGGGCACTAATTCTAGAACAACTTCCCAAAAGTTTTTATGTGGCTTTTTCAGTGGACAATACTATGAAGAAGATAAAAAACCCAGCATAAAATAGGATTTCAGTCAGCACTGAGAAGAAAAGCTACAAACTTTGGAAATAAAATATTTTAGGAAGGAAGCCTGTTTAAGAACCTGTAAAACACCAAAGGCTCATTCTAACTGCACACTATGCTAATCACAAAATACAAGGTTAAGTGTTTAATTAACATTGCAAGATTATTTATGAGTCCATCCCCATCAGTCTCAATATTAAAATTAAAATTTGAGAGAGCAGGGCTGCATACATTTTATTAAAACTCATTTTTAACTTCGCATCACTCCAACATGAACCTGCAAGAGTTTAATTATTTCTAACACTGTCACCTTTGAATATCCCCATTATTTTTCAAGCCCATGAATCCTCCTGATCATACTGGATCAGTGTGGGGGTACCTGAAATTCCCTGGTGCTCAATCCCACTGCCTGATCCATCCCCCCAGGAGCAGCAGAACCAGACCTGCAATATCCCACACATGCAACACACTGGAATTTACTCACTTATGTTTTTAGCTTCAAGGAGCTTTTTAAGTGTCTCTTCCTTACAACTGTGCAGGGAATTTGGGTTGTGTTTTCCATCTTCCACATTGAATTCATAGACAAACAGGTCATGGCTCTGAGCAAGAGCCAGGAGTTTTGTCTTGTTTGATTGCAAACCATCATCTTCTGTGCTGTCCCACATGAAGCTGCAGATAAAACATGCAGGAAGGGTAAAACATTCAGAAAGGGTAAAACATTCAGGAAGGGTAAAACATGCAGGAAGGGTAAAACATTCAGGAAGGTTACTGGCTTTATTCCCTTTCCCCATTTCCCACACTGAACAGCTCTGGAAGTGCACTGAGGATGGACAACACCTTCACTTCAGCAGTGAAGACTCTGCTGTCAGCCCCTCCCTCCCAGCCCTGGAACTGCTTCATCCTCAGCAGGACAGAGCCCGAGGGATCCCAGCTCCTCCTCCTCTCCAGGATAAAGGATAAAACCTCCAGGATGGAGGTTTCCATCCTGCTGTATTCTTCACTTCAGTCACCCAGGACACGAGGGATGCTCTGCTTTGGGATGTGAGGAGGGACAGCAGAACACACTGCCCATGTCCAGATTTCTTCCCTGGTTTTTGGGCAGAGGAACTGTCCAGGTGTGTCACAGCTGCTCCGTGGTGATGGGGAGGGGGCAGGGCACTGACAAACCCTTCTCGTTCGTGTGATAACTGATAAATGATTCGTGTTAACCATAGAAGCTCTGGAGTTGGTATAAACCAGAATACTTAAAATAAGAAAAGAACATGGACCTAGATAAAGGGAAATATATGATTAAACCCACTCTGT
>JAODHX010000660.1:19638274-19650419 GCA_027576295.1 Cossypha polioptera | reverse complement strand
TGACCAATTGTCCCAAGAGCTGTTCCACGAAGTTTGGAAGTTTCTTTGACCACCACTGCTTACCTTGCAGAATTACTCCAACAAAACAATAACAATTATTGATGACTACAAGGAAAACCAGACTATAAAAAGGGAGCTGCAAATCAAGTTGGGTGGAAGCGTGCAGTGGGCAGTGACCCCTCACGTTTTCCCCAGCGCTACTTGCTCTGTCTATATAAAGTAAACCCATCTAAATTTTGCTGAATATCGAGACTTTGTTTCTGATTTATAACATTCGCTTGGGCTTCTGGGCGAGCTGCCCAGCTAGCCCAGCAGGCAGCCCCGGCTCCCCTCTCCCAGCCCATCCCTCACTCTCTCAGCCTGGCTCCCCTCACGGCCCCGGCTCCCCTCACTCACTCAGCCCGGCTCCCCTCACAGCCCCAGCTCCCCTGGCAGCCCCGACTCTCCTCACGGCCCCGGCTCCCCTCACGGCCCCGGCTCCCCTCACTCCCTCAGCCCGGCTCCCCTCGCAGCCCCGGCTCCCCTCACAGCCCCAGCTCCCCTCACTCACTCGGCCCAGGCTCCCCTCACAGCCCTGGCTCCCCTCACAGCCCCGGCTCCTCTCACTCACTCGGCCCGGCTCCTCTCACTCCCTCAGCCCGGCTCCCCTCACAGCCCCGGCTCCCCTCACTCACTCGGCCCAGGCTCCCTCCAGGACGCTGCCCCGGGCCCGGCCCGGCCTCAGCGGCTCCAGGCAGATCCCTCCTGTGAGCAGCACCGTGCCCAGAGCGTCCCGGGCTCTGCTCAGCCGCACCCGCGCCCATCCCGGCGGCTCCCCCGAGCGGGGCACCAGCAGCACACGCAGCTCTGCCCCCGCCGCCGCCGCCATCCCGCTCCTCGCTCTCAGCGCCGCCCGGCCCGAGCCGCCGCCATCTCGGCGGGGCCGCCCCTCGTTCCGGTCAGCTGGACGGCGCCAGGCCGGACTACAACCCCCAGCATGCACCGCGGCGCAGCAATGTGCTCTGGGCCGCGACTACAACCCCCAGCATGCACCGCGGCGCAGCAATGCGCTCTGGGAGCTGTAGTCCCCGCCGCTGCCGCTTCTGTCTTTAAGCAGAATTTCCTTTATTGTTAAGTAGAATTCTCTATATCTTTTCTCTGATCTCTGTTGCACATCCTCATGGCATTTCTGTGTTTCCACCCTGGGGGCGGGGCTGTGCCGGGGATATCTCTGTGTCCCGGGGTCTCTCCCTGTCCCCATTCCGTGTCCCAGGATCTCTGCCTGTCCCGAGGTCCCTCTCTGTCCCCTCTCCCTGTCCCAGGATCTCCGCCTGTCCAGCCGCCATTGGTCACTCTCTGTCCCGCCCCTCACCTCCATTGGCCGCTCTCTCCCCGCCCCTCTCCGCCACTGGCCGCTCTCTGCCCCGCCCCTCTCCGCCATTGGCCGCTCGCTCCCCGCCCCTCATCTCCATTGGCTGTTCTCTGCCCCGCCCCTCTCCGCCATTGGCCGCTCTGTCCCCGCCCCGCCCCACGCGGAAGTGCCGGGCCCGGGCCGATGGCGGAGCGCGGCCATGGCGCTGGTGCTGGCGCTGCTGTGGCAGGCGCTGGGCCGGGTGTGGCGCAGCCCCGGCAGTAGCGCCCGCCATGCGCCCCCGAGCCGCGCCATGGAGCACGACAGGGCCATCGAGGTCTACGGTGAGCCCCGGGCTGCCCTTGGGGGGGAACCCGGCGGGTCCTGAGGGGCCGGGGCGGGGAGAAGGGGCCGCGTTCGGCCTCTTGGGGCTTCCAAACATCGACAGTGCGGCTCGTGGAGAGGCCTTTTATGAAATCCCGCCGAGATTCCTTATTGCTGCTCCTTGTCCCGTGCCTCAGATATCATCCGGACTATCCGGGACCCGGAGAAGCCGAACACTCTGGAGGAACTGGAAGTGGTGACGGAGAACTGTGTGCAAGTGCAGGAGATAGGGGAGGATGAATATCTGGTCATCATCAGGTTTACACCGACAGTACCTCATTGCTCCTTGGCCACTCTGATCGGTGAGATTCCTTTAATTCCATCAGAAACAAGGAGCACAAGGTTCACTTGGCCTTGTCTGGATGCCATCAGTCCCAGTTCAGGTTCACTCCTGCCTGGCTGTGTTGGTTTGACCAGGAATTGCATCCTGAGAACCCAACCACCAATGCAAGCCAACCAAAAACCAAACCAAACTGAGCAAAAAAACCCAGATCCAGAGAAATGGGGACACCATCTGTTTGTGTCATTAGGGAATCTCTTCAAAGGGAACCCCTTAAAACTGCTGGGAAGTGGTGCAGAATTCCTTCTTTGTATTCTCCAAGTTACTTCATTAATATTATTAATTGACAATTTGTCAGCTCTTAAATTAAAAAAAAATAAAATTACAACTTTCTGCTTGTCCCCTTTCCCTCTGTGGCTTGTACAAAAGGAATTGTCAGTTACACTGACTGTTAAACGTGGATTCTCTGAAAATGCACCTCAGACCTTGAATTTTACAGGAAAATCTCTTCTGTTTTCACAGGCCTTTGTTTAAGAATAAAACTTCAGAGATGTTTGCCTTTTAGACACAAGGTAAAGTGCCTGGTTTGAAGCCTATTTTAAATTCCATGAATGAATGGCAGCCTCCCTGAATTAAACACAGTGATTCACAGACCTTCAGGGACTGACCACACTTATGTAAAGAGCTCATTAATTACCTGAGGATTTCTGCAGGTGGTTTTGGGGTGGTGGTTGTGGTTTTGTAGCTGCAGGCTCCACACTGAGCACTGCAAAGGGAGCCCTTGGCAGCAGGGGTGACAGGCCTGGGGGGGGTGGGGACAGCCCAGGAAGGGATGAGTTCCACTGTTCCTGACTCTGCTGATCTCTCCTCCAGCTGGAGATCTACATTTCTGAGGGCACACATTCCACGGAGGAGGACAGTGAGTAGAGCCTGTGCATGCTGCTGCTTCAGCCCCTTGCTGCTCTGCCCTCTCCTCCCCTGCCTTCCCAGAAATTAATCCTCTGGGAAAACTTGAGAACCAAGTGGCATCGAGGTGTCCCCAAGGCTCTGTGACCAGCTGCTTGCTGGGGGTTTGGTTTTATAACAAACCCCCTCAGCTCTGGCAGGTGGTGTGTTTGGAACAAAAGGAGGAGCTGCCTCAGTGCTTGGTCCTAAAATCCTGACACCAGGAATGGGCATTTCTCAGGCAGTTTCTGCAGTAAAGCTTGCAGGACATGGATGTTCTGCCCCAAGCAGGGCCCTGGGCTTGAGCCTGCAGTGTCTGCCAAAAATGGGGTATTTTTGCTAAAACAGCTACAAAGTGAACCTGGGCTACTAATGAATCCTGAATTTCACTCTTGGTGTTGGGCAATGCCACTGGAACACCTCACATCCTTTCCCTGAGCTAGAAAAGTGACCAGAATCTCATTTCTGGTGGTTGTTTTGCTGTGACCGAGTTTGCCTTTGCCTCATTCCCCATTTCCCCTCCCCACAATGTCCTTTTCTCCTGGGCACCCCCACGGCCTGGGGGGTCCCTGGGAGCCCCTGACCCCTGTCCTGGGCTGTTTTGCAGTCAACAAGCAGATCAATGACAAGGAGAGGGTGGCAGCAGCCATGGAGAACCCCAACCTGCGGGAGATCGTGGAGCAGTGCGTGACTGAGCCCGACTGAGACCCTGCCCTGGGACTGCCCTGCTGCAGCTGGGCAAAATAATAATGATCAAGGCCTTGAGTTTCATACTTGAGTTCTTTTTTATCTTCCATGTGGTTTTTTTTAAAGAGAAATTGTTTATAAATGGATTTAAATTATGAGGAATCAGTCTCTAAAGAGTCTGGTGTAGAGTGCTGGGATTTTGTAATTTTTGGTGTCCAGAGGAATATTTTGTGACTCAGAGCAGCACATCTGCATTGCCTTCTGAGAGACATTGTGATATAAATTCAGTTTTGCAAGTTAAATTTCTACGTTGTTTCAATCACTGCACTGTAAAAATAAAACAGATTCTTGTACTGAAATGCTGCCTTCTGGGTCCTGAACTTGCTTTGATTTTTTCTTAAGTTTAGATTTCTATTAGAGAAATTAATTTCATTCAGTTTCTTTGGTGTTGGTAAACATTAAAGCTGAAATTAATTCAGAGAAAGAATCTGGAGCTGAGGGACTGGACTAGAACAAGGAGATTTTTACTGGGACCCAATTCCTGCTAAATACTTGTGCTGTTTTCCCTATGAATGTTTGACATCTCCAATTCTGGAAGCTTTGCTTTATAACCATCCTGAGGGTGAAAAAACTTGATCCTGCTTTTCCTTGTGACTTTCCTGAGGTGTGGGAGGTGACAGCATCCCTCCTTCTGCTGGCTCCCCTTGTCCTGTTCTGTCACTGCTCTGCCCTGGAGCATCCATAACAATTCCAGCTGTGCCACCTTCCTCACTGGGGACATCCCCAGGTTCCCTTCTGGATCTGAGCAGGGATTTACCTTTCCTTGTGCTCAGTGCAGGTGTTCAGGATCTGCCCCAGTGGCTCCTGAGGGGTCTGGGGAGCTGCTCCTTCCTGGGATGCTCCAGTGGTTTGTGGCTGGCTCCACTTGGAGCACAGTGCAAACATCTGCTGGGATTTCAGGGATTTGTGGCTGTTTAAAAATCCCCATTAAGCTTCCCTGAGGGCATGGAAGGAGGGACTGGACTCAGCATTATCAACAGGGGAATGTTCCCCTTGGTAAACCAGTGAACTGCCCCATGGCACAGCAAGGCCCCTCCCCTCAAGTGCCAAATGAGCTGCAAAAATTAATTAAAGGCAGGGGGAAGGAGGAGGAGAACAATCCCCTTTTTTCCACAGGTTTGTGCAGGCATGAAAAAATACTTCTCAACTTCAGTTACTCAGCTTCAATTAAATTTCAGTTAAATTCCAAACTCCTTTGCACCCCCATGGATCAATATATCTCAGAGAGGACACATCCTGCATCCCACCCTGCTGGAAGGGGTCCAGGCAGGGATGGACCTCAGCTCCAGGGAGCCTGAGCTGCCATTGTCTGTTGCCTTCTTTCCTGGAATTTGCCTCTCTTTTTTGCCCTCCAGCAGGGGGGTCGATGTTTTCTTTTCAGAATGCAGATATCTCTGGCAGCAAGGAGGTTCTGAGGATCCTGGGGCTGTGAGATAGCAGCTCCTCTCCTGGGATGGCTCCTGGGGGCTCTCTGTGCCTGCACAGCTCGGTGGCACCAGCAGAACTGCACTGCCAGCTCTGACAAATGGGGAGGGCAGGGAATGGGAGGGCAGGGAACAGGACAGGGAATGGGACAGGGAACAGGAGGACAGGGAATAGGGCAGGGAATAGGGCAGGGAATGGGAGGGCAGGGAACAGGGCAGGGAATAGGACAGGGAACAGGGCAGGGAATGGGACAGGGAATGGGAGGGCAGGGAATAGGAGGACAGGGAACAGGGCAGGGAACAGGAGGGCAGGGAATAGGGCAGGGAATGGGAGGGCAGGGAATGGGAGGGCAGGGAATGGGAGGGCAGGGAATGGATGCTCTGGTGCCCCTAAGGTGACTCCTTGTTTCTGCAGTGCCCTGGGATCCTCAGCCCTGTGCTGGGGCACAAAGAGTAAAAAAATTGCTGCTCTGGAGCAACAATTCGGGAAAACGGGGCAGATCCCAAACCCAGGAATGTTCCCAATTCCTCGGGCGGTGGATCATTGCTGGGGCACTGGGAGGTGACTCCCCAGGAGCTGCTGCACTTCCCTGAGTTTCCATTTAAACTGGGCTTGGGATCCGTGTCCGTCTCCGTGGGCAGAGGCTTTGGGGACACGGGGGGTGACAGAGGAACAGCAGGAGACACCAGGGGAGCAGTGGGGGACTCCAGGGGGATCCCATCGGGCAGGATTCGAGGAGCTGAAGGAACACAGGATGTTCCTGCAAACCCGGGAAAACACAGCGGCCACCGCCCTCACCCGGATCGACAAACCCGAAAATTGTTCCTTCTCGTTATGAATCCTTTACATCTACAGCAGGGAGGGACAACTGCAGAGGGCAGCAGCAAGCCACGGCACCGCCGTGCCGGGAGGAGCCTCCGCACCCGCCCGGCCCTGGGACCACCCGGGACCACCCTGGGGCCACCCGGGACCATTCTGGGGCCACCCGGGACCATCCCGGGACCGTCCTGGGGCCACCAGGGACCACCCCGGGACCATCCTGGGAACTCCACGGGCTCCGGGACCATCCCAGGACCATCCTGGATCCATCCTGCCTCTGGGTTTCCAGCTGGCCTTTCCAGGTCTGAATCACATTTCCATCCCGAATTTCCAGGCTGAGAATCCTTGCAAAGGGGAGGAAAGGGACGGGGGCTGTTCCCCGGCCGGTGTTTGCACACACTTCACTCGGGCTGAAAGCATTACTCACCGCAGATGGCAGCGTGTCTGTAGACCCGGCTATTTTTAGCAGGAAGGTATTTCTAAATGTTTACAGGCGGCTGAGCCTCCCCTCGGCGCAGTCGGGCCGGGGGCTGCGGGTTTGAGGCAGCCCTGCCCTCCCGCAGCACATGTGGAACAGCTTTATTGACTTTCCCCACCAAATGGTTGCTCCGGGTGAGCAAACACATCGTGCCTTGGTACCAGCTGAGGAGCGGGGCAGCTCCTCTCCCTCCCTTCCTCCCTCCCGTCTTTCCCTCTCTCCCCTCCCATTTTTGTGCTTTACTTCCCCCCGGGATGAGCTGCTGGGCAGTGCCCGGGGTGCAGCACCCCGAGATGGGGGAAAGCTGTTCCCTCCTGGAGCAGCTGCCAGGGATCAGCTGCCAACTAAAATCTAAACAAAAAGATAAACCAGTGACATTTTTCAAATCCTTCCCTTGCTGCCCCTCTGTGCTGTGCCTGTGGAGCCTTTCTGTGCAGCACAAAGAGAAATAAATCCATTTCTTATCATTTTTGGGAAGGACAGGTGGGAGCTGAGCTGGTGCCACTGGGTTTGCTGCCTCCTCACCTGCCCAGGTTGGGAGTGTGCAGCTGATGAAGGACTGAGGACCCCTGTGGCTCTTTAGGAACCAAAACCCTCCAGCTGAGACCATCTGGGCTGGAGAGGCCCTGGGTGAGTCTGGGAGCTGTGACCCACAGGTGCTCTGCCCGGAGAGCTGCGGAAGCGCTCGGAGGGTCTGAGACACAAACAATTCCTCCAGCAGCAGCTGCTGCTCCCCAGCTGACAAACTCCTCTTCCTTCCTGTCTCCAGCATGGAAATGTCTGGAGGTGACCAAGGGAGGCACAGAGGTCTCACTTCTGATCCAAAGCCAAAGGGCTCTGTCAGAGTCCCCCAGGAGACGATGGACTCAGGGGATGGTTTGGGTGGGAAGGGACCTTAAAGCCCATCCAGTCCCACCCAAACCATCCCCTGATCCTATTTCAAACCTCTTTTGATCCATGAGCCCTTTCCTCCTCTCGCCCCACCGCAGCAGCTCTGTCTGAATAACATCCTGCTTGTGTTGAGACAATAAAAGCATCTTCAGAAGAAAGAAAGGCATTTCTATATCCCATCCAGCCCTGCCTTCAGTCAGTGGGAATCCATTCCCCCTTCTCCTTGTGAAGAGCCTCACTCCAGAGACACTCACTGGAGGTGTCTCACTGAAAGCAAATATTGCAGATATTTGAGCCAGATGTGTTTTACTGTCACTGATACTGCAGTTTCTGTGCTGGTGGGAGGCCTGGCTCGTTCTGTGGTTAAAACTGGCCTGGTGTCCCACAGGAGGGATTATCCCATGTCCTCAACCAGTCACAGTGGAAAGGCACTGCAGGAAGGGCTCACCAGATCCTGTGCCACACATAAACTCATTTGCAGAACTGATTTATCCCACCAACCCAGCTCATGTTTTAATCAACAAATCCCAGTTGCAAACGGTGGCTGTGAATGATTTTTGGATGCAAACTGATCATTCCTTCCTGCTGCCAGTGCCTGAACCAGCTCCAACTAACTGAAACCCTCCAGAACTCCCCTAGGGAAGAGAAAATGTGAAACCCACCTGTTTCCTTCAGTAACTGTTTAATTTAACACACTCTGCACTGTGGCCATCAGAGCCCAGCACAAGGCCTGTCCCTTTGCAGTCCTGGGAGGGTGACAGCCTGTGGGACAGATGGTGCTGGGGACAAGGAAACAGGACTGGACACAGGCTCTCAGACCATAAAAAACCTTGGAATGGAGTAAGGCACAACTGGTGAAGTCATGCCTTGTGTTTTACATACAAATCACACACAGGAATTTCCCCCTTTGGACAGCCCAGGGAGAAGCACCTGGAGCTCTGCAGCCTGGATGGGCTCCAGGCTGGCTCTGCCCAGTGCAGGGAGGGTTGCCCTTCAAGGTCCCAGAGTTTTTGGGCATCCCCCACAGCCTGAGGAGTAAGAGGGAAAGGAATTCCTACCAAAATGCTCCTGCCCTCCTCCAGAGACCAACCTGCCAGCAAAGCCTCCCCAAGACAGGGAGGGGTTTGCTCCCACACCGCTCTGGGAGCAGGCAGTAAGGGCTGTGCCTCAGAGTAAATTGGATATTCTAGTTAAAAATCAGCTAACCTTAACACAGGAGAATCTAGATAAGCAGAGAAAAAAAGGGTTCAGCCTGTAAGGCCACAGAAAAAAACACCTTAACCAAGCATTACACAGCTACACACAGAGAAATGCAGGGACTGAGCACCAGGGAGGGGATGTGCCACTCACTGCCAGGGCAGCTCCCCCCTCCTGCCCTCATGCATGCAAGGGAAAGTGCTGCTGGGCTCCAGAGCTCCCTGGGGATGCCCTCTGCCCCACAGGGACACAGCAATGGCTTTGGCAGAGAGAGCCAGCAGTGGGGACATGGGGCACAGAGCCCTGCACAGCCCCAGCTGAAGCTGAAACTTTATTCCTCTCCCCTGTCTCCACTTCTTAAATTAAATCTGTTCAGCTTCAGTACGTAAACATTTTAATGGAAATTACAGGAATGGGTTGCCAGCTTCAAGTCCCTTAAAGGAAAAAAAAAAATAAAAATCCCTACCCCAAAGGGTCAGTGGAATGCTGGATGCTCACCTCAGAGATACAAAAATAATAATAAAAATCAAGGTTTGTGCTGGCCAGCCAACACCTTGGAGAGGCTGCAAATGTCAAATGATAGCACCATAAGCATTTCTGAGAGGTGTTCCCCGAATTACTGCTGCTCTCAGTTCCCCTTTGGTTCCCAGGGCAGTGTGACCCTGGCAGCCCCTGCAATGAGCGGGGACACTGCACATGTCACATGTCCCCCCCCAGCCCAGGACGGTTCGAGCACCATTAGAGAGTCCCAGACCCGGCTGAGCCTGGCGCAGCCGCCAGCCCCGCCCGCCGCGCAGCAGGCAGGGGCCGCTGGCCTTGGGGACAGCGCTGTCACCTGCGGGAGAGGCGCTGGTGGCCGCGGGGCGCCGGCGGCAGCCCGGGGGGGCGGCAGCTGTGGCAGCACTGCCTGTGCACCGTGGGGAGGTGGCACCTGCCCAGCAGCCGCAGCGTCTGGCAGAAGGCGAAGCTCAGGCGGTCACGCTCGCAGGGGACACCTGCAGGGGAGGCAGGAGCACGGGAGGGGGTCAGTGCCTGAGGTGGAAATGTGTCGTGAGATGACTGTTAAAGGTCCCAAGGAACGCCAGGATTCCGTGGGAGCTGAGGCACAGACAGAGCTCTGCGCCTGTGCCATTTCCCATGCCCAGCACAAACCTCACCTGTGCTGCTGCCAAAGCATCTCCCAGGGCAGCGACGCTCCCGGGGGGACAAATCCCTGGGACTGACCCCTCCTGCCAGTCCCACCCCCCCAGTGCCAGCAGAGCCGTGGAAAAGCCAGAATTCCTTTTTCTTTGAATTGTTTCAGTTATTTTGAGAACCTGCACCATCTGCCTGGCTTCCTGCAGGTGTCCTGCAGCCCTCAAAACAACTCTGGTGCTGCCCAAGGCCAGGCTTTGTTTAGGGAATGGCTGCTGCAGGGGCAGCCCTGGCCCTGCTGTGGGGCAGCACCAGGCTGAGCCCAGCAGCACAGACCCACCACCAAACACACAGGGTTTATCTGAATACAGAGCTGCTCTGTTTGAATTTTTGATTTCCTCCTCCTCTACCTCAGAGCAAGGCAGGACTCCCTGAGCCTGCAGCTTCTCACCCAGTGGTGTCAGACTGGCTTAAATTACATCAACTCACAAATGAGCCTAAGCTGAAAACTGATGGTCCTGTGATCCCAATTTTGTACAAGGAATTAAATAAAGGACAGCTTTTCTCTGCAAAAGGGCAGAGCTGATGCACCCTGGGGCCAACCCCCATTGCTTCTCCCTGGGCACCCTCCACAGGACCATGCAGAGCAGGGACAGAAATGGGGCAGAAAAGCCAAGTGGGCTTTTCTCTTTCTCAGGACACTTCTCTGCAGGGGAAATGCTCTGACTGAGCCAGGGGAGCTCTCAGTGACCACTGCCCCTGGCCCTGTCCCCTCTGGAACAAAGGCAGTGCTGAGGGAACAGCCACTGCCCCCATTCCCACGGGAGGAGCCCAAGCAAAGGATGCAGCAGATGCAGAGCAGAGACTTTTCCCCCGGTTTGGGATTTCAGTCACAGCCCCCTCCCCCAGCCCAGCAGAGAGGAGGTCACTCCACTGCTCTAAAAATGATTTTCTATTTCAGCTGAGGTATTTCCTCCCTGCCTCCCGAGCTGCAGCGTCCCTGTGTCCCCGAAAAGCAATTTATCACTGCCCTGCTGGATCCAGACAGAGTGGGATTGAGGGGATCCCATCACACCTCCAGGCTGGGGGCTCCCTCCAGCCCCTGCCTGCTGGGACACCAGCAGTGGATTTTCTTTCCCTGCTGAGTGAGCAGAGAAATCTCTGTACAGCACATCAGAGCACCAGAGCCTCTGGGAAAAGGGAAATGCTTGTTGTTTGTCAGGATAACATTCCCTGGGAGCATCCCAAGGCACCCTCTGAACCCCAGGGCCCTGCTGCACTGGGACACTGGAGCACAGGAATCCAGGTGTTCCCTCCTGAAACACCCCAGGGGTGTCCCAGGACAGTGGGGATCAGCCTGGGTGCCCATGGGTGGGTGGCAATGTCCTGGGCACTGCTGGGGGATGCTCTGCTGAATTCTGACCAGCCCCTCAGACTTTTTAGCACCCCCAGCTTCCTAGAAAGTTATTTATGGATCACAACCAAGCTGCCTCCTGCCTTCCTTGGAAAGGGCTGAGAGGGCTCACGCTGGGAGGCAGCTGTCCAGGCTTGGAGGGATGGTGTAGCCCTTCCCTGATCCCTTTCCAGGGTCAGCACCCTGGGCCCATCAGGAAATTCCTGTCCCTGCACCATGCCCAGGCAGCAAGGAGCCCACCCTGAACACCTTCCTACCCACAGGGGATGGGATTTCTGTGCAAAACAGCAGGAAGGGCTTGGGGATGGGGAAGAAGAGCCACCACCCCTGGCTGGAGCTCTGCTGACCTTACAGGAGACCCCAGGGCTCCAAAGCCAAATGACCTCATGGATCATAAAATACCCAACCTGGAAGGGACCCACAGGGATCATCCTGGCCCTGCACAGGACACCCCCACAGTCCCACCCCAGGCTGAGAGCGTTTTCCCAAAGCTCCCTGAACTCAGTGAAGTCAGGGTTTGAGGCTTTGAGTTCCCATCACTTCCCCAGATCCTGCTGCAGTCTCAGGCTGGATGAGTGCAGGGTCAGGCTCAGGTCTGAACATCTTGGCTGAGCTGGTGATTCCTCCCTGGAATTTGGTCTTGAGAAGGGAAGCTGTAACAAGCACTTAATTTGTCAGCTCTTCAGAGAGGGACCTACAGAACCCACCCAATTTTCATTTCATTCTTTTCCTGCTATTTCTTTCTATTAACAAATTTTTTATATAATCCTCACACTTCATTTGGACACACATTCCATAAGTCCATGCCAAATTTTAGGCTAAAGAAATAGCTCAAAGCAGGGCTTTAAAAATCCAGGCTAAGTCAGCACTTTAGAGACTGAAAACCCCCACTTTTTGGGGGCTGTTTTTTTAGGTTGGTGTGGAAGTTGCTTTAAATTTCATTTAAGCTTCTGCCAGCTTTTACTTTTATTCCTGGGAAAAATAAACTTCCTGGAACAGGTTTTGTAAAAACAAGGCAAGGTTGAGCTGGGAGCTGAGCTAGCAAATCCAGGGAATTAGGCTGCTGACCTCTGCCCTGGGGATGCTCTCAGAGCCAGGGCT
>JAODHX010000660.1:19611493-19624709 GCA_027576295.1 Cossypha polioptera | reverse complement strand
CTTTGCCTGAGAGCCCCTTAATTTCAAAATGATAATAATTTGGAGGGAGGGGGTTTACATTCCCCATTTCAAAGAGAAGCTCCTGCCTTTATCGGCAGATACCTGTCCTTCTAACCAAGCCAGCTCCACTCACAGTTGTTGGGCACTGGAGTCCACTTGTAGAGCTTCCCCTTGTAGGGCCTGGGGTTGAAGAGGCTGCACTGGAGCTGCCTGAAGGAGGGTGTGTCCGGGGGGCAGCGCCGCACGTTGCAGATCCGGAAGCGCCGCCGCTCCCCCAGGCAGAAGCGGCCCCCGTACTTGGGCCTGGGGAGAAACGGGGGCACGGGGGGCACAGGGCTCAGAGTCACCCAGAGTCACTGCTCTGCCGCGGCTTGGGTCGGTTAAAGCCCACCCCTGTCCCACCCCCTCGCACAGACTCTGGAGGAGCTGCTCTCCACCCCAGGGACTCCTCCTGGCTCTGCCCCTCCACTGCCCCAGGGAATGGCAAAGCTCACGCTGGGCTTTCTAAAGCAAGGGAGACTCCAGAAGCATCCACAATGTTTTCCTCAGATGCAGCAAAACCACCATCTCCTTTTCCTATGGTCACACCACTGTCCCAGTGCCCTCGTGAAAACTCCTTCTCCTGAGCACACTGTGCTGAAGAGAAGGAAGCTGATGATTATTTCAGGGCTGTGTTTACATGCCCTGCCCTGGGGGAATGGCTGTGGGAGGGGGGATGCCCAGCACACATTTTCTCACTCAGTCCCAAGGGCAAAGCTGCAGATTTACCTCCAGTGGCCAAAGCAAACAACTGCCCGGGGAATTCCCGGTGTTTGCTCTCCTGCCTGGCCACAGCTGTGTCTGGAGCACCCCATAAACCACCACAGCAGCACAGAATTTATGTCAAACACAAATCTGGGGCTGAGATGACAGCACACTTCCCCCAGGAGCCAACAGCATGTGCCAAACCCACCCGAGGCAGAGGATGGGCAGGACACGTTGGGAAGGGTCAGGAGCTCTGTCCTGGGGCTGCCCCAGCTCCCCATGCCATGGAAAAGTGGCTCCACTAAAAGCCCTTCTCCTTTTTCCTTCTCCTCCCATCCCAGGCTGCTCTGACAGCAGGGCAAGCTGAGGTTTTGGTGAATCCAGTGCAGCAGTGATTTGGTGACCAAGGGGACACATGGGGAGCAGATGGGTCAGCCCAGAAACCCCAGATGGAGCTGGCAGCTCCTCCAGCAGTGCCTGGACACTTCCAGCCAGGCTGGCTCATGGAATGCAGCAGGGAGATAAACTGCAGCAGCATTTCTCAAAACAGCTCTGAATCAGGTCCCAGGAATGCCTGCTTTGCTCTTCTGCCTCTGAAGCACCCTGGATGTGTTTTACACCTCCCAGCCTGCAGCCCCTGCTCTTTGTTTGAGCCCAGGGCAGGGCATGGAACCAGCCCCCCCAACCCAACCCAACTCCTCCCAGGGCTCTGTGACCCCTCCCCGGGCTCTGGGACCCCTCCCCGGGCTCTGGGCAGGCTGGGGCCAGGCTGGCTTACGTGGGGTGGCTGCAGTGCCTCTCAGCACTCTGCACTCCTGCGCCACAGCTGCGGGAGCAGGAGCCCCAGGGGCTCCAGGGGCTCCAGCCCCCGGCGATGGGCTGGGGCCGGTAGCCCACGGGCACGCAGTCGCCATTGAAGCACCACTGCAGGGACAGCAGAGCACAGGGTTAGCCAGGGATGGGCAGCACAGGGCCCAGCACATGCACTGGGGCCTGGAAATCCCTGCTTTGCTTGCAGGTGCCAGAGCCTGGACAGTGGGAAACTCAGAGGTGCTGGGCTGCTGGAGGATTTAAAGGAGGCAACAAACCCAAGAGAGCCCTCAGCAAGGGGATTCACAGCCCAGAGGGGCTCAGAGCTGCTCCAGCAGTGGGGAAGATCCCAGGGAGGAGCAGGCACCATGGCACAGAACCAGCCCTGTGCCCTCCTGCCAGGCTGGGTTTCACCTTCCCAGGTGACTCCAGTGATCCCAAGTGAGTGACCCTCCCCGAGGGCAGTCCCTGCTGGGGCACTGGGACCCCTGCACAGCCCCTGGGTGTCCCCAGGGCCATGCAGGGTGTCCCCTCTCACCTTGCTGTCCCCACAGGCCGTGCCATCCACAGCAGCGTCCAGCTTGGAGTGACACGTGTTCCCCACGGTGCACCAGAGCGTGTGACAGACACTCTGGGGAGCAGGGGACAGGGTTAGGCTGGCACAGACCCATCCTGGGGCACAGATCAGATCAGATCCATCCCTGGGGCACAGATCAGATCCATCCCTGGGGCACAGATCAGATCAGATCCATCCCTGAGGCACAGATCAGATCCATCCCTGAGCACAGCCCCAGCACAGCCCCCCCAAGCCCCCCCAAGCCCCCAGAGCCCCACTCACGTCCATGTCATCACAGAAGGTGGAGTAGGGGCCGTACTGCAGCCTGCACTGGTGGCTCACATCATACAGGACACCCGGGGGCACCAGGGGAAAGTCCAGCACCTCCTGGGCTGGGGGGTCATCCAGGCACAGCCCCCAGCCCCGGCTGCAACACAGAGGTGGCAGCACAGTCACCCCAGGTGTCCCCCAGCAGCTGGGCAGTGCCCCAGGGTGAGGAGCAACCAGCATTTGCCACTGGCACAAGGCTGGCTCTGCAATCCCTGGTGTGCAGGGGCACCTCTGGGAACCCACAGTGATCCCCCATGTCCCCCCAGGGTGGCACACATGGGGAGGGGGAAGGGACAAAGACAGAAGGGACAACAACCACAAATGTCCTGGTGGAGCCACATCCTCCAGAGCTGTGCCTGCAGACCCTGCTGACAGCAATAAAGGGGATTTTCAGCAGCCAAACGGGCTCAGCCCATAGTGCCACCACAGAGGGGCTCAAGCCAGGCTGGGCAGGATTCCCTGGAGCAGAGGGGGCAGTGGGGTGGCCAAGGCAGCAGTGCCTCCCTCTGCTCCAGCTGCTTTGGCTCTGACACTTCCCAAACACACACAGAACTGTCTCCAGCCCAGCCCTGGGTGTTGATTTAAACAAACTCCTTCCCAGCAAGGCCAAGCCTCTGGCAAGGCTGTGCTGGATCAGGTTACTCGGGTTTGTTGTGGTTGGGAACTCTGAATTAACTTGCACTGAGATTCCTTCTGAACCCAAAGCAGCAGCACAGAAACAAGGGCTGGCAGCAGCAGAGCTCCTGCTCTGGGGGGCTGGCAGTGCCAGGGGGTGATGCCAGCAGAGCCAGCACCCCCTCCTGCCTTCCCCACCCCTCTGAGCTCCCCACTGCACACCTGCACACAGCTCCCCTGGCTGCAGACAGCCCCATGTGCATCCTTACTGAAATATACTGCATTTCCCTATGGGACACACCAGGAAATGAGCTGCTTTCAGCAGCCCAGGGGCTCCAAAGTCTCTGTTTCCAAACCCCCAACATCAGGAGATTCCCTCTGCTCCCAGCCCAGAGGGAAGGACAGGATCCCCGTGGGGGCTGTGGGGCTGAGCTGGGATGGATGGAGCAGGGACTGGGCAGCTCCTGGTGCAGCCTGGCACCTCCCTGTGTATTTCCACTGAATCACAGAACCCTGGAATCCTCACTGGAGAAAGTCCAGGCTGGAGCACTTGGTGCTGGATGAGCCCCAGGTGTGACACTTGTGCTGCTCTGGACTCCTCACCCTCTGCCTGTTTGGGGTGAAGGGGCCCCTCAGGTCCCCCCTACACTGTCCCCAGCCCCCTCTTCCTCTTGGAGCCCTCCCTGTCCTGCCCCAGCTCACAGAGGGGTCTCTGTCCACTCTGGGGCTGATTGGGATCTGCCTCAACATTCCAGCTTTTCCACAATCTATTCCTTTGTTAAATATTTACAATCATTCTCCTGGTCTGTTCAATTGGCCAAAACACATCTCCAGGCAGGGAAAAACTGGCCTGAGTTTCCCTCTGGCTTGCAGGGATCTGCAGTAAATCCCAGTCCACAGGGGAAGATGCAGAGCCTGCCCTGCTCTGCCTGTTCCAGCCCATTCCTGAACAAGCTGGAGGATGGAGAGGATGGAACAATGATTAAATCCCCATCTGTGAGCAGCCTGAGAGGATCTGCAGATACATCTGAGAGCAGGATTAAAATTCCAAAAGCTCCCAGAGAACTGGAGGAAGGGTCCAAAAAAGCCAGGACAGAATTCAACAAAAACAAAAGGCAAAGCTTGGGGCTGGGGAAGAACGAGCTGGGGAGGGATGGCACGGCAGGGGAAGGGCAGGATGAAGGAAGAAGAGCTCCAGCACTGTGGAAAGAGGCTGAAAAGGTTTGTCTGATGAAGAGCAAAGCCTCCAGCACCAGAGCATCATCCTGTGCCAGCATCTCACACTGGCCTGGGCAAGGGGACACCTTCCTTGGGGACAGTGCTGCCACAGCAGGGACAGGACCTCTGCCAGTGTCTCCTCTGTCCAGGCAGAGCCTGACTGAAACCCCAGTGCTGAGCACAGTGCCAGGAATCCCTGTGAGGTGCTCCAACATTCAGCAGTGCTTGTGAAATAATAATTATCTTGTGTAAAACAATAATCATCGTTATCCAAGAGTGTGGTTTTTCTGAACCTGAGGTCTGTTCTGAGCACAGCCAGAAACCCCAGGTCAGCAGGGTCCCTCTTCCTGGCTCCTGCCTCCTGTTCTCCTGCCAACATCCCATTACAGCAGCTCCTGTCCCTACAGCAGCTCCCAAGGAAGAGCTGCTCCTTCTGGGGGAGCAAAAAGACCCAAATCCCACCAGAGGAGCTCCCAGCTGCTCTGCCTCCCCCATCACAGCTCAGGCTCACCACAAGCAGGAAATTCTCCATCCCCAAGTCAAGGTTAAAGCAGAGAGCCAAGAGCACTGTGCATGCAGGAAAGCTCCACTGCTCTGCAGCCCATAAATCAGAATAATTCCCCTGCACGTGTGGGGCCAAGGCAGGCTGGGTTTGGGACCATGGAATGCCTGGCCCAGCTCTCCCCTCGCTGCTCCTCACTGTTTTCAGGGAGGAAAATCTTCCTGCAGTGCAAGCCCCTGGCTGACAAACCAAACTCTGGCCTCTGCTCCTTGGAACTTCCCAACAACAGCCCCAAAAACCAGCCAAGGGTGCTAAAAATAAACAAAGCAGGGAGGAATTTGGCTGGGTCTGGTTGGCCCAGAGGCAGAGAGAATGGAGGAGACTCTGCAGAGCCTGCAGGGAGCGTGGAGGGAAAACTCTCTGGTTTTATCAGCCCAAAAAAGCTCCTGAACCCCCTTCACTGCACAGTGAGGCATCCCAGGCCGTGCTCTGTATCAGCCAAACCATTTTTAGCTGTTTTTCCTCCATATTTTGCTGCCTAGTTGTTTTTCTGCTGTGTAAAAACACAGTTGTTTTTTCTGTATGTTTCTTAGTTTAGACCAATATTTGTAACAAGTGCAAGGGATGAGCCATTTTTAAGTGGTTTTTTTCTACAACTTATTAAGACCCTTCAAGGCCATAAAACATAAATTGTGCTGAATGGGGAGAGAGGGAGCTGAAAAACAGACAACTGAGATTAGAAGGGCCAAGATAAAGGTGGGCAGTGAAGTTCTGGACAGCCACCAACCATTGCACCTGAAAAACTCGTGCAACAGCATAGAAACACCCATGAAAAAATGTCATTAAAGCTAAAAAGTAACCAATAAAACAACTTCTGCATAATCATACTGGTTTGCTGTGCCAAAGCCCTGTTTGTCCAGCAAGGAGGAGGAGGAGGAGGAGGAGGAGGAGGTGGAGGAGGAGAGGGGGCACTCACTCGAGGAAGCGTGTGATGTACTCGCGGCTGCAGCGGGACCAGGTGAGAGGGGAGGTGTCATACAGGAGCTGTGGAGACATGATGAAAGGTCTTTTCCCAACTGGCTCGCAGTCATTGCTGCTTCCATCATGCTGAATCCCAAAACTGTGTAAGAGCACAGCCCCAGAGGGGAGGTGAGCCACGAGCAGCAGCACAGCACAGCCACCACACACAGGGGCCCAGGGACCTGCTGCTCACTGCCCTCTGCCTTGTCCTGCTCTTCCAGCCCTGCTTTCCACTGAAAACTTGGGAATGTTCCACACAGGGAACTGCAGTGTGCAAGGGACCTTGTGAAAATTTAACTGAAACTGGGACAAGCAGAATTCTGTCACTGATGTTACAGACAGATCCTACTTTAAAACCTCTCAGTGGGCAACCCCAGCTCCAAAACCTTCCCTTGCCCTGTGCTTCCATCCCTGCTTTCCCACTGAAAACTTGGGAATATTCCACAGGGTGTTTTCCCACACAGGGCTGCTATTGGGAACTGTGACCTTGTGAAAATTTAACTGAAACTGGGGCAAGCAGAATTCTGTTGGTGATATTACAGACAGATCCTACTTTAAAACCTCTCAGTGGGCAACCCCAGCTCCAAAACCTTCCCAAACCACCCCAGGACAACACACAGAGTGCAATCTCTCCAGCTTCCTTTGCATTATTAAACCTGGGATAACCCAAAACTTAACTCTGGACTGAAATGCTCAGGGAGCAAGGGAGTGTTTGTACAAGGAAGCACTTGGGAAGCATCTCCCAGCCCCAGGGGAGGAGGAGGAGGAGGAGGAGGGGGAGGTACCTGTGTCCCAGCTCGTGGGCCACGGTGAAGGCCAGTGGCAGCCCCGTGTCCTCGTTGATGTTGCAGCTGCGGTGGGGCTGGCACATCCCAGCCACGTGGGACAGCCCCAGGGTCTCACAGGGCCTGTTCATGGCAGCACAGATGTCCTTCCTTCCTTCCCCAGGGGACAGAGGCACGGACAGACACACAGACACAGAGCAGAGGGGGCGTTGGAAGGCGGCAGCGCCCGGCACGGGGCCGAACAGGAGTGAGGATGGAGACATCCAACATCCTTCCACAGGGGAAACACTGCTGACCTCCCCCTCCCCTCTGCCAGCAGCCCCAGCTCATTAGTAATTCTGATTAATGGCAGCTGCTGGCCAGCCTGGCTGCTTTATTGCCTTGTGTAAATAAAGCTGCTGCTGGGGATAATCAAACACTGCACAGCCCAGAGGTGCTGTGCTTCCCCAGCCACCCAGGAAGAACAGCCCCACTGAAGCACAAGGCCTGAAGTGCCTCATTTCTGCTACAAAGCAACCTCCCAGAGAAGATGAAGCTGCTGTGGGTTGTGAATCATCACCCAGAGCACCACAACAGCCCAAAAAAAGCAGCCTGGAAGCCTCAGAGCAGGCTTTGCCTGCAAGGTACACAAGCAGAATTGCTGCCAGAATTGCTGCCAGCTGCCTGGGAGGCCAGGGGCTTCCCAGAGGCTCCTCTGCCAAGCCCAGCCTAGCAGGGAAAAGGAGAGTCAATCCTGGGAGGATCCAGCCCTTCGGGGGCTTTGGTGAAAACCTGGCTTGGAAACCTCAGCTGGGAGCTGTGCCCAGGTCTAAACCTGAGATCTGAGACCAGCCCACAGAACCACAGACTCGTGGAAAGCTTTGGCATCCTAAAGATCATCAGAATTCCAACCCCCTTCCACAGCACCCCAGCCACGAGGAGACACCCCCAAACTCCACATCACACACCTTACAGTGCCCAGGCAGGGAGAGTGAGACCCCAGCAGCCCCCAGCAGGTGTTTCCCTGCCTGCCCCACCTGCAGCCAGGTGAGCTCTCAGCCCCAAACCTGCCTGGTGAGCAGCACAGCCACGTCGTGGTGCAGGGGGTGTGAGTCTCCCTTCACGTTGATGCTCTTCTGCCACTTGCAGAAGCTTTTCAAGGTGTTGTCTGCGTGGTGGGAGATCTTCAGGTCCTCCTGCAGACATAAAGGGAGATCTGTTTGGGTTTTGGGGTGGGGAGAGGCCTGACCCCAGATGGAATTGCTGCATGTTTACAGCTTGTAGGCTGGCTGGGAGGACAACCCTTTTCCTGCTTTCTTTTCATCTGTGATTCAACCAAAACATCCAATCATCCAGGACCAGGGGTTAAGAACCACAGCAGGAAAACCCCCTGTGCTGGCTGAGAGTGAAGGACGAGGCTCAGGCCCCCCAAAACCACCCTGGCAGCTTGGACACGATCCCTCAGTGCCCCAGAGCCCTCTGCCACCTCACTGGCACTGTGGCACCATAAACCACCCCAAAAAACCAGGCTCTGCAGCCCCTCTGCCCATCCTTGGCTCTAGCAGCCAAAGTGGGCACCTGGACTTCTGCTCCCAGGCTCAGGCAGGCACCAGCAGAGCCCAGGAGGGATCCTGGAATTGCAGCCCAGCCCTGGAGGGATCCTGGAGCTCCAGCCCAGCCCTGGAGGGATCCTGGAGCCCCAGCCCAGCCCTGGAGGGATCCTGGAATTGCAGCCCAGCCCAGGAGGGATTCTGGAGCCCCAGTCCAGCCCAGGAGGGATCCTGGAATTGCAGTCCAGCCCTGGAGGGATCCTGCAGCTCCAGCCCAGCCCAGCCCAGCCCAGGATGGATCCTGGAGCCCCAGCCCAGCCCAGCCCAGCCCCAGGCTGCCCCAGCCCCGTTGGGCTCTCACCTCCTCGTGCTCCAGCAGGATCAGCCTCACCACGGCGATGTTGATGGGGTTCCCAATGCTGGCGTGGTGGAACAGCCCTGCCACCTGCAGAGGGACAGCCATGGGGACAGCTGGGGACAGCTGGGGACACCGAGCAGCCAGGACACTGCTGCAGCAACAGCACCTCTGCAGGGGAGGTGCTGCAGGCTGCTGACAGCAGCTCAGGAATTCCCCACAGGGGAGACAAGAACAGACACCTGGAGTGAGGTGGGCCAGGAAACCCGAGCACACCTGACAGGATCTGTGCACACGCTGGAACCCGGCCAGAAACGCCCCAGGAACCCTCTGCCCTCCCTCCTGTGGGATGTGTTTAACATCTCAAAGGAATTCTGGCCTCCACCACCCCCCAGAACCCTAGGGATGTTACCTGAGGTCCTCTGCCCAGCCCCACCCTTGCTGGCATCAGCCAAAGCTTTCCTCTGGAATGCCAGGAGCTGCTGAGCCACCTCCTCACCTGCTTGTTTCACAGCAACACTCTGATAGGTGTACAAAGAATTTGTGTTTTTAGAAAGGATGTTTTAGATTCGTGTCTTTAGCTCATGGGATGATGTATGGAGGAGGAGAAGGAGAAGGAGAAGGAATGCGAGGAGAAGGAATGCAAGAAGAAGAAATGCAAGAAGAAAAAATGCAAGAAGAGGAAATGCAAGAAGAATAGGAAGAAGAAATGCAAGAAGAAGAAGAGGAACAAGAAGAAGAGGAAAACAAGAAGAAAAAGAACAAGAAGAAGAACAAGAGGAAGAGGAGGAAGAGGAAGAAAGAAGAAGAAATTTCAGGGAGCTGCTGCTACTTGGGACTCTATGCCAGAAAACTTCAGCATGGAGTTCAACATTCTGAACTCTTTGCCTTTGAGACTGATGCATTCATGCAATAAACAACTTCCCAGCCACCAAGAGCTGCTGCTGTCCCTGCAGCCCCAGCAGCAGCTGGGCAGGCACTCACCATGTTCATGACTGTCAGCACGTACTTCTCCACGTTGGCACTGCCATGGAACTCCACCATCTTGGTGTCTGCCACCACCAGGGTCTCCACCCACTTCTCCCTGCTGATGGAGCGCTGCTGGATCCTCCTCCTGCTCCGGGGCTGCCTCTGCTCCCACCTCTCCCTGCGCCGCTCCGAGCGCTCCGGCCTCTCCTCAGACTCTGACCCAGCCAAGGGGAAAAAAAGGACTTTTTTCCTTCAGAAAACACCTGCAACTTCAATATTTTCTTTTTTAATTCAAAGGAATCGCCTGTGATGTGGAGAAGGCTCCACACTTAACCCATAAGGGTCTCTTAGACCCATAAGGGTCTCTCAGACCCATAAGGTCTCAGAAGGGCAGTTCCCACTGCCTAAATCTTACAGTCTTCACAAACAAACTAATCTTTAGAATCTCTTTCTGTGCACACAAGCTGTGTCATACCCATCTCATCCAGTGCCACCTCAACTACTTCAGTGCCTACTTGTCCATCCTTCAGAGCACAAGGATCCACTTCCAACACGAATATGAGATATTCAACACTGAAATCTAACAGGCTGCAAACAGCAGGGATCTGACTTCACATGCTCTAACCCACAGGAATAGAAGCACACTCTGGCTAATGCTCACACTAGTCTCATACTGTAAGCTCAATAACCCAAGCCCATAACTCAATAACTTGTGTGGATTTTGCTGGGCCCTGTCCCAAAGGACTCAGAGCTCAGCCTGCTGCCCAAGAGCAGCACACAAAAAAAAACCCCAAAAAACCTGAAAGCATTTGAAGGGATTTCTTTGACCAGAACAGGGTTTGCAATATCCACAAGGAACAGGGAGACTCTCAAAGCAGAGTCTTAGTATTTAGGAATTTACAGACAACCCTGCAGAGATCCTTGAGAAAAAACCCCAGGGCTCAACATTTCGGGTCATCCCAAACCCGAATTTTCCAGGAAGGGACAGTTCCCATCACCATAAACTCAGTGTCCCCAAGGCTGGACTGGTGCCTGGAGCCAGCACAGAGATTCCCTGGGGCACAGGAGCCAGGCTCTGCTCCTTCCCAAGGGGAAACAAGGGAATGTTCCCTGGGCTGGGGGAGCAGGAGGAGGAGGAGGAGGAGGAGGAGGAGGAGGGCTCGTCACGCTCCCCAGCCACTGGGAATTCTCCAGCAGGGACCTTTCCTGTGACAGGGCTCCAAGAGCAAGGTCAGGGTCAGCCCCAAGCTGGGTGAAGGCTTTACAAACCTCATCCCACACACTGGGAATGCTTCCACGGGGGCTCAGCCTCACTTCCCTAACAATGCTCTCCTACATTTCCTGGGTTAGCTGTGAAAGGGCATTTCATCCCCCAGCCTGAAAAATCCCAACTATCTGGACCTCCTGATGAACTGCTAATACCACTGTGACAGTTTAATGGCAGCAGCTTCCTTGGAGCATTCCCATTGTGTCCTTGGCTGCTGAGATCCCAGCTGGGACCCGAGGCTGCTGCAGAGCTGGGGGTGCCCGGGGGTCCCCTGGGGCATTTCCCCCTGGGATGATCCCTGTCAAACCCCACCCAGCTGAGCCCTGTGCTCTGGCAGGAGCTGAACACCACCAGCAGCATCTACAAAGCAAAGAGCAGCACAGCAGAGCTCAGTGAGAGCCACTGAAATCCTACAGACTGCGGGACTCTTTTGGGATTCCTCTCCAGGGCATGCACAGCACACCCACCCCACCAGCCCTGACTACACAGGAGATCCAGGTGAGTTACACACAGGCCATGGTACACCCAGAGAAATTAATTTTCAAGAATAGACTTCAAAGTCCAGAATGGACTTGAGTCAAGAACAGACTTCAAAGCCTAGAGAAAGCCATTAAGATTATTGCCACAGATTGAATAATTAATTTAGATCATCAGAAGAATGCCTGAAGATAACCCTATTACAGAAGCCAACCCCAGTTTGTGACAGCAGAGAGCTCCAGGAAATGTGCAGCACATAATGAACTGCAGCTCCATCGGGGAGTGAAGTGCCCAGGAGCTTCTGGGAATGCACTGGATTCCTCAGGACTTGAAATCCTGGGTTTAGGAGTTTATGCAACCCATCTGCTGTGCACAGGGAGGGACCCACACACACCACCGAGCTCCACTCCCAAACTCCAACTCAGAAAGCAAAGTTTTCATGGAAATGAAAGCAAATGCTCTGTCTCCACATCATCCCCCTGGGAGCAGAAGATGGGTCCAGCACTGTGGGTGCCTGGTGTCACAGTTTGCCCAAAGAGAAGGGACAAAGGGACAAAGGGACAGTACCTGGCACCCCGCAGGACTGCCCTGGGGCCGGGGGGCTCCTGCCCTGCCCAGCCCTGCCCTCGGGCACCTGGCGCTTGTAGATCCTGTGGGGCTGAGCTGCTCCCTCCTGCCGAGGGCTGCTGGACACGGGCTCGATGAAATAGTCCTCGTTCATCAGCTGGAACACGCCCTTCTGCCAGGGAGACACAAATAGACACCGTGAGGCCACCTGCACCCCGAGGAACCGGGACTGGGACAGGAACCACAGCACCACGGGATGGTTTGGGTGGGGAGGGACCCCAGAGCTCATCCAGCTCCACCCTTGCCATGGCAGGGACACCTTCCACCAGCCCAGGCTGCTCCAAAACCTGTCCAACCTCACCTTGGGCACTGCCAGGGATCCAGGGACAGCCACAGCAGCTCTGGGAACTCCAGCCCAGCCCCTGAGACCCTCCCAGGGAAGGATTCTTCCCAACATCCCGTTTACTCCTGCCCTCTGGCACTGGGAAGCCATGGAGGAGCTGATGGAGTTGTCCTCCCTCCAAAGTGAGGACACGAGCACCACCAGTTCTATGGGACCATTTCTGCAACCCCACAGGAGGTTTTGAGCCTTTTCCCTCAAAAGTGTCACCCCTCGAGCTCACTGCTGCCTTGAGAAATACCTACAGTGGAACGAGGCAAGAAACAGAGAGAGCTTTTACAATTTACATCCAAAATTTTACATCCAGACCCGCGTGATGAGACTCTGCTGCTGCCGGGAATTTCGGTGTCACTTTTGGCAGAAAAAAGGGTTTATCCTGCCAGCTGCTGCCACTCCCGCAGGGATTCGGGCTCCCTGCGGGTGGGGGCTGTACTCACCAGCCCATCGCAGGTGCTCAGGGCAGCCAGCCCGCCCTGCCGCGCCGCGCCCCGCACCTCCCCGAGCATATGGCACGGGTTGTGCGAGCGGGGCTGGATCCGGGCGCCGGCCGTGCCCCCGAAACGCCTCTCGCTGACAAAGCCCGGGGCCAGCAGGTGCCTGTTGAGGCTCAGGTTGAATTTCAGCGGCTGGCCCCGGTAGTGCAGCTGGTAGAAGGCGGGCAGCTGGCTCCGGGAGAGGGGAGAGCGCCGGTGCAGCGCCCGGTGGGACAGGTCGTAGGACAGGAAGGATCCGCGCTCGTCCACCTTGATGGGGTGCACGATGTCACTGTCTGGAAGAGGGGGCGCAGGGGTTACCTGCGGGGTTCTTCACCTTTCCTCCCTGCCCTGTCCCCGCTGGGACACCCGGACAGCAGCAGCTCCTGTCCCTACAGCAGCTCCTGTCCCTATAACAGCCCCTGTCCCTATAACAGCCCCTGTCCCTGTAGCAGCTCCTGTCCCTACAGCAGCTCCTGTCCCTATAACAGCCCCTGTCCCTATAACAGCCCCTGTCCCTGTAGCAGCTCCTGTCCCTACAGCAGCTCCTGTCCCTATAACAGCCCCTGTCCCTATAACAGCCCCTGTCCCTGTAGCAG
>JAODHX010000660.1:19575152-19605421 GCA_027576295.1 Cossypha polioptera | reverse complement strand
GGTGGTTCCGGGGGTCCGGACCCGCGGGCTCGGCTCTGGGCCCGCCGCTCCCGCCCCGGGGTTCTGGTTCTCATCGCTCCCTCAGCCCGCTGAGGTGAGAATCGCTGCGAACGCTGAATTCCCGCAGCCTTTGTCTCTTCTTGTCCTTCCTCTTTCCTCCCAGCAGCGCACGGGCCTTTCCCACCCTGTTATTCCAAATATCCTTCGTTTTCCTTGGCATTAAAACTGCTGCAATCGCTCTGGTTTGGCAGGTTTTGTTTTCATTGAAGGATGATTGTTATTTATTGTCCTCTGGAATCCACAGCTGGAATGCACATCTGCAACAGCACCGGGGTTTGGGTGAGAGAGGATGGGTTGGGCTTTGGAGGAGAATTTTTCTGTGTTATTTTTTTCGCAGGATTTTTCTGTGTAATTTTTGAGGAGGGTTTTTGTGTGTAATTTTTTAGCCGGATTTTTCTGTGTAATTTGTTTTAGGGGGATTTTTCTGTGTAATTTTTTAGGGGGATTTTTCTGTGTAATTTTTTAGGAGGATTTTTCTGTGTACGTTTTGATTTTTGGGTAATGGTTGTGGTTGAGAGTAATATACGTGAGATAAATAAAAATAGCAGAGCAGTGTAAGATGGATGTTCCATGCCTGGAATGTCCAAGGCTGGGTTGGAGGCTGTGACAATGAGGGTGGCAATGTCACCTCTGGGTGTCAGCCCTGTCTGTAGGGACATTTTTAAATAAAATACCGACTCTCTGATGTGTGGGCACTTCGGGGAGAACCTTCTGAGCCTTTTTGTTGGTTGATACCCAGGAGCATTTCACAGTTCTGCAGCTCCTCTCCCCAGAAAGGTGAGGCACTGCAGCAGCCCGGAGGAAATGTGTGGCCTCAGGTGTGCTGAGTGCTCTGCAGTTCCCACAGTGTAACCCCACGGGGAGGAGATGGAGCCAGGCTGAGGGATGTTATAAATGAGGAACAAAATCTCGATATTCAGCAGAATTTAGATTGCTTTATTTTATGTAGACAGAGCAAGCAGTGCTGGGGAGGGGTCACTGCCCACTCCATGCTCCACCAGACTTTGGTTTGCAGCTCCCTTTATAGCATGGTTACCTTGTAGTCAGCAATAATGGTTATAATTGTGCCAGGTAAGCAGTGGTGGTCCGTGGGTCTCTGGACAATTTGTCAGTCCCACAGATAACCATCTGCTCTTGGTAGAAAAGGAATGGCAGCAGTCAGGCAGTCTGGTCTCAGGGATAGGCTGCAATTGATCACACCAAGGCAGGAAACCTGATTTTGCAGGATCTGTGGGATTTGTGAAAGCCTTGTTTGGCAAGCTGTCAGTAGATACAACCTATTTAACATAATATTCATAACAGGGGGATTTAAAATGATTTAATCATATGTGTTCCTTTCTTTAGTGCCATGCTTCACTTCAGAACTAAGTATTCTGGTTTATACAAACCCCAATACTTTTATGATTAACACAAATCTTTTACCAATTATCACAATGACAATCTCATCAGCTTCTGACCCCTCAGTGGGGAGGTTCTGCTGCTGCTCCCTGCCCTGCCCTGCGTGGGAGCCTCTCTGCTGACTGCCCTGAGCTGGTGCCAGTGGCTTTCAGGAGCTGCAGGTGCAGAGGTGGGCTCTGAGGAGAGTGCCCTGCATCAAAAACCCCTCAGAGGGGCAGCTGTGGGTGAGCCCAGCCTGAGCTGAGGCTGGGGAGCAGATCTGGGAATGCCTGGCAGCTCAGGGAGGGGCAGGAATGGGGAGCTGGGTGCCAAAATCACCAGCACTGCTGTTTGTGTGCAGCTGCTCCTGCACAGGGATCCTCAGGGATCTGGGCTGCAGATAATCCCAGCTCTGATCCCCTTGGGTGGGAGAGTGAATCTGCTGCTCCCTGGGCTGTTCCTGGTGATGGGAATGGAGCTCTGAGCTGTTCCTGGTGTTACTGGTGATGGGAATGAAGCTCTGAGCTGTTCTGGTGACACTGGAGATGGGAATGGAGCTCTGAGCTGTTCTGGTGTCACAGGGGATGGGAATGGAGCTCTGAGCTGTTCCTGGTGATGGGAATGGAGCTCTGAGCTGTTCCTGGTGTCACAGGGGATGGAAATGGAGCTCTGAGCTGTTCCTGGTGTCACAGGGGATGGAAATGGAGCTCTGAGCTGTTCTGGTGTCACAGGGGATGGAAATGGAGCTCTGAGCTGTTCCTGGTGATGGAAATGGAGCTCTGAGCTGTTCTGGTGTCACAGGGGATGGAGCTCTGCAGCTCTGAGCTGTTCTGGTGTCACTGGAGATGGAAATGGAGCTCTGAGCTGTTCCTGGTGTCACAGGGGATGGAGCTCTGCAGCTCTGGGCTGTTCTGGTGTCACAGGGGGTGGGAATGGAGCTCTGAGCTGTTCTGGTGTCACAGGGGATGGAGCTCTGCAGCTCTGAGCTGTTTCTCTGCCTTTCCCTTGCAGGTGAGCGAGTGCTTTGTTTCCATGGGCCTCTCCTTTATGAAGCCAAGGTAGGTGTGTGTGGCTGCAGGTGCCTCCTGCTGCTCCCCAGGAACACATTGAAATGTTTTTGTCTGCTGTGCCTCTAGATGGGACCATGGACTGGAACTAAAATTAACAAAAACCAGTCTGAAACCAATTTGAAACCCTGGAGGTCTATTCCAGAACGATTTCAGGAAGCCCAGTGGCACCATGCAGCTGTTCTGGTGAGATCCCAGAGCACTGGAAATATCCCAGAGCCCTGGCAGTCTCTGCACTGCAGATCTGTGACCCTTTCCCTCAGTGCCACTGCAGGCACAGCTCTGGGTTTGAGTGCTCCCACTGCCTCTGAAAGGGAAGTGAAGGAAAGGGCTCGTGGAGCTGTGGGGCTCAGGAGGGTTTGCAGAAATTCCTGGGGCACCTCGGACAGGGATTTAAATCCTTCAGGGTTTGGTGTCAGTAAAGGTTAACACAGGGAGGCAGGAGAAACACTCAGCCTCTCTCTTCAGGAGGAAGTTGTAATGCTGAAATCACCCCAGGGAGGGTTTGGGCTGCTCCAGAACTCAGGTGTTCAGGGTTCCTGCCCTGCTCTTTGCTGTCCCTGGAACAGGAGGGTGAGGTTGTTGGGAATGTGTTACAATCCCCACTTTTTCTGGGAGTGTGTGCTCAGGGTTGTTGTGCCAGCAGAGAGGAGGGTGAGGGAGGTTTCAGGTGTTGAGGAAATCACTTTGTGCCACTCCAGCAGCCCCGAGCTGTGCTTGGCTGTGTCCCTGCTCTTCCCAGAGCAGAGTGAGTGCTGCAGGGCCAGGCTGTGCCAGCTGGCTGCTGGGAGGGGTTCCCCAGCTCACCAGTGGCTTTTGGCTGCTTTGTACTGAGGGGATCCTTCTGAGTTCCTGCACTGGCACAATGAACTCCAAGTAGAATTTAAAAAAGGTTTGGCTTGTTTATTTTAAGGAGTTTAATTTTCAAAGCTGCTTTGTCAGTAGTAATGAATAACAACCTTGGCTTTCTTCCTGCTCCTTTGATGTGTTTTTCTCCCATGGTTCTCAGTCCAGCAGTTTTTTGTTCTGACCACATCCTCAGTGTCCCAGCAAGGTGGGCAGAGCAGCTCTGTGGGAGGGCTGGTGGCAAACAGGAGCTGTTTGTGCATCCCTGCCACACAGAGCTAAAGGAGATTCACTCCAGGCCCTTCTGACCTCCAGCAGGGAGAACATTTTACTACAGAACTGTATTTGAGTCATCCTTCACTTGGTGCTCAGCCCCTTTATTCTCCAAAACAAGCAGGGACAGGCTGGCTTTAATCCAGGCTGCCAGAACAAGCCACTGCTGCAGCAGAGGATCCAGCAGGAGCAGCACAACCTTAGTCCTGGCTCCAAGCTCACCTGAGCCTGGCTTTGAGTCCCACATGTGGCATTTTGCAGATGTTTCCTGAACAGGAGGTTCCTCTCTGGCAGTGTTTGGCAGCTGAAGTGGGTACAGCACAGTGTGGTCTGGAGAAAATGGTATGTAGCCAAACTCCAAGCCAACACTGGGAGGTGCCAAGAAAATACCAGTTATAACTTCTGAGGAGTTTTTAGTTCAATGGAAGAAAAACCCCTTTTAAAGAGAGCAGAACCTGGAGCCCTGCAGGTTTTGCAGCAGCCTCATTCTGTCAGTGCTTCAGTGGCAAGTGAATCTCAGCACCTCCAGAACAGGACTTGAACTTCCTGGAGGAAGTGTTGAGTTGGTGGATTTGATTTGTACAGCCAAGGATTTCAGGGGCAGGGAAACTGTGCAAGCTAAAGCAGCAAATTCCCTGAAATGCCCTTGTTTTCCCTGGGACTGACTGACCTTTCTTCTCTGTTCCAGTGTGTAAAGGTTGCCATAAAGGACAAGCAAGTGAAATACTTTATCCATTACAGTGGCTGGAATAAAAAGTAAGTAGTGCATGGAATAAAAGCAGGATTTCTCTTTCCAGGGAGATGCTCTGGGGGTGGGCTGGGGGAGCAGCTCTGCCCTGTCCCTGCTGCTGGCAGCTCTGGGATGGAGCAGGATGATTTTACACCTGAGCTGATGTGTGTAACACAGAACATTGCCAAAGGGGCCATTTCCTGCAGGAGGCTGCTGGGAGTGCATTCTGCTTGTTCAGGTGGGAAACACTGGAATTCCTCCCTGCAGAAATGTCTGCTGTGAAAACTTCCTTGTTATCCCTTAGGAGGAGAGGCAGCTCCTGCTGAGGTGGGGCAAAACCACTGAGACCCCTGCCCCTGCCTCTTAGGCCAGCTCTGGCAGGGGGTTTTGGAGCCCAGCTTGCTGAGGGCTGGCTTAGCAGCAGGTGTAGCCTGTGCTTCAGTTCCAGCCTCTCAGGTTAAAATAAATTTACAGACATTTTTCCCTCCTGCAGAACTGGCAGGGTTCCAGGTGGGAGATGGCTGAGGCACCTCTGTGAGATAAATGTTGTGCCCATTAAAGGTGAAAGGTTGTTATATTGATGTATTTTTCTCCCTTTTTTTGTTTTCTACCTCTTGATTTGAATTTAGGAAAAGAGGAGGTTTTTTTCTAAGTGGTTAAAAGCCTCAGCTCTTCAGACCCAGAAGTCTCAGAGAGCAGTTTCCTGTTTGATTTGGATTTATTTCAGTGCTGAGGAGACTCTTGAGTCACAACAATCCCTGTGATGTGACTAAAAGCTGAACCTGGTGGTTCAGCTGTGACTTTTAATTGCATCTGCTCCCCTGCTGCCAGAGGGGCAGGGGTGTCTCAGTGTAAACACAGCACTTAGAGAACCACTTGGTGCAGCATCAGCTGGGCCCTTCCTTCCCTTGTTTGTGCCATTCTTGCTTGTGCTCTTTGAGATTTTATTTTTTTTGCCTTCAAGCTTTCTGTTAAGGACATTAAAGGTGGCTTTGCTGCAAGAGCCAGGGCAGCACAGCCTTCACCTGGCCCTGTGCAGCTGGAAGGGCCTGACTTGGAATTGTTTTGCCCATATGAACAGTCAGGACACCTTTGTGGGGCACAGAGGTGTCACCTGCTCACACAGCACCTCTGAAGGTGGGCAGGCAGGAGTGGGAGAAGTGGCTGAAACCCCAGAGTGTCTGGGCACAGCTGGAGATGTTTCTCTGCAGTTTGGAGATGCTGCCCTTGCCTTCTCTCCACCCTCTGGAGTCAAGATTGGTTTGGCCACACGGTGCTCCCAGAGTGGCAGCTGCTGGAAAATGGCACAGAACTCTTCCTAAAGAGCTTTAACTGGTGTGCTTCAGAATGCCTTGGCCACTTTGAATGTGTTTTATTTGAGATAAGATGTCACATTGCTCAGCTGAGCCACTCTGTGTTGAAGTGGAATTCCTGCTGGTAATGGCAATTTCCCCAACACCTGTTCTCTTAAATCATTCACTTAGATTCTGCACATATTCATGCCATCTTGGTTTCCTTCACAGACAGAAATCAGAGCTCTTCTCCTTACAGTAAGATCCTCTTGCTGAATTTAACCTATGAAATGTTGGAATAGATAAGGAGACTTTCCCAGTAATATACTATGGCTACAGATATCCCATAGTTTTGTAAGCATAGAGGATTTTTTTTCCTGTGATGCTTCTTTTGAATTAAAGACTGTTCTCTCCCTCCTAAATTGCCCATCCTTTGAGTTTGAGAAGCTGGAAATGAGGGTGACACTTCCCTAGAGAAATCATCCCAGCTCCAGTCAGTGAGGAATGTTTGATAACTTTGGCCTCCAGTTGTGCCAGTCCATGACTTGGCACAAAGAGTTTGGCCCCAAATTCTGTGCAGCTGTTAATGGACTGGTGTGTGTAGAAGGCAATCACAGGATGGTTTGGAGTGATGATTTATTTACCTCTGGGTTTTTTCCAGCTGGGATGAATGGGTTCCAGAAAGCAGAGTGCTCAAATACGTGGATACCAACCTGCAGAAGCAAAAGGAACTCCAGAAGGCAAACCAGTGAGTGGGGAGGAAGGGCTGGGCTGGGAAAATTTGGTTAACAGAGCTTCAATCCAAAGGGATCAGGGGAAGTTACTGAGTTTCAAACCAAAATCAAAGAAGCTCCTTTCCCACCAAAATCTGATTTGTGAATATGCTCTGTTTAAAGGGAACAGTATGCAGAGGGGAAGATGAGAGGAGCTGCTCCAGGCAAGAAGACTTCTGGTCTGCAGCAGAAGAATGTTGAAGTGTAAGATTCCTTTTATTTAAAGACAACTCAGCCCAAACCCTGCCCAAAACACCTCCCAGGCTTTGGCTCCTCAGCTTTACTTTTAAAGGCTCTGCAGCTCAGCTCCATTTCCTGTTTAAAAGCAGTTTAATGGTACCAAAAGGCTTTTGTTCAAGAATTTCATTAGAAATGCCTTTTAGGTGGTGCAGAGTTAATGTTGAATTGAGTAGACACACTCTGCATTTTTTGCACTCTGTTGTTGGTGACTCAAAGTGGTGATTCCTCATAACTCTTGTATGTCTCAGTAAAATCACTTTCTCTGTAGAGTTGCCCAGCTCTTCCAAGCACTTTAGAATAAAATCCTCATAATGCCTTGCCTCCTGCCGTGGTACAATTGTCAAAACTGCATTTAAAGAGCCTTTCTCTGGCTGGTTTTGACAAAACTAAACCAATAAATACAGAATTAAAAATGGGTTTGCATCCTAAGAGACCCAAAGCAAGCTCAGGCACCTACTAGAAAAACTTCATTTGAGCTGTGACTGTCAGATTTCCTTCACTCCCTTCTTCTGGTGTTTCAGGGCAGATTTTATGGTAGATTTTCAATCAGTGCAGCTCTGCTCATTTGTCATCTTCTGTTTGGGCAGGGCTTCACTTAATGGTGAATGTGGCCTTTACTAATGGGATGTTTTGAATCCCTAACTCCATTTGTGATTCTGGCCCTCATAAGGAAGCTGCTGAAATGCCACCAGTTCTTCAGAAGTGGATTTGGCAGCAGCCTGAGGTTCCATGCCTGATTCAGGGGCAGGTTTGGTGTGAAATGTGAGTCATGGCTTTGAGGAGGGACAGGAGCTGGGGTTTGCTCTGGGTCCTGGAGCAGTTTCACTTTGGGATTGGCCAAAACTTGGCCAGGGCTGGAGCTGGCTCCTGGTCTGGGGGGAGGGGATCCCCTGGGTCTGCTGGATCCTTTTCCATCCCCCTGGGTCTGCTGGATCCCCCTGGGTCTGCTGGATCCTTTTCCATCCCCTGGGTCTGCTGGATCCCCCTGGGTCTGCTGGATCCCCCTGGGTCTGCTGGATCCCCCCTGTGCCCAGGTGCTCCAGGCCAGGTGAGTTCTGTGTTTCCTCCCCAGGAATCAGTCACTGCCTGTCCTCATGTGGGGTCAGACAAAGCCCAGCCCAACTCTGTGTAGGCAGCTGGTAATGAGAGTCATTAAAAGCTAATTAAAGCAGGTCTCAATGATGGCCAGCACTAATTAGGCTGCTTAAGGGGCTGTTTCACCCTGTCTCCCCTGTGAGTGGTGGGAGGGGCTGGTTGTGGGTGTGAGTTTGACTCAGCTGTGTGTGTGTGAGAGTAAATACTTCCCAAAATCCACTTCCAAAAATCAAACCTGTGGATTGTCCCCTTGGACATTGGAGCTCATTGCAGATACACAAAGTGCTGGTGGTGGGGAGGGGGAGAAACTGTTCACACAACTGTTCTGAAAGGGTGGCACTGCCAGCCTCTCTGGGCCTCAGAATTCACCTTTTGTAGCAGCCCTGGAGACCTGAGGGAGAGGAAGTTTATATTCTGCAATGCATTCCTCAGCTAGCCAAGCAATGGTGGCACTGATGGAAGCACAGCTTGTCCCCCAGCAGTGTCCAGTGCTGCCAGGAAGGCAGATCCTGGGGGGCTGGGCTGCTGGCTGAGCCTGTGTGTGTGACCTGTCCCCAGGTTTTTCAGGAGGGATGGAGCTCACACCGTGTGCTGCCTGGAGAGCCCGGCCATCTCCACACGGTGAGTGGGGCTGCCCCTGGGGCTCCTTCCCTGCCTTCTGGGCTGTCCTGGGAGCCCTGGGCTGTCCTGGGGCCCACCCTTCTTCTTTTCCTGCTTCCTGTAACCTGCCTGTCCCTCCTCTTCCCTGCTTTGCCTTCCCCCCTTTCTTTGCCCTGCTCTGCTCTCCTTCCTCTTTCCTGCTTTGCCTTCCCTCCTTTCTTTCCTTTCCCTGCTTTGCTCTCCCCCCTTTCTTTTCCAGCCTCATTTCAGCTGCTTTGCCTTTAAACAAAGCCTTGCTCTCCCTATCTCCAGCCCTTCCTCAGAGCTCTGCCTGTTCCCTGGCCCTGATAAACCCAGCTCAGAGCCTGAGAACAGGAGTCACTGGAGAGAGTTCTGAATTTCTGGGGGATCAGTGCTGGACTGGGATCCACCCAGTGCCCAGTTTTTGAGCAGTGGATCCAGGGGGCAAACTGAGCATGAGTAGTGGTACTCCAGCTAAAACTTCCTGAAAATGGGTGGTAAATGGACAAAGTGCTCCTGAATCTTCCCTGCTGTGCAGTGGTAAAGCTGGAGGTTTTTTCAGTCTTTTACTGGAAGTTAATTCAGTTGAGTGAGATTTTTCTGGGAATTCCCAGCACTTGTGTTTCTTTGTGCCATATTCTGTCTGAAATAAAACAGCTACAGACCTCATGTAGTCCTCCAAGAGCAGTTGGGAAGGACAAAACTTCCCAAAAATGGTGAATTCTGACCTGTTCCATGGAGAATCTGTGGTACCACAGCCCTGAAGCCAAGTTCTAGCTTGTATTTCCTCTGTGTGTCCTTAGCTAAACACAGCCCCTGAGGATCTGCTCCCTGTGCTGGATGCTTGAAACATTTTCTCTGCTATGCCTTCCTTAAGTACCACTCTGTGCAATAACTTGTGTTCTTTTTGCAGGAAAACAAAAAAGAACAAGCAGAAAAGTAAGTGTGTTTTATTTTACATCTGAGAGGGTCTCTGCAGTGAAGGGTTTGTAGGTGAAATCAGACTTTCAGCCTGCCCCAGTAATTCCCTGACACCTTGTGCTGTCCCTGCTGGACTCCTGGGGCCCTCCCTGCTCAGGAGGGGGAAGGTTCACACTTTTCTGGCTGGTTCAAAATCTGCTTGTTTCAGTCTGTCAGGGTTTTGAGCTCTTGCAGTTGAAAAGCAAAGCTGATCTGCTGAGATTAATTTCCTAAGTCAAGCTTAGGTTTTCTTACTGAGATGGAGATGTGACACAGCTGCAGGGCTGAGCTGCTGGGTCCAAAGATTCTCCCCCAAAACTACAGCAGGCTGCTGTGGTTCTATCCCTCAGACAGTGCCAGTGCAGCACTTCAAACTGGCACAAACGGGGAACTCCCAGAACACAAGTAATATTTAAAACAATAAAAGAAAAAAAAAAACCCCAACAGGTGCAAAGGTGACCTGAGAAAAATCTTGAGCCTTCCTTTGCTCAATAAATGTTGCCTGCTGTTTTTTCCTCTGCTGGCTGTGCTGTGCACAGCTCCAGGCATTGGGGAGGGCAGCAGCACCAGTGAGACTCCCCAGCCTCCCAGGAAGAAGAGGGCTCGGGTGGATCCCACCGTTGAAAGCGTGAGTATTTTCCATCCCCTCCCAGGGATTCTGGGTGCAAAACAGAAGGGTGCTGTGCTCCCAATTAGTGCCTGAGAGTAATTAGCCTGGCTTGGCTTTTCTCAGGAGGAAACGTTTATGAACAGGGTTGAAGTGAAGGTGAAGATCCCCGAGGAGCTGAAGCCATGGCTGGTGGATGACTGGGACTTGATCACCAGGCAGAAACAGGTACCTGTGCAAACCCTGCCCAGCCCTGGGGCCACCTTCCACTCTGCCAGCTTGCCCAGCTTGCTTGGGTGTTTTTTAATGCCCAGCTAAACTCTGGGAGGAGTTCCCTTCCTACCCTGTACCACCTTAACCTGCTGATTTCATCCTAAAATGTCCTGGTGGGAAAGGATTTCAGTTCAGCTTCCAGGTGTAAATGTCTGCAAGAATGAGACAAACTTGTGTTGTTCTGTTTTGCACTTGTAGCTCTTCTACCTCCCTGCCAAGAAGAATGTGGACTCCATTTTAGAGGATTATGCAAACTACAAAAAATCCCGAGGAAATACTGATAACAAGTGAGTAGTGCTCACTGCCAGCCTTGAACACCTCCTTGGCTGTTGTTGTTGGACTTAGATTCCATGGGAAATGGAATAAAGTTGTGAAACCTGACCCAGCCCCATGCCCAGTCCCTGTTCCAAGCCCAAGGTGATGGAGGTGGTCAGAAATCCTGAGGGATCATTCCAAACTGCACTTCTGCTTTCTGGGTGTGATTTCTGCTTCCCCACGTGGCCTGAGCCTTTTCCTGAAGGAAGCTGACAGAAATTCCCAGAAAAGCTGTGTGAGGTGAGTTCAGTGCCCCTGGGCTCACGGGGCTGGAGGCCAGGGAGGTGCACGAGATCTTGTAAATACCCAGATGGGCAAAGCCAATTACTGTTTGTAATTAGCCCTGAGCAAAACAAGGTGTGTTTACTCTGCAAGGAAACTTTCCTGTTTGAAAGGGAGAACAGAAAGGGGAGGTAATTTTCTTCCATTCAAGAGGAAGCAGATTATTGACTTGTCAGGGTGTTTGAACCTCCTCTGGTGTAATTGTCCTGGTGCCTGTTCTAAATTTGCTGGCAGGGTGGGGTGAGGTTGTCTCCTGTGTCACTGCCAGTCCCTGCAGAGGCAGGGTGAGGCTGGAGTCTGCAGGAGATGCTGCAGGAAGGGAGCAGGTGCTCCTGAAGCCCTGTGGGGCTGTCCCCCTGCTCAGTGCAGTAAATTCATGTTGTCCTGTGAGCTGGGAGGAGCTTTGGGTGGCACAGGAGCTGCTGGGTGTCCCCAGTGCTGCCTGGGGCTGCAGCAGGGCTGCTCCAAGTCCCTCTCTTGGAGAGGATCCCTGAAAACTGCTGCTCTTGCTGTGCCTCAATCCTGGCTCACTTCAGAGCAGCCCATTGTCCTGGGAGGTCTGGAATGGCATCCTCCCTGTGGCTGGAGATTTTAAGGTCTCCAGACAAATTTCCTTGCGAGATGTGAACACCCATAAAAAGACCCTCCCGATTTTGGTGGTCTCCCAAGCCCAGCCTCCCCCCTGGTGCCTGGAGCAGGCCTTGCAGAGCTCTCTGTCCCCAGGGAATATGCTGTCAACGAGGTGGTGGCTGGCATCAAGGAGTATTTCAATGTCATGCTGGGCACTCAGCTGCTCTACAAGTTCGAGAGGCCCCAGTACGCCGAGATCCTGGCCGACCACCCCGACGCCCCCATGTCCCAGGTCTACGGAGCCCCACACCTCCTGAGGCTCTTTGGTGAGTGAGCTGGGGTGAGCAGGAGCTCTGGGAGGGATTCAAGTGCTTGTTTTCCTCTCTTGAGCCTGTGGCAGGCAGCTCTGAAGTGTGGGTTCATCCCCAAGCGTGGGTTCGTTCCCATCCGTGTATCCAAAGGCTCAGAGCCGCTGTGGGGTTTGGGGTGGAAATGGATTTTTGAAGTCTGGTTGGTTTGGGTGCAATATGTTGGAATAGATTGCTGGGCTGCTCTGCTGTGCTGCTGTAAGCTGTGGATGTCCCCAGTGGCCTGAGGCAGGGTTTGTGACAAGTGTCCCTCCCCGAGCAGTGCGCATCGGAGCCATGCTGGCCTACACGCCCCTGGACGAGAAGAGCCTGGCTCTGCTCTTGAACTACCTGCATGACTTCTTGAAGTGAGTACTCGGGAGCTCAGGGAGCTCAGGCTGAGCCTTTTCAGTGCCTTGTTGTATAACTGTGTGTGGGATCTTCCTCTCAGACTCCACTCCTCTGGTTCTGTTAATCTGCACTCCTACCCTGTCCCATCTGCTCCTTGGTGCCAAATAAGTGCTTCAACATTTATTTATAGCTGCTAAAAAAAGCAGGTGATAATTCCAGCAAGCTATTAAATTACACAACAGTTACTCAACAACAATTGAGCAAATGTTTAAAAACTGATGAACTTTAGGAATGTTATTTCTGGGACAGACTGTCACCAGGGCTTTAGTGTGCTCTGGTACCCTGTAGCCATGGGATGTTTTAGGAGGAAAACATCCTGATAATAATAAAACACTTCAGTGTGAAATGAGGTGAGCTTTAAGGTCCCAACCCAAATCATTCCATCATTGTATGATCATTTGGAAGGTGAAGGAAAACCCTCAGTGAATCCAGGATGGCTCTGGTAGAATCAGCCTGGTAGCCAGGGAAAGCCTGCCCTGGGATAGCCCTGGTCTTCTGGGGCACTCCGAGGTAAATGCAGGTGCTGAGAGCTCTGGCTGTGAGGCAGAAATGTGAACCCAGTGACCAGAAAGCCTGAACCCATTCCATGAGAATTACTGGCACACAACCCTTCCTTACCTTTGGCCATTCCTTGTTTTGCCATCCTTCCCTCATCCCTTGAGGGTCCCTGTTTGTGCAGACAGAGCTGCCAGGTGTCCTGCTCCCTGTCCCTGCTCCTTTGGGTGGAGCAGTACCAAATCCATTCTTGGTACAGCAGCTGCCTGAACCTCAGATATCAACAGCTTCATCCTGTTAATCCTGAGCTGCCAGAGCTCACCTGGAGCCAGGGGTGCTTGGCAGCAAGTTTGGAGTGGATTTTTTGGCTGAGGTGACTTGGGACTATTGTGTGTCTGGGCAAAAATCTCCTGATTCACAGATTCACTGAACAACAGAGGATTTGGGCAAGAGGCAATGTGATGTTTTTTGTTGTTTTTGTAGATACTTAGCAAAGAATTCCTCTGCATTGTTCAGTGCCAGTGACTACGAGGTGGCCCCGCCCGAGTACCACCGGAAAGCAGTGTGAGCCCAGTGCCCACGGGCAGGGCTTGGCTCCTGCTCACTGCCCACTGCTGCACCCTGTCCTTCACTGCCCATCACACAGCTCTGTAAGCGTGGAGTGAGTGGAGTTTGTGTGCAATGGAGCTGCCACCCAAGCCCAGAAGAGTTCTTGTTCTCCAGTGGAATTTCTTGTCCCGACGTGGAAGCTCTCAGGAGCTGTGTGGTGTTTCTGGCTTGGTGTTTGCATCTCTGGGATGTAGAGGAATGTGTTCTGCTGTGTCATTGTCTGCACTCAGTGCTCCTAGGGCTGCTCCCCCCGAGGCTTGGCCTCACTAACCCGCTTTATTCCATAGTCATGACAGACCCACGAGGGCTGTGTCACCTGTGTTGGTGCTATTGACTGTCTCACTCACCCCAGTGACTTCTTGGTGTTGGAAGTTCAATGTTTGGTTCATAAATGTCTGCTTTTCATGGGGTAGTTGAAGGACTGTGACTTTTTTTTATATTCTAATGATAGGAAAATGCATTCTCATCTCGTAGTGTTTGGAAATGTTGGTCTTTCGCAGAGCTGTTTTACAGATCTGCAAATAAACTTTTTTAATTTCAAATGTGGTTTCCGATGTTTGTGTTTGAGAGTGTCCTGGCCAGGCTGGTCGGGGAACGAGCGTTTGGATCTCTAAAAGGCATTGCATGACTTGGCTCTGAGTAGCTGCTCTTTGCAGGCAAAACACCAGTTTTTAATCACAGATGTTACTGCAGGAAGCCACAGTGGCCGGGGATCTGGGACCCATCGTGCCCCAGGGCTGCTCTGGGGTGGGACTGAGCCTTTCCTGGGGGTCCCACACGTGTCCCCAGCATGGGCTGTGCCCTCCCACACCTGCTGGGGCTGAGGGAAGGTGTGAGCACATCCCAGCAGGGCCCTGTCCCACCCTGCCCTGTGCCCTCCTGGGCTGAGCACAGCCCCCAGTGGGGCTGGGATGGTCTGGCTGGATGAGGAGCTGTTTGAAAAAGCAGCAGGATCTGCTGTTACATGGAAAAATATTGAGCAATGGGGTGAGGGGAAGTTTCCATGGAAATGAGGCAGGGCTGGAGCAGCTTTGGCTCTCCAGGGCAGGTTTCACTGGGGATTCTGCTCAGGGCAGGCAGGGAGGAGGGAAGGGCACTGAGCCTCCCTGCCCTGCTCTGGGTGGGTGCTCCTTGGCTCCTGCTGCTGTTCAGTCACTGCCTGCTCACCTCAGCATTGCTCATTAGCCACTTCTCATTATTTATCCTGGCCTTTACCCCGAGCCAGGATCATGTTCAGTCTGAACAATGGATTTATCCTCTGCCAACTGCCCCAAGAGTGAAACTGCCTTTTGCTGTCAGTGCTGGTGTTCACAGAACAGGGTTTGTACCAGGGCCTGCTGGGATCTTCTGGTGATTCTGTCTAATGTGGGAAGGTCCCTGGGCTCCTGCTGGTTCCTGGGGAGAGAACACCTGGTGCTTTATTGCCCCTCTGAGCTGGGAGCCTCTGCTCCTTCCAGCTCTTCCTGGAAAGGGTGAACTCTTCCAGGCTGGCCTGGGGCAGGAGTCCTTGGCTTCCCTCTTGGCTTCCTTGGTACCCCACAGAGGCTGGGTGTGCTCATGGCTGTGGTTCCTCAGACAGGGCAGTACCCCCTGGAGAAGCTGAGGAGTTTGTAGAGCAGGAAATGAAATCTCTGCCAGGATGGACAGCTGGGGACCAAGCCCCATGCCCAGGAAGGGAGGCTCTTGGAAATGGAGTCCCTGGCACAGCACGACACGACAGAGCCTGGGCTCCTCCTGGAAAAGGTGCTTTTACATAAATGAAAATGATTGTATGGGGAAGCTGTGGGGATGAACTGTCTGGGGCTGTGCCATTCCCAGCATTCCAGCTGTGCATCCTGCCCTGTGTGCTGTTGCCTTTTTCCTTCCTTTGCTCCCATGTCAGGCTGGTTTCCTGTGCTGGGGGTGTGGAGAGCTGGCTCCATCCTCGCCCTCTTTTCCTGCTGCCCTTTCCAGCCTGCTCAGCACAGCAGTGCCTGTGCCAGAGGTGATCCCAACCCTGCTCCATCCCCAGGGCTGGTCCTGGAGTCGAGGAGAGGAGAGAGCAGAGCAATCCTGGTGGCACTGCCCAGCTCAGCCATGGCATCCACACAGGTGAGTGTCCCCATAACCACGTCCCTGTGTCCTGGCTGTGTCCCCATAACCACGTCCCTGTGTCCTGGCTGTGTCCCCATAACCACGTCCCTGTGTCCTGGCTGTGTCTCTGTGCCTCAGGCTGTTCTGGGAGCTGTGCCCTGCCCAGGGGTGCCCACATCACACAGTGGCACTGTGTGTGACTGTGGGGCTGGCTCAGGAGCTCAGCCCTGTGGGATGGAGCCCAGAGCTGCTGGGGGTTCTGGAGCCAGAGACAAGGAGCTTATTGCAGGGGATAAGGAGCTAACAGGTCCCAAAGCCCATTAGGGCTCCCTGTTACCTGCAGTGGGCACATGCTCACCAGGCTTTCCATGCCTCTAATGCCACTCTGGGATTATGCCAAGGCCTTGCCCTACTCTCTCCCGTTAATTATTAACGGGAATTAATGAGATGAAGGGTGGAGAGATGCAGGGAGCAGCACAGAGGATGCTCCCCTGTCCCATCACCCCAAGGACCTGCTGGTGTCCCTGGGGGCACCAAGGCTGCAGCCCCACCGTGGGTTCTGCTGCCTGTGTGGCCTTCCTGGGTGTCAGGGAGCTCTAATCAGCTTCTCTGGAGTAAAGCAGCTTTCTGCAGCTGCCCTGGGCCGTGAGCAGGGTGTGCCAGGGGCTGCCAGGACCGGCGTGTCCCCTCGAGGGCCCTGCTGCTGGGTGGCACCCTCAGGTTTCCATTCCCCTGGTGTTCCCGTGGCTTCAGCAGCTGCCGGGGGGGCTGGCGGGCCTGGGCCAGTGGGTGGAGGTGGCAGTCCCACGGGATCCAGTCCCTGTGCTCGGCAGGAGCAGCAGGGCCAGGGAGCAGCTGTGGCTCAGCCGCTGCTCTCACCTGCAATTGGCACCGAGGGGTTGCTAAACGCAGCAGTGGAGGCTGCTGGCTAATGAGTTTATTCTCTGAAGCAGCTTTCAGGAGCAGGGGTGTCATTCCCTCGTTAGGGCAGCGGATGGAGCTGGGGCTCACAAGCCCTGCGGGCTGCGCTGTGCTCAGCAGCCGCGTTTCCCCGGTCCCTGCTGTGCTGAACCTGCCCAAGCTGCCGGGACACAGCGCCGAGCCCCTGCCCTGGGCACACCCCCAGGAAACGGGGCAGCGGCTTTTCCAGAGGGTGGGACCTGCCCGGGGACCCCTCCCGCTGCCACCATCGCTGCTTTTGTTTCTGAACTGCGTGGGGAGTGGAAACCCGGCGTCCCTTCCCGAATAGAACAGCAGGGATTCGTTATCCAGGGAATCGCAGTGATGGAGCTCCCACCCCTCCCCATCTCTTCTGATCCCCATGGAAACGGGATCAGCATCATCCCTGCGGGTCCCAGGGGTTGGCAGGGCAACAGCTGTGCCCTCCCCAGCCTGAGAGGATGCTCCGTGCTCGAGGGAGGGGCTGGCCCTTCCCTTCCCTCCCCTCGCTCCCCGGCAGGGTCTGGGCTGTGCCCATCTCCCCTGTCCCTCCCCGGGTTGCTCAGTGATGCCGGCAGCGAGGAATGCAGGGCTGGCCGCGCTCCTCCTGCCGCTGGCATCCCTGTGGTGCTGCCAGCGCAGGGCAGGGCAGGTATCGCCGCCACACCCGGACCTGTGCGGGGAGCCCGAGCCGGCCGCAGTGGAGGCGATGCTCCGAGAGGAGGAGGAGGAGATTTGCGATAATTACTGACCCGGGCCATCCTCGCGTGCTCCTTGGTCCGGGCTCAGCAATTAGCGCTTGGGAGCGGCCGGGGAGGAGCCCCTCTCGTGATCCTTTGTCTCTCGCAGTTTCCCAGCGGGAGCTGCTCCCCGGGATTTGCTCTCCAGTGTCGCTGCCCCAGCTGAACCTGTGCGGCAGCTGCTGCCTCCCCTGCCCGCAGCTCTGGGTAAAAAAACGCTGCTCCCTCCATAAAGTCAACATCACACGAGGCTCTGGTTTTATCTTGCAAACAGATGCAGACACACATAGCCATGATATTTTTTTTCACCCTTGGAGAATTACTGATAGAAAAAAATGAATTTTGATTAACAATAGGTGTGTCACCAAAAGGGATTTTTTTCTTATGAGGGAAAAAACAGTTATGGCAGAATAATCCCCAATTGGTGCCTCAGCAGTGGTTTGAGGAGATGGGATCAGTGCTCCAGGAGCAGGGAAACTGAGGCAGACAGAGTGGTGTCCAAACTGTTCCTGTGGCTGGAGCGGTGGGATGAGAGCCCTGCACCCATTGCCATGTTTCTACTTTTAACACCTTCAGGATCCTGTCTGTAACCTGCCCTAATTTTAGGGACTGGTCTCTGGCACTGAATTCCTGCAGGGCAGAATGAGTGCAGGTGTAAAATTAGCTGGATTATTTCTGGGCTGGCGGTGACCAGTGCTCCATCACAGAAATGTGTCTGTGCTGCTGCTCCCCAGCAGCCCTGGATCAGCCTGCAACCACAATCTGCTCATCCAGGTGGAGGTTTAGAGAGAAAGGACACCATTCCTGCATTTAGGAACTGATCTGAGTTAGGGGCAGCTAAACAGAGCAGCCTTTCAGTCCCACTGCTTTGGCTGGGAAGGGCTTGGGAAGCAGAGTCTGAACAAGGATAAATGGTGCATTTCTAGGCTCTGCCACAGCTGGAGAAGAGATTATGTGAAATAACTAACATGGAAATGTTAATCAGCATTAGCTGTAGCCCAAATTCCACTAGAGGAATGCTAAACAAAGAGAAGGAAAAGGCTGGGATTAGGGTGGCTTGGCAACAGGCTGCTCTCCCCAAAGTTTGGGTCTGGTGCTCCAGGATTTCCAGCTGTTATTTAAAATACAAGTCATTTTCTTTCCCTACTCCGTGCAAACACCAGAATGTCCAAGTGCAGAGCAGCTGGAACTGGCACATGGGGTGTGCAGCAGCCTGGAACACTCTGCTGAGGACACAGCAAAGCAGCAGCTCAGTGTGAGCACCCACATCCCTGGCAGGCTGCTCCTGGCACTGCACTGCCAGGCTGGGCAGATGAGGGGACTCTGAAGGACATTTCTTGGGGTTTTGGTTTTTCATGCCTGGACATGATCTCCTGAGCTTTTGGGTTTTTAACACTCAGTGTTACCTTGTGTTTGACTGTTCACTCCCTGGTTTCAGTACTTTTCCCTGCTTGATTTGTCCTGGCTCTTTTTTACTAAGTTTTCAGAGTTCATATTTCTGAAGCAACTCAGGTTCCTCCTATTCTTCTCCTAAGGCCAGGCCGGGAGAGCTGGGGGTGCTCAGCCTGGGGAAGAGAAGGCTCCAGGAAGATCTTAGAGCCTCTTCCAGTGCCTAGAGGGGCTCCAAGAGACCTGGAGAGGGACTGAGAACAAGGACTGGAGGTACAGGACAAGGGGGAATGACTTCACACAGCTTTAAGGTCCCTGCCAACCCAAACCAGTCTGGGATTCTGTGATCCTGTGCTCTCATTTGAGCTGGAAATGCAGCAGGACGTGGAGCTGTGGAGTCTGACACAGGGGAAAGCCCTAGGGCAGAGTTCACCCCAGTCCAGCAGAACTGGAACTGGTTTGGATTTGGCTGTGCCTCTTCCCCCACTTGCACACTCCTGGAGGGCTGCCCTGCCCTGCAGGGGATGGAGAGAGAAGCTGTGCAACCACACACGCTGTGATCTCTGATACAGCTGATTGTTCCAGAGGCTCTTGCAGCAGAGACCACTCTGGGATGCGTCCCAGGCTGGATGTGAGGTGGGATTTGAGTGTGGAAGCTGCCCTGTGGCAGGACAGAGGTTATTTTCTCCATGGAGTTTGCAGATTGCTCACTGCACTGGAGAGACTGAGCGGCCAAGTGTGTTCAAACAACAGTCCAAGAGTGATGGGCACTGCCACTGTTCAGCAGGGCTGAGCCTCAGCAGCTAAAGGAGCCCTGAACTGAGGAGCAGGAGCTGCCCAGTTCCAGGGCAGCACTCCCAGGTGGGATGCTCTGTGCTGGAGCAGCTGATGTTGGGACAGTGCCTGGTGTCTGCACCCCAAAAGGGCTCAGCACAGCACTCCCAGACAGGTCCCCAGGCTGTTTGGGTGCTCTGCCCACGGGTATTTTTTCCTTTCCCTTGAAATGACAAGACTTTGAGAAAACCCATCCTTGAATAGATCTGCAGGGAGCCAGCTCAGGTTTCCCAGCTGCCCAACCCACCCAGCAGGTATTTTGGGCAGCCTGGGGCTTTGTCCAGCGAGCTGTGGGTGCCAGTGGAATTAGGACACAGTGTGCCTGCCCCTTCTCCCAGGACTGCTCCGAGGGCTGAGGCCTCTGCTCCACAGCGAGATCACTCCTGGATTTGTGCACAGATTGCTGCCTAGCAGGAGCCCGAGCTCCTTTCCAGAGTGAATCCCATTCCCAGGAAATCCAGCCCCGTTTGCCATCAGCCAGCATCCAAGAGAGAGCCGTAGCAGCAGAGACAGGATTCATTCTGCAGCAGTGCCATGAGCTCGGGGCTGCAGTAACTGCTGTGAGTGCCAGCCTCAGCTCACCCTGCTCTCCTGTGCCACCCCGGGTGCTGTTTGTGCCCCAGCCTCTCTCTGCTCTGTCAGCCCAGGCTGCTTTGGCTGCTGCAGCTTCAGCTGCTCCCTCTGAGCAGGCAGGAGTTCACACCCTGCTGGTTTCCCACTGCTCAGAGCAGATGGAGAGCAGGGAAGGCACGGCCAAGATAATGGAGCTGGTTTGTGAGGCTCGGGGAGCTGTGTGCGTTTCTCTGTTGCTGCTGGTTGGGATTACTGTGGGAGACGCTGGGCCTGCTATTATTACACTGCAAATTCTGCATGCCTGGATGGTTGCTAACCTGGGGCCCTGCTTGCTTTGCTCCTCACCAACCTAAAAATGAAGCCAGGATCTCTCTGGTGCTGACAGGAGCTCCCAAGAAGAGACAGAGGGAGCTACTGAAGGTCACGAGGCTCCAGTTTCACTCTTGATCCATCTGAGCTTAACCAAGGCTCCGAGCTGCTGATGGTCCAAGCCCAGACATCACACACACGAGGATAAGAAGCTTAGGAGGAGCTTTGCCTTTGCTACTGGCTCTGAAGCTTTGGGAAGGGTTGGTTGCCTGGGAGCTCTGGTTTGCAGTGCAGCCCGTCTGTGGGGATGGAGGAGGATGTGCTGAGGACAGCAGCTATTTGAGATGCTTTTCCCTGAGCTGGGCTGGCTCCCCACAGACACAGCATTGTCTCCCTGAAGACCTGTCTGCAGCTCTGCCAGTGCTCTGCTCTGATGGATTTGCACATTCTGTTGCCACAGAGTCCCGTTTTTCTCTCTCTTTTGCTGCAAATGAAACAGTTAAATGCAGCATGGTCACTCCCTGGCTGGACTGCTCTGGTTAATTCCTTTTGAACTTTACATTCCCTTGGATCCTCATCACTTCTTATCCCTGCTGTTTGTCTGTCCTCCCATTTACCATAGTCCATGGTAAGATTTATCTCCAGGATCAAACCAGTCCAGGGGAGATCAGGGTTTCTCCTGCCACTGTTCTGTCCCCTGGTGCAGGTCCGAGGTCCCTTTTGCCTCTGCTCCCATGTTCCAGGAGCTGCACAATCCCATTGAAAGCCTGCCTGCTCATGCTGAAAAACCAAGGCAGCAGCAAACCCCACTTCTGCTTGAGGTGAGGAGAACCAGAACCTATTGGCAACAACATCCTGATGGGAATGTGAGAAGTTTTTGGTGTGCCCTTGCACCCACTTCTGTTTCTAATTGCACTTCCCACCCTGGGGTAGGAGCAGAGCACGTGTGACAGTTCAGTCTGTGTGGGACACGCTGCCTTCGCTTCACTTGGGAGCTCAGCTCCCTCACACTTGCTGGGACGTGCTGCTTAATTAACACCATTTATCACACAGATAGTGTGACTGCAGTGAACATGGCTCTGCTGGCTGTCTCTCTGTGCCTCAGCACGATTCCACTTCTCTGAGAGTGGATTTGCTTTCTCTCAGCAGCTGGGGTGCTCAGCAAGGCTTAGAGCCCCAAGAAGAGATGCCTTCACTGTACACCTTCCCCAGTGACATTCCAAAACTCTCTCCTGGCATCTGGAACAAGAATTTACTGCAGCCAAGAAAATTAAATTCACCACTCCCCTGTAAGCACGTGTGAGCGAGGAAAAACCGAGGAGCTGTTTTCAGTCTTCATCCACAACCTGAACTTTACCCTCTTTTGCTGCCAAAACAGATTCCCTTCCTCTGGGGCGTTTTCTCCTTTTGGGGCGTGTTGAATCCGCAGCACAGCGTGTTCTGTTGGCTCTCTCAGCAGCAGGCAGCAGCCCTGGTTTCTACACCCACTTCTGGCCTGACACACAGCTTTGGAGAGGCTCTCCCCACCTGTTCCTGCTGCCAGGCTGGGGCTGGGCACGGCTCCGTGCGCTCTGTGCCCGCCGGGCTGCTCTGCAGCAGCCCTGAGCAGCCAGGGCCAGCAGCCAAGCTGGCACCCAGAGCTTGGCACAGGTTTTGTTTTTGCCCAGCTTGGCCCGGGGCCAGGAGCTCAGTGTGCAAACACTGCTGAGCGCAGGTTGGTCTGAGCGTGTTCCCCTCCTCCTCCCTTCCTGGGACAAGAGCAGGGTGAAAGGAGCTTGTAGTGATGTGGTGTCGGGCTCTTCAGCACACAGGATAAGAGCAAACGGCCTCAGGTTGTGCCAGCAGAGCTTTAGGTTGGATATTAAGAAAAAATTTCTTCACTGAAAGGGTTATCAAGCTTTGGAAAAGGCTGTCCAGGGAAGTGGTGAATCATCATCAAAAACCACGTGGATATGACATTCAAGGACGAGGTTTAGTGTTGAGCATGGTGCTGTTGCATGGTGACAGCTGGACTTGAACTTAGAGGTCTTTTTCAGCCTTAATTCTGTAATTCCATGATTCTCCAGAGCCTGGACAGTGGTTTGGTTTAGCTATGTGTTGTTAAACCTTCCCACTGCTTGTCCCTGGGGCCGTGTCCCCTGACCATCCAGCTGTGCAGGTTTGTGCACACCTGGGGAGACTGGGACTCTTCCTGTGCTCAGGAGCAAAGGGAGATAAAATTATGTGTGTGTGTGTGCCTGGCGTGGGGATTCATTTATCTGGATGATTAAGGCAGCAAGTGATGCAGGAGGTGCCTGGGTAATTTAATGACCCAGGTGGAAATAGAAAGCCAAGAGCATGTTTCCCTTTCAGTCGTGCTGGGGTTTGATTTTTATGTCCTGTTACAAATGGACTGATAAATGAAGCCCCTGGAGGAGTGGAATATGTTCACACTGATCTGCTTCTCTGTAGTATGCTGAGAAGCAGAGCTTGCTGAGGCTCTTTTTGGGGACAGATGTTGCCATGGCTTGTGCAGAGGGGGCTGCCAGCTCCTGTGTGGCTGCAGGAAGGTGTCCCTGAGCACAGGAGGAGCCCCTGGAGTCACATCCCTGTGGATAGGGCCTCACCCACTCACACAGTGGCACCACCTCATTTTGTGGAGTGTGTGACCACCTAGCTCTGTGCTTTTGTGACTGATTCAAAAGCTCTCTGAGCTCTGGCTGGGGTAAGAGAATGGCACAAATGCTCTTCCAATGGAGCAGAAACACAGGCTCTGGCACTGTAACTCTGGAAATCCCACCGTGCTGCAGCAATTCCTTCCTCCTGCCTCGCTGTACAGTTTGGCTCCAATTAGTTGGTCTCGACTGCTACATGTGCAGGCCAACACTGCTTCTATTTCAGAGGGACTTGCCAGAGATTAATTAGATCCCAGGCCTGCAGAGGACCAGCCAGCACATTTCGTGTGCCATTAACTCGGCACTTATCAGGCAAACATTGTCGGGATAAATCTCCCCTTTGTTGTGCTGCTGTAAGCGAAGGTTGTCACAAAAATGAGCCGTTTGAGCAGACACAGGGTGATGGTTTGGGAGCTGTGTGAGCTGTTTGCTGAGCTCAGATGCCAGCCCTGGTCAGGGGGATGGCACTGAGTGTGAGTGTGTGTGTCAGCCCTGGTCAGGGGGATGGCACTGAGTGTGTGTGTGTGTGTGTGTGTCAGCCCTGGTCAGGGGGATGGCACTGAGTGTGTGTGTGTGTGTGTGTGTGTGTGTGTCAGCCCTGGTCAGGGGGTGGCAATAACTGTGTGTCAGTGCTCCCTGCAGACACAGAACTGCTGAGGCACAGCATCCCCCGAGCCCTGAGTCAGTGCACAGAGATGTGCAGTGTCAGCCACCGCTCCAAGGAAACCTCTGCTTCGAAGGGTAAAATCACAGACAGAGAAACCACGGAGCTGGGGAGAGTAGGGGATGAATCTCCAGCAGGAGCTCTGGATTTCTGTCTGGAAAGCACGAAGTGACCTTATCTCAGCAGCCTCAGGTTGTGCTCTGCTCGTGGTGCCCACGCACTGGGAGCACAAACCACAGCGGGCTGGCTTGTCCCGGCTCGTCTCACTTCCAGGAGGGCTGGGAGAATGTCTGGCCAGACAATGAGGGACAGGAGCCAAGAACCAGGAACGGAGCGATGGCGAGAGCAAAACAAAACCAGGGACCAGAAACAAAAAGAGGCTTGGAGCAACCTGGTCTGTGGAAGCTGTCCCTGCCCATGACAGGGCTGGGACTGGGTGGCCTTTAAGGTCCTTTCCAACCCAAAGCACTCCAGAATTTTATGATCCATGATATATCATCTAGCTAATCATTGAGAGGGGATGGGACGTGCAGAGGGGTGATGTAGTGAGAGCCACACGCCAAGAATCTTAACAGCAGCAGCCTGAATTAATTTGAGGAGCAGAGCGAGAAGTCTGGAGAAAAAGCTTGTAGAAGTGTCAAGAATGAGGAATAGTGCTGGCAGTGTGGTCAGGGAAGGGCCAGGCATGGAATCTGCCCGGACTGCACTGGAACAGCCTGGTTTGGCTGGGCACTGTGAGGCTCCCGGGGCTGCCACTCACACCCACAAGTCAGGCTCCAGCAATCCAACGTGAAACATCTTGTTCTGGTGCTGACACATCGGGCTGGGAGATGGTGTTCAGATAGGGAACTTCCTGCTTTGACAGCAGGGGGAAAATGGGAAGGCTCCGCTCCAGCTGCTCCGGCCGAAGGCTCTACCCTGCACAAGCACGGTGTGCCTGGGCCACACTTCCCTGGGATGGATCCCAGAGCTGGATGGATCCTCTCAGCACAGCATCCCTGAGCTCCAGCAGAGCAGGGCAATGCGTGGCTGTGTGGGATTATCAGGGCAATGTGTGGCTGTGTGGGATTATCAGGGAGCAGAGCTGGAATTGGCCGAGCCCTTGGAACTGCACCCCGCGGCTGCTCGGCACTGACTCCACAGTAAGGAGTTATTTTTAAGATTCTGCTTTCCCTCGTACTGGAATGAGTCAGAAGGAGCTTCCTTTAAGCAGCACAGATTTGGTGGGAAAAGGGGAAAGTTGCTGGTGTTAGCTTGGTGCTGAGAATGTGACAATGGTTTTGTACAGCTGAAACTTTTGGTGAACTTTTGCTGAGAGGTGTCCGGAGCTGCTCTGCTCCAGGAGTTCTGCTGGTGCCCTGCAAACACGGCTCTTCAGGGAGAAAAACACCACAAACTTCCAATGGCATTTGGGGCATGAGCAGTGTGTCCCCAGAGAGCCCAAATCTGGGATTAATCCGTGCTGGGTGAGGGCTCCGAGTGCCCAGGGGAAGATTTCCATTTCGGAGCTCGCTGGACGCCCCAGCCACCCTGCTGTGCACAAAATGAGTTCATATTTAACAGCACCATTTTCTTTCTCTCTTTCTAAAGAAGCCACCTATACAGTAACCCAAGTGTTTGAACAGGGTTTGGCCAGATTGATTAAAAGGTGGTGACATTTACCTCCGGCCTTGCTTATATTAGAGATCCATTGATCAAACAGCCCCGTTCCAGCTCTAATAAGCAAGGTCTTAAACCCAACCCACGGGCTGTCATTAAAAACATCTCAAATAAGTTTTAAAACCTTCTGTCATCACTGCAGTGTGATGGGGCTGTGAGAAAAACGGGGTGAGAAAGGGAACAGTAAATAAGAGTCGGGATGAGCAAAACTGAACTCAAACTCGGACACGCTCGTGCCGAGGCTGGAGTTAATTGTTTAAAATGCTGCCTATGCCCAGCTCGGGCCTCTGCTGTGTGACCTCTTCACTCCTTTGCGCACAGATGTGTTTAGTACAGGGACTGTTTGCACGGCGGCCATTGGTTCGTGTCGCCAGCTGTAAATGGGACGGCTCCGAGCTTCCTGCTCAGACACCGAGAGGGCCGGAGGCGGGTTCCTCTGGAGCCACGTTCACCTGTCCCGGTGCTTTTCCCGGTCCTTTTCCCTGTTCTTATCGCTGTCCCTCAGCAGCCGCAGCCCCGCCCTCTCTATGGTGCCCTGAGGGGCCGCCGCGGGGCCAGAGCGCCGCCCCGCCCGCCGCGCGCGCTTCCGGGGGCGTGGCCTGCGCGCGCGGGGCGTGGTTTGTGGCGATATGGGCGTGGCCTGACAGCGGTGGGCGTGGCCTCGCCCTGAGGGGTCGCTGCGGGTTTGGGGGGGTCCGTGCGTGTGAAGGGGTTCAGAAACTTCTTTGTGTGGCTTTTATACAGCCAGTGGTGAGTGTTTCTACGGGTCCTGTGTGTGGCGACTGAGGGGATTTGGTATAGGGCCTGAAAGAGCGCGTGTGGGCCCTCAGGGGTTTAAACACATAGAGTGGAATGCCAGTATACGGGGTCTCAGGGGTCCATAAATATATATATATATGGGTTCTGTGAGGTCCATATATAAGGCCTGAGGGGCCCACCTTTCTATAGATAGTCTGAAAGGTGTGTATATAGGGTCTGAGATAGAGGCTCTGAAAGGTTCTGAGGGATCCATATATGTATATACGTATATATGTATATATGTGTATGTGTATATATGTATATATATGTATATATGTGTATGTGTATATGTATATGTATATATGTGTATATCTATATATATATATAGATATATATATAGGTTCTGAGAGGTCTATATATAGTGTCTCAGGCCCTATAGTGTCTCAGAGACAGAGGCTCTGAAATGCCTGTAGATGGGATCTGAGGAGCCTATATATACATATATTTACAATATATGTATTCTGAAAGATCTGTATATAGTATCAGGGTCCTATCTATCTATGGTATATATACATATACACATATATATATATATTCTGAAAGGTCTGTATATAGTCTCAGGGTCCTATCTATCTATGGTATATAGATATATATATATTCTGAAAGGTCTGTGTATAGTCTTAGAGGCCTATCTATCTATGGTGTATAGATATATATATATATATGCTCTGAAAGGCCTGTCTATAGGGTCTCAGGGGCCTGTGTCTATAGGTCCTTCAAGGTCCATGTATGGTATACAAGGAGGATATTTGTAGGTGATGAATGGTCTGTCTGTGGGTCTGAGGGGTTTATGTACAGGTCCTGTACAAGGAATGTCTCTGTAGGTCCTGGATAGCAGGGCTTGTGTATAGGGCCTGAAAGAGTGGCATATGGGGTTTCAGGGGATTTTATGTATCTGTACAACCATAGAATGTTACAGAGTTGGAAGGGATCTTAAAGATCATCTTGTTCTTCCACTGTCCCAGGCTGCTCCAAGCCCCATCCAACCCAGCCCTGGACACTTCCAGAGATCCAGGGGAACCACAGCTGCTCTGGGCAGCCTGTGCCAGGACCTGCCCACCCTCAGAGGGGGAATTCCTGCTTTCTCCAGGGTCGTGGGTAGGTGTGGCAGCAGCTGCAGCCGTGCCCAGTGGCCCAGGAATGGGATGGCAGCGGGAAGGGAAAGTGAGAAAGGCACGCCGGGGTCACGTGCACCTCGGCATCTAGATCAGAGGGAGCATTCACTGCTGAGCAGGCTAATTTTAGGTATTTTAATTTTAGTTGCTTCCAGATGCCTCTTAGGCTGGCTCTCCTCAGGCTTTAAGGTACCCCCCCACTAAAGAACACATTTTCTGGAGGCATAAATAGGCAGTGATTGCTCTTGAGGAATCCAGGAGGATGCTAATCCTGACACTGCCTTCCCACAGCGGGAATGTTGAGGGGATTTTTAGGATGAACCTTTTGGCAAGGCTTAAGGGGATCCCAGAGGTTTAGAGGGGTCTCTGTGGGGCTGAGGTCTGGCCATGTCCAGATCCCAAAAAGGGGTGGGAGAAGCAGCCAGCAAACACTGGCATGTTTGGGTAACTCAGGTCTGAGTTGTGATGAGACAGGGATCACCATCCTGCCCAATCCAAGGGAATTTTCCCCTCCTATCCTATTGCTCCATGAGAAGCTGGGCAGTGCTCAGCCTACAGAAGGTGGCTAACACCATTCCTCTATTGGCAAGTAGACTCTGCCCCCCATCTCAGGGCTGTGCTGTTTTATCTGCAGCAACCTGGAAGCACCAACCTTTCTTCTGAATAAAAGGAAATAAAAAGAACTTGAAGCTGGGATCCTCCTCAATTTCCTCATCCACCCATGCCTGATGCACCTGCAGGATTCTGCATCAATCTCCAGGTGTCTGATTCTGCTGTATCACAGCTCTGGACATTTGTAGGAGTAAAATTGTCTAATCTTAAATTTAAATAACATAGAGAAAGTGATGAATCTATGGGCTAAAAGATAATTTAGTTGGTTTTTTTTCCTTCCTAGCTGGTTTATTTAATCCAAGCACTTTGGGGCATGAGCAGGTTTTCCAAAGTGATGGCTTTGCCCATGGCATATCACACACCCACTTTCTCTTACATCAGTGTTTTATTTGCAGGAGGGAACAATCCATGCCTCTCTCAGCAGTGTCAGGATGGTTGATGAGGGTTTGAAGCCTAAGTTTTCCACTTCAGCCTTTCCCACTGCAATAATATTAATTGCAAACCCTGGTGTGCTTTTCCCCAGCAATTTTTCTTGGGAGCAACTTTCCAATATTCAGTCAGCTGTAATTATAAGCACCAGGAGAAAGCCTTGTAAATACATTATTTTATTTAGGTTTTCCAAGAGTGGAAGATTCTTCTAGCAGGAGCTATTTGACCTAAAATGACAAGGTTTCATTTTGGTGCCAATATCCTCACCCCTCTCTTTCTCTGTGCCTTGGGGAGCTGTTCCCTGCTGGCTCGTTTAATTGCCTGGGGTATTGATCTCAGGGCTCACATTTAATTCCCATTTTTGTACTTTGTAATGAGTGCCCACACGCTCAGCACAGTTCTGCTAATGAGTTTTTGGCCTTTCTGCTGCCCTCTGCCTTTGCTCAAAGCCCATCTTCCCCCACCTCTGTCAAATATTCCCTGGAAGTGTAAAAACTCTGCCAAAACATTTTGCTTTCGGTGATTCCCAGCTCCTCTTTAACGACAAATAAATATCTAAATGCAGAATATGAATGGTGAGAAGAGGTGGCTCTGCCCCCAAGGGACCTTCCCCATCCTGGGCCTTCCTTCCTCCTTTCCAGTCTTTCTTTTCCAGCTCGCCCAGGCTGCATTAACCACAGTTTGGGCATTTTTAGGCTTTGAATCCCACTGTGCTGGGATGCTGGGAGCTGTCCCAGGGAGAGGCTGATGTTGCAGAGAGGGACAAAGCCTGGCTGTGGTCCATGAGGTGACTCCTTTGCCAAGATGTGCTTGGGAACATCTTCCACTCTGGAGTCATCACTGAGGACTTTGCTACTCGAAATCCTTGTTTTGAAGCATTTTTCCTTTCGCCATCAGTTTTCAACATGACAGGAGGAATACAACAAGCAGGGATCCAGCAAACACTCTGTCTGGCCTGAGCAATGAAGCTCAGGAGCAGCAGCTGCTGCAATTTGTCTCCTTGATTTTCCAAGAAAATGCAAATAACCATTGAAATGCTAAATGTGTGAAGTTGGAAAGACAGTGGGTAAATCCTTCCAGAAGTCGAGGCTTCAACCACATTTTCCCAACCAACAAAGAGAAAGAATGGAAAGCTCATCTCTGCAGGAAAAATCCAGCCAGAAATGAGGGTTGAGGATTTCTCAGGGACAAACTCCGAAATGACATTGCCAGGAGAAAATCTTAGAACAACCCATCAGGACTTGTGGAAGGCAGCACTGGAGGGAGGTGGTGATGGAAAAAGGAGTGTTGTGATGGAGTGGGTGATGCTGAAGCACATCTGTGTCATCCCATGACTTGGTCGTGCTCCTCTCCGTATTTTTAGAAACACAGAGGGGTAAATAACAGGAATTAAGAAGGAGCTGCCATCAGTGTTGCAGTGACTCCCAGACCAGAGGAAGAAGTATTTTCTAAGTAATCCAGGTACATCTTCTTTCAAGAGAAAGCTGAGCAAAGATTGCTAGTTTAGCCCGAGTGCTGCAAGTTCTGGGCTGCCCACCATGTCTGCAATGTGTGTATATATATATATATATATATATATATGTATATGTGTATCCAGATATTTTTTGATCACATACTTTTCTTACTCTTCATTGAAACTGCTGATCTGATCCAGCACCCCAAATCCCTGTGCCACCCCCACACTGCATCCCCAGGGCCGTGCTGGTATCTTTGCTGCACCCCATTTTCCTGTAGCCTCTTCCTGATGATCTCCTTCCCTCCCCAGTGCATCTCCTGGCACTTCTTTTCCTAATGCATCCCAGCTCCATGCACCCCTTTCCTGGTGCTCCCCATCTCCCTGCAGCCCTCTCCCTAGTGCATCCCACTTCCCTGCACCCCTTTCTCTAGTGCATGCCACCTCCCTGCACTCCTTTCCCGGTGCTCCCCACCTCCCTGCACCCCTTTCCCTAGTGCATCCCACCTCCCTGCACCCCTTCCCGGTACTCCCCATCTGCCAGCATCCCGTCCCTGCAGTTCCCCCTTAGGGGTCCCGGCCCCGCCCATCGCTGGCCCCGCCCCCTCCTGGCGCCGCCCATCACGGCCCCGCCCCAGGCACCCCTGCCGAGGAGTTTCTCTGCCCCCGGGCCCGCGCGCAGCCCCGCCCACCGGCCAATCGCCTGTCCGGGCCGCCCACCCGCTCGGCGCCGATTGGCTGCGCGAACACCGGGGCCGGCCGGAGGGACGCGGCGATTGGTCGGC
>JAODHX010000660.1:19558835-19575052 GCA_027576295.1 Cossypha polioptera | reverse complement strand
TCCCGGCCGTGGCGGCGGCGGGAGCGCGACGGGGCCGGTGCGCGCCCCCCGCCCGCGGCCGCGCCATGAAGAGCCTCAAGTCCCGCCTGAAGAAACATGAAGCGGTCATCGGGGGCAGCGCGGTGGGTGCCGGGGCAGGAGCCCCGCGGGTTCCCGGGATGGGGCAGAGCGCGGGGGTCGCGGAGTTTGGAGCGACAGAGAGCGGGGGTCCCGGCGTTTGGAGGGGCGGAGAACGGGGGTCCCGGCTCCTGGAAGGGCGGAGAACGGTGGTCCCGGTTTTAAGAGGGGCGGAACACGAGGGTCTCGGCGTTTGGAGGAACAGAACGCGGGAGTCCCGGAGTTTGGACGGGCGGAGAACAGGGGTCCCGGCTCCTGGGGGCGCAGAGCTCGGGGGTCCCGGTATTTGGAGGGACGGAGAACAGAGGTCCCGGCGTTTGGGGCGACAGAACACGGGGGTCCCGGTTTCAGGAGGGACAGAACACGGTCCCGGTGTTCGGAGGGGCAGAGCACGAGGGTCCCGGCTCCTGGAGGGCAGAGCACGGAGGATCCCGGCTCCCCGCGGAGCGGGGGCTCGGCTGGAGCAGAGCGCGGGGATAACGCGGGGGGAGGAGAGCCCGGGATGGGCGAGCGGGGCTGAGCCGGGGGCGAGCGCTGCCCGAGCCGCGCTGGCCGCTCGCTCCGGCTGCCCGGCAGCTTACCTGTGCCCGTCTGCTGTTTCCTAATTAACGCACTAATTAACGCTTTTTTCACCCCCCCAAGAGGCTTGGGAGCCGTGTGCGGGGCACGGGCAGCACCAGGCTGTGCTAGGAATTAACGTGGCGAAACCAGAGCGCTTCTAAGGAGGATTTGCTTAGGAAGTGGGCAGAAACTTTCGGAGGCTGGTGGCCAGGCAGCTGTGATTGCTGATCATCCAGTCTGGAATGCAGAGCCGGGGGAGGAGAACCTCTGGAAATGCACCTTGGCGATAGTGCAGTTGTCTTCTTGTCCGCCTCCCAAACTTTAGGCTGGTTTTAGCTGGCTTTAACTGGCTTTCTTGGTCTTTATTTTTACTTCATTCATCCCTCCGGATGACTTTTGTTGGGGGAGGAAGGAGGTCTTTGTAACTGGAGAAAGCCGCGTTTGGAAATTGGTTCGCTCGTTAAATCATCTTTAATTGTGCCTGTTCAGTAAATCCATCCCTGTTCCTCTGCTGAGCCGCGTGGAATAGCGGGACAGGGAGGTGAATTCGAGACACTGGTTTTATCAGCTGTCCTTTGAGATACTGGCTATCTAAAATCCTCCTGCACGTCGGTTCTGAGGCTGTTACCTGACAGCAGCAGCTCGTGGGGAGGAGCTGGAGCTGCTCTAAAGTGCTGACAGCACTCCCTGGCAGATGACAGATCCCATCCCATCCCATCCCCAGCGTCCACGGAGCACTGCAGTGATTCATGGGGCTGCTATGAGCATTTGTCATGTGTGGGCTGGCACTGCTCTGTGCTCATTAGCTGCCCTGTACTTTAGAGCTGTTTGTTATTCTCAAATTAGCCCAATAATTAAATGCAAACAAAGAGTGACAGCACCTGTGTTTGGTTTTGAATAGGCATGGAGATTTTTCACATCCAGTAAACCTTCTCTTCAGAGGAGCTTTGGGCAGTCTAAATACCTTTGAGAGCTGAGGTTACACTAAAATACATGAAGGAAAATTGCTTTCAGCAAGATCCTGTAAAAACAGGGATTTTTGTCCATAGTAAACTTATTTCCCCTGTTTATTACATAGCTTGGCTATGTGATCACTGCACCATCTCATCAAATAGCAGCTTTTAATCTTCTCTGTGGGGGGACAGCTCCATCCCCAGGGGTGGGTGTTTGCAGGGGGATGAAGCCAGGTCTGTGTTCTCCTGCTGGAAGGAGGGGAAGTGGGTGGGAGCCCTGCCAGCGGCAGCTTCAGACATCCTGCCTGAAAGGAGTGGACAAGAGCTGCCTGTTTGAGAAACTCCATCCCTCTCTCCTCTCCCCACCCAGTGCTATTTCCTGGGGGGTGGAGGGAAACCTAATCCAGCCTGCTTTTGGAAGGCTTCCTCCAGGTGGAGGTAGCAGTTACGTGTTGGGATTGGCTTTATTACTGATTTGTCACGGAGGGAAGCCACAAAAAGCAGCAGAAAGTAAAAACCATGTGGTTATTACCAATTCCATGATTATCCAGTGCCTGAAAGTGGAATTACCTGGCTTTGCCAGCTCCAGCTGGCTGGTGGTGCTTGGAAAATCATCTGAGCAGCCTGTTCAGTGCTCTGCATAGTGAGACAAGTGCCTGTCCTTAGCAGGAGGGCAGGCTGGAAAGTTGGATGTGGGGCATGAAGGTCAGAGCAGGTGCCTCATTCACCAGCATTTACAGGAAAAATCTTAATTAATGTACTCAACCCCACTGGGACTGCAGCAGCTCCCACTGCTCCTGAGATTCCAGAATACGTCCTGACACCCTGAATGTGGGTTTGGGACCTGGATTGTGATCAGGAAATGTCTTCTTCCAGCAGAGTTAGAAATTGTGTCTGTACCAGTGAGGTTCTCACAGGTTGGTCTCTCTTGAGCAGGCAATTGGGAAAGGTTGGTTTGTTCTGCAAAGTTGTCTCTGGCTCAGACCTGTGCAAAAATGAACTTTCAGTGGTGAGCTCTGACTTACTGCTGCACCTCTGGGGAAACAGCTGGGGGGAGGTTCTGCTCAGTCTCAGGTGTGTTCTCTCCTCAGGTGGGCTCTTAACCTTGCTGTCCCTTGTGATGAGGGGAATTTAGGGAAGGGGCACCTGGAGTTACTGGGAAATTCAGGGTTCTCTGCCTTGATCAGAGCTGGAGCTGCATCCCAAAGTGTGGGATCCCCACGGTTCAGGGACCAGCAGAGTGCCTGGGGCACCTGCAGGGGATGGGCAGACCCAAAACCATGTGGAAACTCCTACCAATCCTTTCTCCTCTGGGAAAAGTGGTGCTGGGCTTTGTTTAATTAAGAGAAACCAAACCTGGCGTGTAATTAGCGGAAACCATTGTGCAAGGAACAAAGGGACACCTGAGCACTTGCCCTGGCGTGATGAGCTGTGGTTATTAATAATGAATATCTGAACAAGCTCTGCACTTAGTGGCAGCTGAGCTTCTTCAAGGTTGTGTCAAGGCTTCTTTCCCTGTGGACGCTGCCCAGCTCTGTTAAGTGGGTGAGTTTTCCTCTGGGAAGGGAGTGGAGCTTCGTGGGGTGACCCAGGACAGCATGAAACATCTGCTCCTGCCCTGTCAGAGCAGAGAGAGCAGCCACCACCTCCTCCTCCGGGCTCACCCACTTTGTGATGATGCTCTTGAATCTGCTAATAATTCACCAGCAGCACCTTCCTGTTGGATGTGCAGCAGCATGGATGTGAACAGTGATTTGTACCCCCAGTGTGCTGTCAAAAACACATTAATAACTGAAGGGGTGAAGTGAAAAAGAGGTGTTTGATAACCCAATTTTAACCCTTTAAAGGTTCATGATCATTTGCAGCAGAAGGAGCTGGTGCTGCTGGGGGCACACACGAACAAGGCTTGGGTGGCATTGTGTCCTGTGCAAGGACACAGACCGGTTTGTCAGCCAGGCTGATCCCAGTGCCCTGACCCAGCAGCAGAATTTTTTCCAGCCTTGCTGCTGCTGGCTGGAGCAGTTCTGTCCCCTCCCCTGAGGTGACTTTGCTGTGGCATCCTCAGCCAAGCAGCCACAGCACTGTAATATTCCAATGGCATTCCTGGAGTTGCTCCTTGGAGCAGGTTTGGTTCCAGGAAGCTTTGTTCAGGCTCGTGCTAATGTGTTTGTTCTTGGGAAAAAATCTCTTTGTGATTCATTTGCATCTAGTTACCTGGAATTAGAGGTGTTTGTGTGATGTTTGGGGTGAAGCTGGAGGAACACAACAGGCAGTTTGTGGTGCAGCCTGTTTACAGGTGCATTGTAATTTTCAGGCTCCGTAGAAAGGAGCATTAATGCTTTATCACTTTGGAATGTAGCAATTAAAAATATTTAAAAGAGTGGAGGTTCAGTGTGGGCCTGGGAGTTCAATATTCTGGGTTGATTTGCAGACATAATTAAACAGATAAGCTCTTTGCATATCTGTTTGGAGTTCATGTGACCTTTTCTGTAGAAGCAACTTATGGAGTACTTTGTCAGTATTTAAATATTAATATTAGCAAGCACATGCTTGGACACCTGAGGCTGATGCTGTTTTTGTGACCATGGCTGGGATTTATTCCTCCTTTCCCTGTGTGCTGCATGCAACAGCCACGTCAGGTTTCATCACCCCGATATTTCCTGATGCTTTTAATAAATGGAAGTACACAAATCAATGGGGCCTTGCCTGAGAGCTCAGAAATTCCAGCTAATGCTGTGCCTGAAGTCCTGGGCAGGCAGGAGCTGCTCCCACTGGCAGCACAGGCAGCTGGACTCTGACCCTGCTCCTGCTGCTGCCTGTTTAAAGGGGAAATATTTCTCCTGGGCACCTGTGGGGTGAAGCCAGGGCTCCCCTTTATCCAGAAGAAGGGTGTGATGTTCTTTGTGTGTGAGGGTCTGGCTCCAGCTACCCTGGAATGTCCTCAGCAGAGTTTGGAAATGTCACTGCTGTGTGCCCTGAGTGCCCCAGGTACCCAAAATGTCCTTGGCAGAGTTTGGAAATGTCACTGCTGTGTGCCCTGAGTGCCCCAGGTGCTCTGAAATGTCCTCAGCAGAGTTTGGAAATGCCAATTCTTTGTGCCCTGAGTGCCCCAGGTACCCAAAATCTCCTTGGCAGAGTTTGGAAATGTCAGTTCTTTGTGCCCTGAGTGCCCCAGGTACCCAAAATCTCCTTAGCAGAGTTTGGAAATGTCACTGCTGTGTGCCCTGAGTGCCCCAGGTACCCTGAAATGTCCTTGGCAGAGTTTGGAAATGCCAATTCTTTGTGCCCTGAGTGTCCCAGGTGCTCTGATCACTTTTATTGGTGCCCAAGGCAGTCTGAGGCTGTTTTATCTAGAAAGTGCTCTGGAGCTGTGTGTTGGCCATGAGACATGGGAAAGTTGTTTCAGAACAAAACTGGGACTGTTTTTATTCCTTTGAGGCAGCTTTGCCTCCTGCAGGGGCTGCAGCAGAATCCTTTGACACTTCCAGTGTGGCCTCTGAGCTCCTGTGGTGGGTTTTTGTTTGGAAGGGAGAAACTGGCACTGCTGCGAGGGATCTCACTCCTTGCAGAGGGAAATACTGATTTTTGAGAGGATTTTTTGACATGTAACAGAGCTAGAAGTCGATTTGACTTGTTTCTTGATTCTTAATAAATGTACCTTGTGCTGATTTGGGAGGAAAATGCCTTCAGAACAGGGTAAATCAGGAATGTTTATGAGGGATGTAGCTGCTTGCTTTGAGCAGGTTGTTGGGACACTGTTACCTGCACTCCTGCCAGGCTGCAGTTAATTTAAACACACGTTTAAGGCACAGCACAGCTGTTCAGGTGAGATTCTGACAGGAGTGTTTTCACCAAACCAGAGCTGGCCTAAGGGAACTGGTTTTGATCCCAGTTTGCACTGAGCCTTGCCCACTTTGTGGCCCTCAATGGCTTTTTTATTCTGGAGGGTTTTTGGTGAGTGAGGTGCTGACACAAAGTGCTGCCTGGAACAAGAGCCCTGTGTTCAGGCTGTGTCTGGGTTTCCCTGGCACAGACTGAACCCCACATCCCACTCCTGCAGTCTGATACTCCAGAGCATTTACACGTGGAGACAGGCACGTCCTGGGAAGGAAAATGTGCTGGTAAAATAGAAAATGCCATTTGTGCTCAGCCCCATGGGGTTTAACCCAGTATGAGCAGGTTTTTTTCAGACAGGTAAGCCAAATTCTTCAGGAGAGGTGGGTTTAGTGAAATGCCCCTGCACTGCAGGGGAAGCTGCACCTGGGGAACATTTTTAAAAACCAGTTTTCTAACTTCCCTTTCCATTCTGTCCGTGCAGCTTCAAAGCAATTCAAAGTACTTCAGAAGCATTTGTCACTTTGTGGCACTGCAAGAGCAGGGTGTGTCTGTCCACACGTTGGTTCTGATGACAAATGCACTCTGCCCTCTGGAGAAAGAGCAGGGGCTCAAAGTGTGGGATGTGTCAGCCTGCCCCTGGTTCTGAAAGAGGTGGTTTGGGTTGAATTTTGGGGGGAAATTCCTCCTGGCACAGGGATCCCCTGGGTCCCTGGCAGTGGATGGGGCTTGGAGCAGCCTGGGGCGGTGGAAGGTGTCCCTGCCATGGCAGGGGTGGCACTGGGTGGCATTTAAATCCCTTCCAGCCTCTCCTGGGGTGCTGTGGAAGGGCACTGGGAGTGTGTGAGCTGAGCTGTGCTGGTGCTGGCAGTGCCACCAGAGCTCTCTGCTCTCCTGTGTGCTTCTGTCACCTGCTAATGGCATTACAGGGATGCTGGGGATGGGATCAGCCTGGCCTGCAGTGACAGGAGCTGGGCTCGCTTTCACAGCTTTATCCCAGCTCACTGTGAAGGGCTCAGGAGCTGCCTGGATTTACAGCTGGTATTTCTGAGCTGGGCTAGGTGACCTTAGAGCTCATCCAGAGCCACCCCTGCCATGGCAGGGACACCTTCCACCATCCCAGGGTGATCCAAACCAAATCCAGCCTGGCCTGGGGCACTGCCAGGGATCCAGGGGCAGCCACAGCTGCTCTGGGCACCCTGTGCCAGGCCTGCCCACCCTAAGAGGGAAGAATTTCCTCCAAAGCTCCTCTCTTTCAGTGAGAGGCCATTGCCCCTTTCCTGTCACTCCGTGCTCTGAAGTTGTACAATTTCTTAGCAGCAGGTGTTGGATGCTGCACTTGAGGAGTAACTGGGGGATCAATTCTTGCAGTGCAGGAAATTTGTCACTCACTGGGAGCCAGCAGGGCACTTGGAGCAGGGGGTTTTGTTCTGTCTCTCTGCTGGGAATGTCTGTGTGTCCTGTCTGCACTGCTGGGGTCTCATGATGTTTCTGGTGTTAATTTTGGAGAAAAAGCCTGAATTAGGCTGTGCACTTTGTTTAGTCTGAAGAGCACGTGTAAGTTTGAGCTGTCTCATTCAGCTGCCTTGGAGAAGGTTTGATCTGTGGGGTTTGTAGCTGGGCTGTGTTTCCTGCAGCTGGGAAGGGCTGGGGAATGTGGCTCAGCAATCCTGAATCTGGTGGCTGAATCAGGAGGATCTGCAGCACAAAGGGGCTGCAGGATGGGTGCAGCCCAGGGAATGTCTGCAGGCAGATGGAGATAAGGAAAACCTTTGGATATTCTGGATATTCTGGAGAAGACTGCACACCTGGAAGCCCCAGCCTTACCTGCATTTCTCACCAAACAATTTGGTGAAGTGGGGCTTTTCTGTTGCTGCCACTTGGGAGGTGTATTTATTCCCCCCACCCCCAAAAAAATAGCCATTTTTAGCTTGAGGAGACAGACTTGGTTGTGGTCAGAAGACAGCACGGTCACTGCACTTTTTTGGAGTGGCTTTGTCACATGGATGCTAATTGCAGAGAGGTCTTGGAACATTCTCTGGGGAATGTTGGGGCTGTGGGGCAAAGGCTGGTGCTCACAGGGGATGGGGGATAGTTCAGGACTTACTGGGAATGAGAGAATTTGCCCAAATCTGAGCGAGTGATTTTAAAATTCTCTGCTGAGATCCATTTATTAGGTTATTTGCAGCCTCTGGTGTGTGTCCTCCAGGGTGTGTAAGTGGTTTTCCTGGCCCAGGACCAGGTTTCTCTCCTGCAGACAAAACAGTGCATTGCTTGTCTTGTTGACCTACTCCTCTAAATATGGCACTTGGGAGATCTCCATTTAAATTTAAACTCGTGAAAGGGGATTCTCCCTCTCCCTCCTGTTAATCATTGTGCTGTCTATTTAATGTTTTCACAGCCTCTGTGACTCCTCTCCTTTCACATGTTGGGAGACAGACTGGCAGCAGCAGTAAGCTGAAACCAGCTTTTATTCAGGAAGGGTTTCAGTGCTGTAAAAGGAGAATTTTTTTACAGCAGAGGCATGTGTGTTTTCTAATTTAAAATGGGTTACATTTCTGTCAAAATAGGATCACGCATTCCATCTGCTCCAAAGTCTGAAGTCTGCGCCTGAGTCTGGTTACGGGGGAAAAAAATTCCTGCAGGGAGTATTTCAGTCCTGGAGTGTTTTTGGGAATATTTCAGTCCTGGAGTGTTGTTGGAGTATTTCAGTCCTGGAGTGTTATTGGGGTATTTCAGTCCTGGAGTGTTACTGGAGTATTTCAGCCCTGGAGTGTTCTCAGTGGTGCTGAGGGTCCCTCCCTCCCTGGTGTGGCTGCACGGTGAACACGAGGAGCGTGTTTATTTTAAAAAAGAGCCTTTGCCTGTCTGCAGGGGACATGCCTGTCCCCTGAGTTCACTCAGCACCGTGACTCAGGGCTGGGGCACGCCAGGAATGTATTAATGGCCACGGCTTTCTATCAACCACTGCCTTATCAGAAAATAGATGGGCTGATGAGCCTGCCCACGGGTTGTTCACCAGCTCCCAGCCCCAGGCAGCATTTCCCCGCAGCCCAGGAGTGTGGCTGGAGTGATGAAGGATGAAGATGATGCTGAGGATGGGGAGCAGAGCCCGGGGGAGCCGAGCTGAGTGAAGGATGGAGAGGGAGGTGCAGAGCTGTTCCTCGCCGTGAGCTGGGCTGGTGTGACAGGAGCCCCAGCTGCGAGTTCAGCATGATTTGTTGGTTCTCCTGTGCAGCCAGAGACTCTGTAGGTATCACACTTGTAGCTGGGGTTTTGTGTGCTGGCAGGAATTTACAGCTGTGGGAATGTGAACAGCTTGGGTTGTGTGAGTGTGGTGTGGTAGTTCTGTTGAATTCATGTGTGTTGTGTCTCCTTAGCAGCTCCTCCTGCCAGGAATTTGCCCTAAATGTGAAATGTGTTTGTTAAATATTTAATTATTTAATCATGGAACGGTTTGGGTTGGAAGGGATCTTAAAGCTCATCCCATCCCACCCCCTGCCGTGGCAGGGACACTTTCCACTGTCCCAGGCTGCTCCAAACCCATTGTCCAGCACTGCCAGGGATCCAGGGGCAGCCACAGCTCTGGGCACCCTGTGCCAGGAATTCCTTCCCAAAATCCCATCCAGCCCTGCCCTCTGGCCCTGGGCAGCCATTCCCTGTGTCCTGTGCCTCCAGCCCCTTTTAAACTTGGTACACCATAGGGTGTGGGTACAAGTTACTGAAGTGTTACAAAGGGGGAAAATATGAAGATGATGGATTTATTTGGTTTTGGTTGTTTGTTTGTTGGATTATTTTTTAAAAGTAATGCTTCTGTTAATGAGAACTTTTATGAAAGGGAGTGAGGACTGGCTGGGGAGGATTTGGGAGGATTTTCTGTGCATTTGGGTGGGTTGTGCTGGCAGGTATCAGCTGCAGAGGTACAACCCAGCAATCCTCAGTGTGAACACCCCAGGTGAGATCTCACAGGAGAGTCTGGGGAGCACAGAGCTTGATGCTGTGTGTGTACAGTCCCTAAGTGTTTGACATGAAAATCTGAGCCTGGCATGAGGAGGTGGCATTGTCCCAGCTGGGCAGGGACATGGCACTGCTGATGCCACCATGCAGTGACTTCCCAGGCCAGGCTGCCGTGGCTTTCAGGCTGATGGGTGTGTTAATTGATTGATGAGTCAGTGCTGCCCCTCAGCCGGCCAGCGCTGCTGCTCATTTCATTAGTGCTCTATTTTTATTACCCCTGTCACTTCTAGCAGGGTGAGCTGCTGCTAAGCCTTCATGATTACTGTAATCTTGTTTCTTGTGGGAAAGCTGAGCAAAGATAATCACCCAGAGTCGTTAGGGCTGGAGATCCTCCAGCCTGGGGTCACCTGGAGCAGGTGACACAGGAGTGTCCAGGTAGGTTTGGGATGTGTCCAGAGAGAGACCCCAGCCCCTTCCTGGGCAGCTGCTCCAGGGCTCTGCCCCTCTGTGGAAAGAAGTTCTTCCTCATGCTGAGGTGGAAATTCATGTATTTTAGTTCCTGGCCATTGTTTCTCGTGCTGGGTACCACTGAGCAGTGTGGGATCATCCCCTGACCCCTGGGAGATATTTGTATGGATTGATGGGATCCCCTCTGCCTGACCACGAGTGCAGCTGCCTTGTACAAATCACTGCAGATGCAGGTGGTGGCAGTGCATTTTTGGGGGTGCTCTTTTTTTGTGTACCCTCTTTTACTCAAACAAACCCTGGGCTGGGGTTACCTGGTTTCATGTTCTTTGTGTTGTGGGGAATTTCTGACCCATGGTGAAAATTAACTCCATGCACCCACAGGCTGCTTGTGTCTCACCCTTGCCAGGAAATTCTTTTGCTGTGCAGAGTTAGATTGAATGTTATCCTCCTGTTTGGAGTTATAATGCTCCAAATTATTTTGAGTGTAATACTCCCTTGGAAGCCTTGTTCTTCTGTTACAAGCTCCTTGAATATCAAGCCATCAGTGTCCAGCTTGGATGTGAGGTTTCTCTCCCAGAGCAGTTTCCTGAAAAGGCCTGAGCCATTCACAGGGATGCTTTGGCAGGGAAGAGAACAAGCTCTGCATTTTGGGGTGGGAGGCTTGGCCTGGGGCCTGAAATTCTAAGTTTGAAGTAAACAAGAGAGGAGTGGGGGGTGAGACTGTCTGGGCCTGGATGGGTGGTGGTCTATTTATAACTGACTTGGGCTTTCTCTGCAGGAATTCAAAACTATCAGCTTTGAATACTTCCTTCTTCTGCAGCTCAGTAGATGTTCTTCCCCTGAATATCACACTTAGCTAATGTATGACCCACTGAACAGCCAGGAAAAGCCACGACCTGGGGTGTATTTGTAGTGGGAATATATAAACTGAACAAACTGAAACAGAACGAGGAAAACCAAAGAAATTTGATCCCAAAGGTCTCCTTTAGCCCCAAAGTGGCTGTCCCAGAGCTCTGCACATTCACTGCCAGAACAAAGTGACAGTTGCTGCACAAATAACCCCAACCATCCTGGGTACAGCCCTGCTTGCAAAGCAGGGTGGCTTTTGTTGGGTCCCGTTCTGTTGTTTGTCCCACTTGTGGCTCAGCTACAAGTCCCTGCTCTGGCTCTGCCCTGCAGCTGAACCCAGACTGGAGCAAGTACGATGACAGGCTGATGAAGGCAGCTGAGAGGGGAGATGTGGAGAAGGTTTCATCCATCCTGGCCAAGAAGGGGGTCAGTCCCACCAAGCTGGATGTGGAAGGGAGATCTGCGTAAGTGCCTTCAGAGCTGGGGATGGGAGGTGGGAAGCTGCTAAAAATCATCTTCCTGCTGCTCCAGAGGCCTTGTGGAGTACAGAAATCTGGTTGTACCTCATCTCAGTGGAGCTTCGCCGAGCTGCAATGGGAAACTCTCAATCAGTCTTCACTTCCATGAAGATCAGTGTTTAAAAGTTTGCTCTTGGGTTTGAATATTAAAGAGCAACTGGAACCATGCTGGTATTTCACCTGGTTCACTGATCCAGGCAAATAATGATTGTTTCTCAGGAGAGTTGCATTGTTCCTTGAAGTAATATTTGCAGAATCCTTAATTTTGGGTGCTGTCCAGAGCTGGCCCCTGGAACACTTGCCTTATGCAGCCTTTCCTGGCCAGTATTGCCATTTTTGTGTACAAACCAGCTGTGCCTGAGCAAGGTCTCTTCTCTTTTGTTCAGATTCCACGTTGTAGCCTCCAAGGGGAACCTGGACTGCTTGAACACCATCCTGGTGCATGGAGTTGATATCACAGCCACTGATGCTGCAGGTGGGCCCAGGGCAGCCTGGAAATGCTCTCAGCTGGGTTTCATTCTGAATAAAGTTAAGCTCAGCCACAGGGGAGCTCTTCCTTCTTTCTGTAGCTGGCAAAAAGCAAATTATTTGTGTGACTTGTTGCTGGTCTTGAGGAAACTGGCAGTGTCCTGTGGTGGAATTCATGAATGCAGCAGAACTTAAGGAATGTGGTTTGGTGCTGCTGTAATTGTTAATTTATAATTATTATAGATAGATTATAGATTTATAATTGTTATGATTGCTCCAGGCTTGCTGTTGAGGTGCATTTCTGGGTGAGAACGACAGGATAAGAACAGTTTTAAATGAACTCAAGGTGAGGATTGCAGTGGAATGTTGTGGGAGGTGTTTGTGTGCCTTGGGCACTCAGAGCTCATCTGGACCTTCCACATTTCCCTGGGTGACAGCAGAGTTTGTGGAAGGTCTTATGGAAGAGACTTAAAAACAGCTGCTAATTTTCAGCTTGTTACCTCAGAATTGTACATGTTTAATATGAAGCTGAAAACAAGAAAATTTACAGAGATAACTTGGCCTCCTCCTCTTGTGGGAGAGTTTATTTATTAAATGCTTGTGTGGAGTCAGCTGCAGTATTTTGAGATTAATTCCACAATTAAACTCTCATCCTTGATTGAAGATTCACTGGAATTGGGGAAGGCTGTAACAGAGTGGGGTGCAGAGAGGAGATGTCACAGCACAGACACCTCTGGGGGGACTGGCACACAGGAACTGTTCATCTCAAATCTGGGAATATTCAGGAATTCACTCAGCTCTGGGGGGACTGGCACACAGGAACTGTTCACCTCAAATCTGGGAATATTTTCAGGAATTGCCCCGGCCCGAGCCCTGAGCTCTGTTCTCTCTTTCAGGCAGGAACGCCCTGCATTTGGCTGCCAAGTACGGCCACGCCCTGTGCTTGCAGAAGCTGCTGCAGGTACTGAAATGCAGCTCTTGTGCTGAGGGGGAAAAGGGGCTTCAAATACCCTGACTCCACACTGGGATGTGTGATTTCTTTCTTAACCAGTCAGGTTCTTTTTTTAAAATATAAAGAGTCATGGGGAAAAGACCTTTCTGTGTTAATTAACAGGTTGGGACTGAAAGAGGGCTAAAATAAAGAAAATAACCTTTTTTTTTTTTTTTTTTGGAATCTTTTCATAGACTATCAAATCAAGTTGTAATTTGTGATTCTTGGAAATGGGGCTGAGTGTCTTTTAAAGACTGCTGTTCCCTGTCTGGATGCAGTTTAGAAACTCTAACTCTGGCTGCTCCAGAGTAGTGTTTGCTTCAAAAGCTGGGCATTTTTAGCCACAAACTCTCATTAATGAAACAGTGTTGGAGGGTTGTCTTAGGTTTGTGTGAATTTTTTTTTATTTTTAATGGGTTCTTTTAAACTTTTATTTGATGCATGTCCTCATGCAGATATAAAAGCTCATTATCTGTGAAAATTCTAATGAATTGTGCAGTTCCTGTGCATATTTTTTATTTAAATCCCATTTGATTGCTTTAATTTAAACCTCAAACACCTGATGTTGTAAATGCAGTCTGGATTCTGATTGCTGACTTATTTATTATTTATTTTAACAGTACAATTGTCCAACAGAGAATGTGGATCTCCAGGGAAGAACTGCTCTTCATGATGCAGGTGAAGGGCTTTGCCTTGCTGGTAACTGTATGGAAATGAAGATTTAATTAATGGATTTACTTCCAGATGGGCTGAACTATTTTAATTGTGGAGATTGTCATAGAGTGTTTCATATTGTGACATTTGTTCTCAATAATGAACTTGTCTTATGGAGCTTGGAGGCCTGAGGTGAAATTCAGTAAAATCTTTAAGTAGCACGAGCAGGATTTTAGGGCAGTGCTGAGAGTGGGTTACTCTTCAAACCCATTACTGAGGTGGTGAAGAGTGGGTTTAAAGAGGAAAACCCTTTCCTCTGGGTTTGCTGCCCCTCTTTGTGTGCAGAGTGTGGCACAGGAGTGTTTGGTTTCTTTAGGGTGCTGTGGGAGCTGAGCCCTGCAGCTCCTCAGGCTCTGACCCAGCTCGGGGGTTTGGGGGAGCAGATCCAGCCAGGGGTGGGCCCGGGCTGCTGGCCCAGCCTGAGCTCCCCTCCCTGCTCTGTGTGTCACCTGTGTCCCTGCTCTGTGTGTCACCTGTGTCCTGCTCTGTGTCACCTGTGTCCTGCTCTGTGTCACCTGTGTCCCTGCTCTCAGTGTCACCCCTGTGTCCCTGCTCAGTGTCACCTCTGTCCGTGCTCCCAGTGCTCTCAGTGTCACCCCTGTGTCCCTGCTCTGTGTCACCCCTGTGTCCTGCTCTGTGTCACCCTGTCCCTGCTCTCAGTGTCACCTGTGTCCCTGCTCTCAGTGCTCTCTGTGTCACCCTGTCCCTGCTGTGTGTCACCCTGTCCCTGCTCTCAGTGCTCTCTGTGTCACCCCTGTGTCCCTGCTCTCTGTGTCACCCTGTCCCTGCTCTCAGTGCTCTCTGTGTCACCTGTGTCCCTGCTCTCAGTGCTCTCAGTGTCACCCTGTCCCTGCTCTCTCCCCAGCCATGTCTGACTGCTCTGCCAGCATCCAGCTGCTCTGTGACCACGGCGCCGTTGTCAACTCCAAGGATGGGGTGAGGAGCTGCCCCCTGTGCCCCTGCCCTGCCCTCACCTGTCCCTTTGTCCTGCTGCCCCCTGTGCCCCTGCCCTGCCCTCACCTGTCCCTTTGTCCCCAGGATGGGAGGACACCCCTGGTGCCAGCCCCTGTGCCCCTGCCCTGCCCTCACCTGTCCCTGTGTCCCTGTGTCCCCAGGACGGGAGGACACCCCTGGTTTTGGCCACCCAGATGTGCCGCCCCGCGCTCTGCCAGCTGCTGATCGACAGGGGGGCTGATGTCAACGCCAGGGACAAGCAGAGCAGGTGAGCTGCATTTTGGGGTGTCCTAGGGAATTTTGGGAAGTTTTGGGTGGATTTTGGGGTGTACCAGGTGGTTTTGGGGGGTGAATTTTGGGGTCTCTGGGGAGGTCCCTCTTTCCTTTTGGGTTTTTTGGGTTCCCAGTTCTCATTTTTGGGGTTTCCAGTTCCCATTTTTGGGGCTCCCGCCCCTGCCCCCCCTCAGTTTCAACCCCCTGGAATTTGGGGGCGAGGGAGAGGGCCGGGGGGGTGATTTGGGGTTCGAGCTCCCAATTTTGAGGTTCGAGTTCCCAATTTTGGGGATTTTTATTCCCATTTTTGGGGTCCCATTTGGGTCTTAAAATTCCCAAGATCTTGGGGCTGAAATTCCCAGAGTTTTCAGGCTGAAATTCTGAGAGTTCTGAATTTGGAATCCCCAGGTTTTTGGGGCCAGAATTCTCAGGGTTTAAGTCATAACATTCCCAGGGTTTTGGGGCTGAAATTCTCCCGTTTTTGGGGCTGGAATTCCCAGGGCTCAGGGCTGAGTATTCCAAGATTTTGAGGCCAAAATTTCCAGGTTTTTGGGGCAGGAATTCCCAGGGTTTGTGTCTCAAAATTCCAAGGATTTGGGGGCTGAAATTCCCAGAGTTTTAAGGCTGACATTCTCAGGGTTTGTGGCTAAAATTCCCAGGATTTTGAGGCTAAAAATCCCAAGATTTTCAGGCTGAAATTCTGAGAGTTCTAAGCTGGAGCTCCCAAGGGACCTCGGGCTGTTTTTTCCTGGGGCTTCTGTTGTAGCTGCTGCTTTTATTGCTGCCAGTTCTTGCTTGGAGAACTGCTGCATGACACGAGCCTGCTGCTCACACTGCACCTCCTGCAGCTGGGAAGTGTTTGGGAGGCACTGCCAGGGCTCCAGGGCACCCCCAAACCCTGACCTCCTTGCCTGGTGTTTGTTGTGCCTGTTGGGATTTGTATCTGGCAGAGGAAACCAAAGCCACGGGAGTTCTCCAAACCCTGTGGCTTCCACAGGCAGCGCCTCTGTGCTGCTTGGGTGGAGCTGCTGTTGTTGTGGGGGGTCTGTTTGCTGTGTCACCAATATTTAAAATTGCCTGGGTGACTTTGGAGAGCTCTGGGCAGAGGGCAGGTGCCCTGGCTGCAGTTCTGTGGCTGCACAGGGATGTCAGGCTCAGCTCTGTGGGGTCCCTGTGTCACAGCCCCAGGTGTCTCCTTAGCCCTGGGATCCCCTCAGGAGGACGTGCAGGTGCTCTGGAGCCCAGCTCTTTCTGATGAGAGGCTGCAGGAGGCTGTTCCCAGAGGTTTTCATGGCTGTTCATTGTTTCTTATCTCAGGAATTCCTTGTCCAGTGAACAGTGATCTGTCCAGCCAGACGTCCAGGGCAGAATCTGCCTGGCAGAGGCAGGACTTACCTTTTATACTCTAAATTACCTACTAGGTATTTACAAATGACTCCCTATCTTGTAACATGGTCCAGCTCTGTTCCCATCCAATCTGAAATGCCAGCGTGTCACCCAGCATGGATGACACGGAGAAGAAGGAGGAAGAGATATCCACACCCCAAATTCTCCATCTTG
>JAODHX010000660.1:19480302-19491362 GCA_027576295.1 Cossypha polioptera | reverse complement strand
AAAATTGCCACTGTGTGTGTTGTAATTCTCTTATCTGCCTTAAGGACAAGCTGAGCCACCCTTGGTGTTCTGCAAATGTGCTTGGCTGGTTAGTCTGACCAAAGTTCAAACAAATATTTTTATCATATATTTATTATGTTTTTAATATTTATTTATTTGTATGTGTGCCTGTATCTATATAAAATATTTTATATAATATTATGCTTATATTTTTGTATTTATTTTTATATATACATGGTGTCACCTTCCAGGGGAAGGCCCAAGAATGAGCTTCAAAGGTCACAGAGGTTTTTTATTAAATTATTGTGACATTCACACATCTCCAAACATCCCACACCAAATTCCTTCAGACTCTCTGATCTGTTTGGAACCATTTAAGTCTTTTTCAGAGGGATAAGGTAAATACAGGATGTTTTTGTGATCACTTGTGCTAAGTGACATAAACCTTCATGTTCTCAGATCCAGACAAATGGTCTCTTAAAAGAAAAGTAACTTCTCTGAGCAAGCTCAAAGTGTTTAATGCTAATCCAGCCAAATTAAAGCCATTTTAAACCAAATTATTTGATGCCACAGCTGCTTCCTGCCCGGGCTGGTGACACTTTTCTCTCTGAGGAGCATCTCTGGATTCTCTGCCTCAGCAGCTCCAACCTGCTGTAGAAATTCCACCCAAGGAATCCAAATGGAAATCTGCTGTTCCACAGAATTTAAAAATTCCAGAAATAAAATCTGCCAGCAATGAATTCCTGTCACTGCAGCCTAGGAAATACTCATTTCCCACTGCTGCTAATGGCACAAGGTGGGTATTGCAATTCAGGTGTCAGATGTGAAGGGGAAAAGACATTATTAATTATATTGTATGTAATTAATTGAGGGTAAAGGTCAGCAGAGATCATGCTCAGCAAGCCCTGCAAGGCTCCAGAGCTAAAGGACCTCTCTGCCCTAAGAGCTTAAAAGTTCTAAGTTTAATTCAGTCACAGACGTCAGAGAAACAAAATAAATAAACCTGAATCTCCCTAATCTGAGGATTTAATTGTTCATCCTCTCTTCTTGCATAGGAAGGGATGGCAACAGCTGCTTTTGACTGGAAGAGGTGGCGAGACAGGAGGAAAAAATGGATTTTCTCTGCAACGTTTGAGCCAATCGTTCACTGTAAGTGAGGGCGATTTTCACGGTAAGTGAGGGCGATTAACGCTAACGATTTACCCGCAGGAAAAGCTGAATCGCTGAGTGCTGCCTGGAGCAGAGCCAGGGAAATGTTCCCAACACGGACACCACCACCTAGCGGCACCATGAAACCTCCAGGGGCTCCCCGAGGGAGGCTTTCGGTGCGGGGATCTGCCTCAAAAAATCCGTGATTTACAAGGGAAACATGGCTGGCCAGGGTCTAAAATAAAATAAAATAAAATAAAATAAAATAAAATAAAATAAAATAAAAAATAAAATAAAATAAAATAAAATAAAAAATAAAATATAAAATAAAAAATAAAATAAAATAAAATTTTGTTCTAACTAAATGGAGAAAGAACAAGCATCACAGAATCCCAGAATTATCAAGGTGGGAAGAGACCTTTAAGATCACCCTGTCCCCAGGGGCCACTTCCAGACACCTCTGGAGCACTTCCAGGGACAGTGACAGTGACTCCACCACCTCCCTGGGCAGCTCATTCCAATGCCTGACACCTCTTACCATGGATTTTTTTTTCTAAAATCCAATCTGAACCTTTAGGTTGTGCTGCTACAGCCATTTTGCTTTAAGGGCCAAAGTCACTAGATATTTCCAGCCAATACAGCTGGAAATAAGGAATGTAAATGGTAAAATCCTTGCATGCCTTTGATAAAAACACCAGCAAGTATTAAAAAGTGATCTATTAAAAAAAATCCAACAACAAAAAAAGAGAAACCTGTGTTGTTTTAAGATGAACATTTTCCTGGGGAGAGGTTTGGACCAGGTATGAAACCACTTTCAGCAGCTTAAGGAGAAAAAAAAAAACACTCCTGAGATTTTTCAGGGCTGGATCTGCTTGACTGAGCAAAAACAATAGTGAGGAGAGGCTCCAGCTAAACCTGGAGCACTGGGAGAGTTTGTCACAGAACAAGAACAAATGGTCCCAGTGATTAGGCAGATTTAAACAAGAAACAAAACATAACATTAACAACATTTAACATCAGGATAAATTATTAAACGAGGCTGGAGATTTCCTTCACGTCTGTTTTCTTTTGGAGGGTACGTGCTTGGCTCAAAATAAGGTTAAAATAAAGAATTGAGATTTTGGGTGCTTTATAAACCCACTTGAAATATCTGACTTGTATTGGAGACGCTCAGACCTCTGTCTGTGGGAGACTCTTTAAGGGGAGCAGTCTGAGAGAAATGAGCCCAGAGGGGCTGCTTGGCACATGAAAAGCACCTCAGGAAGGTAAATGGGAGACTCTGCTGAATGAGACTTTTAGTGAAATATCCCAGGAAATGAGGCTCTCAAGAGAGATACAGCAAACAGGAGACAAAGCCCTTTGGGCAGCCTGTGAAGGAGCCACTGACTGCAAAGGTCAAACTGCACTTGGGAAAAGCAGGAGTTGTCCCAGGGCAGGGGAGAATCACAGATCATGGAATGGTTTGAGTTGGAAGGGACCTTAAAACTCATCCAGTGCCACCCCAGCCATGGCAGGGACACCTCCCACTGTCCCAGGCTGCTCCAGCCCCAATGTCCAGCCTGGCCTTGGGCACTGCCAGGGATCCAGGAGCAGCCACAGCTGCTCTGGCAATTCCATCCCAGCCCCTGAGACCCTCCCAGGGAACAATTCCTGCCCAAAATCCCACCCAGCCTTGCCAGCTTTGGGGTTGGTACCCACGGGAATTCCCTGCCAGATTAAATCCCCACATGGGGAATCCACGTGGCCAAATCTGGGCTGGCAGCAGCCACCAGCAGCACTTCTGTCCCCATCCAGGCTCCCCCAGCCAGGCCTGATGGGCTCTCTTGGCACCAGGCTGGGTTGGTGCCCCCAGGTTTTCATTGGATCCCAAACGGGATCGTCTCTCCCGTTATCATTTCCCCCACAGCTCTCTCATGATCCCCTCCCAGCCTCAACCACACGGCAGCCACATCACATAATGCAACTTCTGTGCTGAGATTACTCTTTTTTTTTTTCTTTTCCCTATTGTTGCTTTGCCAAGTTTTTTTCTTCTCATCCCGAGGAGCCGACTGAAAAGAGCAGCAGCTCCGGAGCAAGGCCGGGCTCGGGAGGCAGCGCGAGCAAATCAACTCGACAAGAGCCTTGACAGGAGTCAGGGCGGGGGGAGCTGGGCTCGAGCCAAACAAAAGCCCCTCCAAATGTCTGCTCGGATTGGAGCTGGTTTTCCTGGAATGTCTGTCGCACAGGGAACAATGCAGGCGAGGAGGAGGAGGCTGCCCCAGGGGAGGGTGGCTTTGGGACAGGGTTTGAGCCCGGCACCACGGGATGAGCAGCACAAAAAAAGGGGTTTTGCTCTCTGGGGTTTGGGTTTTCAGTCGGGAAATGGAAATGGGAATGGGGTCTGGAAAAGGGGCTGGGCCCTGGAACCCCCTCCTGCTTCCCAGAGCTCTGGGAATGCCACCAAAGAGGGAGGATGGAAAGAAATGGGGTTGTTTAGTCTGAGAATGGGGAATCAGCAGTTTTGGGGGCTGGGGTACAGGGAAGGGCTGATGTGGTTGCTGTGCCCTGAAACTGCCCCGTTCCAGCCCCTGGGGTGCTGGAAACTGCCCAAACCCAACATTTCTGCCCCGAACTCCCCAGCTCCAGCAGCCACCACGGCACTGCCACTTTTTAATGCCATTTCTGGGGTCATTTCTCACAGAGGGCAAAACCCAGGCAGGATTTTTGCCCTGCCCACGCTGCAGGTCAGCCTGCACCCCAAATGATTTTGGAGAGAGGAAACGGCCCCGGGGCAGAGGCAGGGAGGGCACAGCCGGTGGTTTTGGGAAGGATTTCAGACTGGGGCTTGCTCAGAACTGGTATTTATGAATTGTGGGCCAGCACTGGCTCTCCCCAAACGTCCTGTCCTTGGCATCCTGTGTGGATGTGGGCCAGGAGAGCACGGAGGATGGTGATGGAGAGGGGTCATCATTCCTGAAACACCTTCACACTCAAACTTCCTTTTTATTCCCACCCAAACTCCCTTTTTATTCCCGTTTCCTTTCCTTTACAGCTGCCGGAAGATGGTTCTGTTTAGGACCAGGAATTTCCACTTTGCCTCTTTTTCCCTCCAAACCCACCCTTACCTTCATTTTCCCTTCATTTCTGCATCTTCTAATTCTCGACTCCTCAGCCGTACTGGCCACTTTAGCATAAGAAATGAAATTAATTCTCAGGCTCAGGCTCCGAATGTAAATTCCTTTATTAATAATTGAAATGGATTTATTTATGCAGTTTGATATTTCTCAGGTTCAGGGAAGCAATTCATTTTTCTCGCGTTGATGATCAACAGACGCCGTCATTAAGTTCTTCTCAACTCCCCCTCATTCCCTTCTCCCATCTCATCCTGGTAAACAGATAAAAAGCTGGGAGCCTGCTGGTCCTGCCAGGCTCCAGGGAAGCTTTCCATGAGCTCATGGAAGTAAATAATTCATTGGATTTTTTCTTCCATCGGCTTCGGACAGCTCCTCCCCAGGAAAGGGGTGGATTCTCCTCCTGGATGTTTCCAGTCCCCAGCACGGGGAGAGTTTCTGCCTGGAGCCTCCAAGGAGGGCAGCAGAGAGGCTGGAGCATCCTGGGGGAGCAGGGATGTGTTCATGCAGCCACCACACTCCAGCAATGGGCACGTGGGGGAACCTTTTCATCAAGAATCCCACGTGTTTTCTTGGAATGAGACATCCCAGACCCAAAACCTCCCTGTGAAACCTCCCCAGCCCCATCCCACCTCCAGCAGCTCCTGGCACCTGGTTTTCATTGGCCTGAGGGGCAGGGATGCCACAAAAACTCAGGAATGTTGGGAATTCCCAGCTGTTTCCGTGTGGTTTGGACCCCTGTGGGATGAACTGGGGTTGTATTTCACTGGTTTGGTTTATATTTTGCACAGAAATGGTTTCTCCTGAGGTTCCCCCACGGTCTGGTGTATGGTTTAACCCTTCCCCCTCCCGTTTTTCCCCCTGACTGGCTGAGATCTGGGGTTTCTCCACCCCTCACCCTAGGTTTGAAATTCCCCATGCTCGCCCTCTTTTTTTCCCTGGACCCCTCCAGGAATAAATCTTGGACCATCCCAGGAAGAAGAGCCTCTTCTGGTCTTTTATCTCCTTCCTGCAGGATCCAAAGCCTCCTCCTGGTGCTGAGCTGGCCTAGAAGCCAGAGAGGAGGCTCAGGGAATCTGAGTTGAACTGCAGTTGGCGCCCAACGTGGGGCTCTCACGAGAGTCAGAGAGCCTCACACGTGCCTGGAGTCCCATTAGTGCCATTTAAGGAATTCATTGAGCCTTCTGGACTGTTCAGCTACCTCAGTCTCTCGGAGCTGCTCTCTGCACAGCTCAGGGAATCTGAGTGGAACTGCAGTTGGCGCCCAACGTGGGGCTCTCACGAGAGTCAGAGAGCTTCACACGTGGCTGCAGTTCCATTTGAGGGATCCATGGAGCTTTTTGGACTGTTCAGCTACCTCAGTCTCTCCCAGCTGCTTTCTGCACAGCTCAGGGAGTCACTGCAGTTGGCGCCCAACGTGGGGCTCTCACGAAAGTCAGAGAGTTTCACACTTGGCTGGAGCTCCATTAGTGCCATTTAAGGAATTCATTGAGCCTTTTGGACTGTTCAGCTACCTCAGTCGCCCCGAGCTGCTTTCTGCACAGCTCAGGGAATCACTGCACACTGAGTTTTGGATCAGTGTGGATTTGCTCTTCCTCTCGCGTGAGCGACGCCGCGGCCGCGTGCGATGTCACAGAGCAGAAATCGGCGATTTTGCCCTAAAATGACCCTGATGGCAGCAATGTGAGGCTTCAGAGTGGGGAGGAACTCGTGGGTTTTCCTTACTGGAGCTCGGGGGATGTGCTGGAGGTTTCCTTTTCATCCCAGGTTTGGCAGAGCCAGGAGGATCCAAGCTGTGGCCGCTTCCCTGGTCCCCTCCTGCTCGCTCTGCTGAAGCTTTAACATTTCTCGCTCCCTTCTCCCTCTCTCTCTTCCTTTTTTTCCTCTTTTATCTCATTCCTATGAGCTTCAAAGAGTCCTGGAAGCCGAGTCCCACCTTCCTGCAGCTTCCTGCAGGGATTATCCAGCCCTGCTCCCGGCCTGCCCAAATGCAGTCGGGTTATTTGGGGTTCCACAGCAGCTCCCCAGATGCAAACCTGGGAGGCTCCGAAGGTTTTCCAGCACCCTGGAATGCAGGAGGTTCAAATCCAAGCCCTGTTCCCTTGCCTGCCTGCTCCTGCAGGCCGGAATTTCACAGGAAAGGTCCTGAGTTCAGGGATGGAGTGATGGAGGAATGGATTCCCACTGCCAGGGATGGATGGAAGGAATTGTGTATCCCTTCCAAATCCCAAGGATTTTGGGAAGGAATTGTTTTCTGGGATGGGGATAAGGTGCCCAGAGGAGCTGTGGCTGCTCCTGGATCCCTGGAATGTCCAAGGCCTGGCTTGGAGCAGCCTGGGACAGTGGAAGGTGGAATAAGATGAGCCTTTCCAAGCCCAACCATTCCATGATTCCATGAAGATTTGCAGGATTGATGGAAAACAAAAAGCAGGAACTTGTTCTGATGCTGCTGCTCCTTCTTCAGGGAAGGAGCCGGCCCAGATCCATCCCTCCAGTGCATCCCAGTCCCTGCCAGCCCCATCCCCTGTCACCAAACCCCCCGAGCCCCTCTCCAGTTCATTCTGCTCACAATTCCAGTTGTGTTTGATCATTAATTCCCAACTGCAGGAGGGACTTGATGGAAAACATGGAAATTCAGGGGGGGAAAGGCTTTAAAATGTGATTTTTGCAGCAGAGAAACCTCCCTGCGAAGGGTTCCATGAGACATGGGATGGAAACCACGTCCTTATGGAGATGCTGTTCCCAGCCAGGATCAGACACTTCCATGTTTCCCTGCTCCGTTTCTCTCTTGCTTTGATCCTTTCCTGGGCTTCCACAGGTTGATTTGCACTTTTTTTCCATGCAGTGAATATTTTTGGGGTTGTTTTGAGGTAAATTATTCTCCTGGGATGCTCACAGGTATTGCTCAGGTTTGTTCCATTTTTTTGGGAAAGGCTCTGCTGGTCTGAGCCTCTCCAAGCTCCCACTGGGATATTTTAACGTGAGAAAATAAAAGCTTGGTTTTTACAGAATCACAGAACCCCAGAAAAGTTTGGGTTGGAAGGGACTGTGAGGATTATCTTGTTCCAACCCCCTGGGATGGACCCACAAAGGCTGCTCAAGCTTTCAGTGATATTTCCTACTTTAAATGTGAGTTTGGAGGGAAATCCAGGCAGGGATCCCTGGAAAGGAGGGATGAGGGGAGCTGGGGTGCTAAAAAAACCCCTCCAAGGAATTTTTTAGCAAACTCCTTCCCTAATTTATTGGTTTTTCTCTGTGGCAGGTGGGGAAATGCAGGGCAGCCCTGCCTGCAGCCCGGCTTCCCGGGAAAGCAACCACGGACATTGATTTATGATCAAAAGGGAAAAAGCAAAGCAGAATAAAAAGAATACTTAAGGCTTAAAAACAGGGAAATCTCGTTTCTTCCTGTGTAGGTGTTACCTGGGAATCTTTCATGTTAAACTTAAATGGAATTAAGAATGAGAGGGGGGAAATCACTCTGGGAGCTGCATGATCCTTGTAGCCCTCGATTAAAATTAATCCTGGCATTGATCTGTACAATTTATTAATAGCCTGGCACGGAGAGGAGCTGCTGCCATAAACACCCCGACCCTCTCTGGAGCATCCCAGCCCCTCACCTCAGCCCTGGATTTCATAATTGATCCAAAACCAAACCCAGAACCAATTAACCAACACCCCCTGACCCGGGCTGTGCCTGCTGGGGAGAGGGGACGACACCACCGACTTGAAACACAAAAAAAACCCAAGAGCAAAGCCCTAAATCTTTTTGGCTGCCTGATTAATAATCCTGTCAGGCCTATCACAGGCACTAAACAGTAATGCTGGTTGCAGCTGAATTTTTTATACTTTCTATTAATCTTTAATGATAGCTTGGTCACCTAGTCTCTTTTATCTTGTCAGATAAATGTATGGTTAAGAGGATAATGAGATTTCTGAGGCTCTGCTGCTGCTCCCAGCCACGCAGCGCCGGGGTGACCCCTGCCCCGCCGGGGAGCCCACGGTAATTGCTGCATGTGCTGCCAATGCCCCGGGAGCTGATGGATGCTGTAAACTCTGATTTGGGGTCAGCAGGTCCCTCAGCTCTGCCAGGCAACTGGGCTTTTATTACTTGCAGGATCTGATGGGGATGTAATTAGATTTAGCTATTGCTTTATTAATAAGTAATTGTTCCCGCCGTGGCTTTGGGTGAGCAGATATATTCGGCTGCTAATTCGGGGCGTTGATGGGGTTTGATTTATTCATCAGTGGGGAGGTGGGGCTGGGGCTGGGGCAAAGAGCAGCTCAGAGCTGGGGCTGGTCACTCTGTGCTGAAGGATGGGGGCTTCATTAATTAATTCTTCTTAATTAACCGAATTCTGGGAGCTTGCTCAGCCTGCGGTGCCAGCTTGGCACCCAGGGAGCTCACGGTGCCCACCGGGCTCTGCCACCCCCTGCCCCTGTCCCTGGCACTGGGAGGGGTCCAGGGGTGCCAGGCTGTGCCAGGCTGTGCCAGGATGTGCTGGAATGTGCCAGGATGTGCCAGGATGTGCCAGGATATTCTGGGATGTGCTGGGATGTGCCAGGAAGTGCCAGGATGTTCCAGGATGTGCCAGGATATGGTGGAATGCTCCAGGATGTTCTGGGATGTGCCAGGACATGCCAGGATATACCAGGAAGTGGCAGGATGTATCAGGATGTGCCAGGATGTGCCAGGAACTTCCAGGAAGTGCCAGAATGTGCTGGGATGTGCCAGGATGTGTCAGGATGCACCAGGAGGTACCAGGATGTTTTGGGATGTGCCAGGATGTGCTGGGATGTGCCAGGATGCACCAGGATTTTCCAGGATGCACCAGGACATGCCAGGATGTGCCAGGACATGCCAGGATGTGTTAGGATTTTCCAGGACATGCCAGGATGTGCCAGGATGTGTTAGGATTTTCCAGGACATGCCGGGGTGCATGGCACAGCAGCAGCACCAGGACCCCCCATGTTTTGTTTGACCCCTCCCTTGTTCGGGGTCAGTTTGGGACCTTTGGTCCCCTCTGCTCCTGCTGCTTCTCCCACCCCTCTGCCAGGACCTGCCCCTCCTCCAGACCCCTCCCCATCACCCCAGAGCAGGGAGGGACCCCTGAACCCCCCCAGGGACCCTCTGGGCACCCTCAGCACCAGCACTGGGGGCTGAGCCCACCCTGGGAGCTCTGGGCTGGCTCCTCCGCCTCCCCCCCTGCCCCAGGGCTCTTTCCTGGGGTGAGGAGGAGTTTTTGGCAGCCCAGGGTGCTGGGCAGCTTTCCCAGCTGATTTCCAGAGCGAGGTGGGTGCTGGGCTCTGCTCCCCACGTGCAGCCAGCCCAGGGCAGCCGTATTTTGGTGCCTTTTTGTTGCTCTGCTGCTCCAAGGAAGCTCCTTGCATTAATTATGTTGCCATGTAGAAAGCTCTGGCCTGTCATATATTTTTTTTTCTTTTTTTCTTTTTTTTTTAAGCTCTGTTTTTCATAAAGTGGTCCTAAAATGACACGGAAAGCAGCTGCTTAAGCAATTGTGCCAATTAATGGGTCTCTGAAATTAAAACGCCTACACAGTCTAGATGAGATTTCTCCAGGAGGGAATTCAGCAATTGTCTTCATGATAATCAGGCTTGACTTGTCTTAGCACACATTAATAAAAAAGCAAATGCATTCAAAGAGATGCCCTTTAGTGGAGAATATCCACAATATAGTAATGAGTCTCCAAAAAAAAAAAAAAAAGGAAAAAAAAAGAAGGAGGGGGGAGAGAGGAGGGATGCTGAGCTGGCTCCAGCCTTTCCTTCGGGGAGGGAGACTTGGAATTCATGTCATGGATTTGCTGGATTCTCCTGCTGCAGCTGCACCACGCAAATCTCTCTGTGCCCAAGTAGAATCAAGGGTCCAGAATTCCAGAATTCCAGAATTCCCATTGGAAGCAGCAGCACCGGGGGCTGTGGGGACCCCTGGGCCACCAGGGGCTGGGCTGGGGCTGGCAGGGGTGGCACAGGGGCCAAAAGGGGTCACCCTGTGCCCGTGGCATCCACCTGTGTGTCCTGGCACAGGGGGTGGTGCAGGAATTCCCTCTGGAATTGTGGCTGAGGGACAGAGGGGCAGAGGGACAGAGGGGCAGAGGGACAGGGACAGCACGGGGGTCCCTCTGTGCCATCCTCCTCCTCCTCCTCCTCCTCATCCCTGCAGCTCCAGGCCTTCATCCCCAGCTGGGCCAGGGCTGCAGCCCCCGTTCCTGCAGGGATCCTGGGGATGTGGCCCTGGGGAAGCTGTGGTGGCTTTGGGGACGCTCAGACTCGATGGTGTCCGGGGGCTTTTCCAGCAGGAACATCCCCAAGATCTGTGGCTCCCAGCAGGGATGTTCAGCTCCACCTCAGGGCACCACAGGATGGGAGCTGAGGTTGATTCTGCTCTCAGCCCAGCTGATTCTTGATTTTTTTTTCTCCCTGCAAAATGAGGAATTCCCCCCGTCCCACCCCACTGTTTTTAGGAACGGGGATGTGCATTAGTGTTAAGTGGCCACCCCATTTCCTAAGCAAAGGTTTGGGAGCAACACTCAAACCACTCGGGGTGGTTTTGTCCGAGAGCATCATCCCAATGTCCAGGAAAACCCCAAAATCCACACTGGGACACCCCAATCCCAGCAGGGACACCCCAATCCCAGCAGGGACACCCTGGGTGCTCCATCCTGGCCCATCCCTGCTCCCACCAGGCACAGCTGTCCCTGCATTTGGCACCCCCTTCCCTTCCCTTCCCTTCCCTTCCCTTCCCTTCCCTTCCCTTCCCTTCCCTTCCCTTCCCTTCCCTTCCCT
>JAODHX010000660.1:19300494-19314738 GCA_027576295.1 Cossypha polioptera | reverse complement strand
AGCCGGACTCAGCCGAACTGAGCCGGACTGAGCCGAACTGAGCCGGACTGAGCCGGACTGAGCCGAACGGAGCCGGACTGAGCCGAACTGAGCCGGGCTGAGCCGGGCTGAGCCGAACTGTGCCGGACTGAGCCGAACTGTGCCGAACTGAGCCGAACTGAGCCAAACCCGGCCGAACTGAGCCGGACTGAGCCGGACTGAGCTGAACTGAGCCGGACTGAGCCGAACTGAGCCGGACTCAGCCGAACCCGGCCGAACTGAGCCGGACTGAGCTGAACTGAGCCGAACTGAGCCGGACTGAGCCGGACTGAGCCGGACTCAGCCGAACTCAGCCGGACTCAGAGAGATGGAGGGATGGAGGAAGGAGGATTGAAGGACTGGAGGAATGGGAGGTTGGAGGTTGAAGGAAGGGACAGAGGATGAAGGGATGAAGAGTTGGAGGGATGGAGGGATTGAGAGATGGAGAGATGGAAGGATGGAGAGATAGAGAGATGAAAGGATGGAGGGATTGAAGAATGGAGAGATAGAGAAATGGAAGGATGGAGGGATTGAAGAATGGATGGATGGAGAGATGGAAGGATGGAGGGATGGGAAGTTGGAAGGATGGATGGATGGATGGATGGATGGATGGATGGATGGATGGATGGATGGATGGATTGAGAGATGGAAGGATGGAAGGATGGGGGAATGGAAGTTTGGAGGCATGGCGAGATGGAAGTTTGGAAGGATGAAGAGCTGGATGGATGGAGGATGGAGCAGTGCCATGGCTGCACTTCCCAGCTTTGGCTGATTTATTTCCACACTCAATCCATGCATCCCGTGGGGCAGGGAATGCCAGTGCCCCCATCCCACGGAGAGCACAGCCCAGCCTGGGCCATCCCTGCAGCCCAGCCTGGGCCATCCCTGCAGCCCAAACTGGGACGAGCACCGGGATCTTTGAACACCAACCCCGGGAGCTCCCGCAGCCCCAGAGCCGCCTGCACTGCTTTATTTTTAATATTTCATGGGATAAAAGGCTGGAATTGCTTTTAAGCCTTAAATTGCCTTCCCCCTTTTAATCTTTAAAAAGCAGGGCGAGCAGTTTTTGGAGGATATTTTTTTGGGAAGTTTGTCCTAATGATCCCTGGTAGCCATTAGGTCGGGAATCAGGCACTTTCAAAGGGATCCATTAAATATTTCATTCCTCACTCCCATTCCTTTGGTTTTGATCTCCATCCCCATTGATTAAAGGCACTGACGGCTCCATTTTGATTAAATCCTAAATCAAAACTCCCCCAAAAAACTGCCAGAGCCGACATTTATGGAGTTCAGTAAACTGGGTGGAAGAACAGGAGTGCGAGCTGGAAAAAATCCATAAAATCCCTTTCCAAACAAACATTGGTTGACAGCAAACAGATGGATCCAAGGCTCTTATTCCAAACTGGAAAAATTAAGAGTTGGCAGGTCCTGGGGAAAAATAAAAAAAAAAAAAAAGGAGTTACAAAACATCTCAAAGTTTTTCCCTTCATATCCTGGTGTTGCTCTGGGCATGAGTTCAATATTTTCCTAGGCTACTGCAGGGAAAAGGGGCTGGAAACAGGGAAGCAGCTGGCACGGGAGGCCTTGGAAATCCTGGGGAAGATTGATGGGAAGCAGAGCTGCCAGCACACCGAGGATCCAGCCCCTCTCAGCCCACCCCTAAATCAGCCCAACCTCACAGCACGGCCAGAGCAGCGTCTCCAAAGGGGCAGGAAATTGGGGAAATGAGGGGATTTTCCTGGATTGGTTGGTTTATCCCGGGATAATGTTATGGGGATGTTTTTGGGAAGGTGAAGCCTTGGAAAATTCAACTTCTGGCTCTGCCAGGTGCCCCAGGAGGGGAATGTGAGGGGCACCAGTCCCATCCACCCTGACCTGGGATATTCCAGGGATCCAGGGGCAGGCAGATCCTCTGGGAATTCCATCCCAGTCCTCCTCATAGGGAGGGATTCCTTCTCCAATATCCCACCCAAATCTCCCCTTTTCCAATCTCAAGCCATTCCCTGTGTCCTGCCCCTCCATCCCTCATCCCGAGCCCCTCTCCAGCTCTCCTGGATCCCCTTGGAAGCTGCTCCAAGGTCTCCCTGCATCCTTCCCTTCCCCAGGGTGAACAATCCCATTTTTCATCCCGTGTTTAATGAATCCTTGGGATTCTGGGCTATCCTGAAGGATTCTCACAGACCCAAAGGAAATCCAGGATATCCTTTTAAAATACGGGATGAAGCAGAGGAGGAAAAATAAGGCTCCTTCCCAAAAGTGACAATATGAGAGTGGCCCCGAGAATTCCAGAGGGGCAGCTGTGGGATAATGGGGACAAAGTGCTCCGTTCCCAGTTGGGAATGGCTCCATTCCTGCCTGGAATCCTCCTGGAGCCTGGCTGTGAGTGCCTCGGAAAAATTCCAGCCCCCAGCCCACCCTGCACTCGAATCTAATTATCCATCCAAGAGTGGAAAATCACAGATGGCTCTGCTGGATTTTGTGAAGGAGAGCTGCTCCAAAGGGGTTATCCAGGGAACCACAACCAGCACAGGCACCAGGAATGGCAGCAGCTGGAAAGATGGGAGCAAAATACCCTGCTGGGCTGAAAATCCTGGAATTCCTCCTTGGATGGGAGAGGGAGGGAGAAGCAGAGCTGGGAGCTCGGGGGATCAGCGTTATCCAGCACATCCTGCTGCTGCTGAGAGCCTGATGACAACCCTGAGGAAAAATCCTGAGGAAAAATCCAGAGGAAGAAACTCAGAGGAAAAATCCCAAGGAAAATCCTGAGTGAGAAATCCTGAGTAAGAAATTCTGAGGAGAAATCCCAAGGAAAATCCTGAGGAAGAAATCCAGAGGAAAAATCCTGAGAAAGAAATCCAGAGGAAAAATCCTGAGGAAAATCCCACGGAAGAAATCCTGAAGAAAAATCCCAAGAAAAATCCTGAGGAAGAAATCCCAGGGAAAAATCCTGAGGAAGAAATCCCAGGGAAAATTCTGAGGAAAAAGTCCTGAGGCAGAAATCCTGAGGAAGAAATCCTGAGCAAGAAAACCTGAGGAAGAAATCCCGAGGAAAAAATCCAGAGGAAAAAATCCGGAGGGAAAATCCATCCAGCCCTGCAGCAATTCCAACAGGAATGATTCACGGCTCCATGACTGGGATTCTGGAGGGGAATTTGGGAACAGCTGGGAAGGATGAAATGCTGGAGGGATGGAGGCAGATCTAAACCTATTCCTGTCCTAATATCCCCGGGAAAGGAGGAGGAAAAATCAAAAATCCTGGAATCCCAGAATGGTTCAGGTTGGAAAAGCCCTTTATGGTCATCAGCTCCATTCCCCCTGCTTTTATTTCCATGCTGCATCCAGGTTTTTTCCTAAAGGAATGAATTCCTGGAGGGTCTCACCCGGGAATCCACAAAATCCAAGGACTGGATCCAAACCCAGGGAATTTTGGAATTTTGGAGCTCTTTTCTTCCCAGGGTTCCTTCCCTGCTCTGGCAGCTGCCAGGAAAGGAGGAGCAGTGCTAATCCCACCCCAGATTCCCACAGAAATCCACAAAATCTTCAATCCACAAAGTGCTTCACACTGAGGTCATTTGTCCCCTCCCCAAGTTTCCTGGAGAAGGAAAACACCAACTCTTATTCCTGCTATAAATAACCCCCAGACTGCTGGAAAACTTGGAATTCCAGCTTTTGGGGCAGCCAGGGGATTGGGTGTTTATAAGGGGAATTCCTGGTGTGTTCTAGGTTGGATTATCACGTTTTGCCATCCCTAAAAAATGAGTTTTTCCCTTTTTTTTCCCACTCCAGCAGCCGGCAGAGGTCGATCCATGGATCCCACATGCTGGAAGTGAGAGCTCCAGGGGCCTCAGGGTGCTAATCCAGCAGGAAAAGCTTTTTCCAGCCGATCTTTCTGGTGCTGGAAAAGGAAAGCTCAGCGCTCTCCTCGTGCCTGTCACTGCTCCCCAGTGTCAACGGGACAAATTTAGCCCTGGCTCAAAATCCCAGGCACAAATCCAGCCCCGGAGCTGCTGCTCCACGGGATCAGTGTGGGAGCAGGGGTGGCTCCAGCAGGGAGGGATTGGGATCCAGGGGGATTGGGTGGATTTGGGAGGTGAAGGTTTGGATTTTGAGTCTGTTTTTGCACGGCAGGGAGAAATGAGTTAATTCCAGTGACGGTAGGGAGGTCTTGGCACAGCTTTTCCAGGGAAATCATGGATGTGCCATCCCTGGAAGTGTCCCAAGGGGAAAAATCTGAGGAAGGGTAAGAGGAAAAGGGAAAGGGAAAGGGAAAGAGAGAAAGGGAAAGAGGGAAGGGAAAAGAGGGAAAGGGAAAAGAGGGAAAGGGAAAAGAGAAAAGGAGAGAAGAAAAGGGGGAAAAGTAAAGGAGGAAAGGGAAAGGAAGGAAGAAAAAGCAGGAAAGGGAAAGGGAGAAAGAAAAAAGGAGAGAAGGAAAGGGGAAAAGGGAGGAAGGGAAGAGAGAAAACCATCCCGAGCAAGAAACCACTAAAAAATGCCCAACCGCACCTGAGCACAACCATCCCATCCTGAGCGGGATGTTTATCCCAAATCCCATCCCTTTGCCCCGCCAAATCCCAATCCAGGCCATTCCCATCCTGAGCAGGATGTTTATCCCTTTAATCCATCCCCTTTCCCTACCTGCTTCCCAATCCATCCCCATTCCCATTTATCCACAATCCATTCCCTTTCCCTACCAATTCCCAATCCAGGTCATTATCCCACAGTTGATTTTCTTTCCCTACCAGTTCCCAATCCAGGCCATTCCCATTCCAGGCAGGATGTTTATCCTCCTTTTCCCCAGCAATTCCCAATCCAGGCCATTCCCATTTATCCCAAATCCATCCCCTTTCCCCAGCAATTCCCAATCCAGGCCATTCCCATTTATCCCTCAATCCATCCCCATTCCCATTTATCCCACAATCCATCCCCTTTCCCCAACAATTCCCAATCCATCCCCATTCCCATTTATCCCACAACCCATCCCCATTCCCCAGCAATTCCCAATCCATCCCCATTCCCATTTATCCCACAATCCATCCCCTTTCCCCAGCAATTCCCAACCCATCCCCATTCCCATTTTTCCCACAGCCCATCCCCTTTCCCTACCTGCTTCCCAGCCCAGCCCGTTCCCATCCCGAGCGCCGCTCCGCGCTCCCGCCGCTCCATCAATTACCCGCCGGCAGCTTTAATTTGTGCAAACGAGGCGCCGGCGCTGCTGGCAGCGGCAGCCGCTGCTCTAATCAGGTCAATATATATTCATGGATGTGCCAGGGAACACGGGAAAAGCGGGAATGCGGCTCCAGAGTGGGAATGAGGGAAAGCTGCGGCTCCTCGGGGCTCTTGGCTCATTAGCGATGCGTGGCAGGAGCGAGGTTGGGATTTCGCTCGGCAGCAGAGGCTCCTCAGCCCGGCGCTGGCAGGGAGCAGGGAATGCTTTCATTCCCTGCCAATCCCGGGGAATTGATGTTCCCAGAGAGCTGGAGGGGTTGGTTGGCTGCTTCCTGGCTTTTTATGGATTTTTTTCGGGGTTTGCGGTTGACCATTGGAAGGTGAATTCCTGCTGAGAGAAGCTCCAGGGAGATCAGAGCCACTTCCAGAGCTTTCCAGGAGAGCTGGAGAGGGATTTGGGTTAGGGAGAGAGGGACAGGACGCAGGGAATAGCTTCAGAGTGGAAAAAGGGAGATTTAAGTGGGATATTGGGAAGGAATTCCTGGCTAGGATGGAATTCCCAGAGTGGCTGCCCCTGGATCCCCGGAATGTCCGAGGCCAGCTTGGAGCAGCCTGGGACCGTGGCAGGAGGAGCAGCTTTTCCTTTGGAATCCGAGCGCCCAATCCATGGGATGCAGGACAGGAGTCTCATCCCGGGATCCTGGGCAGTGGGAGGAGCAGGGGGAGCCAACCACAGGAACCAGGAGTTTTTCCAATCTTCGGATCCCACAGGAACTCTGGGCTCCTTCCAGTCCCTTCAACACCTTGGACCTGGGATTTTGGGAGCTTCCATCTGGAGCCCCATGGATCTGCAAGGACATCCCACAGGCTCGTCCAGCATCCCTGCTTCCTTCCCAAAAACCCTTTGGTTTTCCAGGAGCCACTGAAGGGTCTCTGCCTCTCTTCCCAGAGCGCCAGCGTGGTGTCCCCTCCGCGGTGACACCCCTGAGCAGGGCCACACCTCCATCCCGAATTCCTTGGCTTGGGATAATCCCGAATTCCTTTGTGCCACCTGGGCAGCGCATCCCCAGCTCCCATCGCTGCTCCCGGGAGAGGATCTCTGGGAAAAGGGCCACGGGAGGAATGGGGAATGTTTGATCAGGCCCGTGTTGACTTTGGGAGCTGCTGAGCAAACACCGAGCGCGGGGAAATCCAACAGACACCGCTCCAAAGTCGCCATAATCAGCTTAAAACCCAAGGATAATTACCCGAGCCCAAAGCTCCAGCACCTGCCAGGCGTTGGAATTAGCTCGGGAAGACCTTGGGAGGTGTGATCCCTCCCAGCTCCTAAAACCAGGAATGGAAGAAAAGGGTCCAGGCTCTGGTGCTGCCTCAATCCCAACCTGAACTCAGCAAAGAAAAGCCCCTGGAGAGGCAGGGCAGGATCAAATCCCAGACAGGAGTTCCCATTCATCTAGAAGGAATGGATGAGTCCCTGGATTCCAACAGGCTCCCGTTCACCTGGAAGAAATGAATGCCCTAAAAAAACTGGATTCCGGCAGGTGGTGGGAAAAGCCCTGGAATTATTTTCTCTTCCTAACAAATGATTCTGGGTCAAATCTGCTGCATTTTCCCAGGAGCACGACCACTCCCAGGCACATCCCTTTGTAACATAACCAGGGCAGGTGGATCCAGCCAACATTCCCAGGTTTTTTGGGATCGGATCATGAGCGAGGGGAGGTGTCAGGAGCTGCCGGAATGTTCACAAATTCAAGGTAACGAAGCAGCTCGAGGCTGGTGAATTATTAAGGATTTTTCCCAGGTTTCTGATCTTTTATTCCCTTTATTAAATGTGGAAGTCTGAGATCAGGGAGCTGCTTCCCTTCTTCCTGCTTTGCTGAAAGAGGGGGAGAGGAGGGAAAAGCAAATCCTGGGATGGGATGGGATGGGATGGGATGGGATGGGATGGGATGGGCGAGCCTGAGAATCCCATGAAGCATTTCCCAGGATTTGGATGGACACTCAGCTGGATTCCCCCATTGCATTTATTTGTCCAAAGGAGGAACAATATTTTAATCCTGGAATTCTTCTGGGAAATGATCTTAAAGCTCGTCCCATTCCACCCTCTGAGGAACACCTTCCAATAATCCAGGTCGCTCCAACCTGGCACAGAACACTTCCAGGGGTTGGGAGTATATTATTCCAAGCTTAATTATCCTTTAAATAAAACAGGAATGTGACATTCCCACCCCCTGAGTGGTCCCAGTCCGGCATCACATTCCCAAAACAAATCCTCTCCAGCTTTAAGATCTTGGAGGAAAGCTGGATCCAATTGGAAGTGAAAATTAATGGCAAATCCTTGGAACCACATGAAGAGTTCCTTGGAAAGCTGTTCAACATGGAAACAATTGGAAAAGCCTGGAATATAAATATTTGTCCTTCCTGGTGCCAGAGCAGCAGGAAAAATGAGGAGAGGTTGGCACGGGAGCTTTCCATAAACACCCGCTCCAAAGGCCGGCCTTGGATGCATGGAATTGTTGGTCAATTTTTCCATTTCCTTCATCCAAGGGGAATTAAACATGCAGGAGATGCCAGGAGCAGATGGGATCGGAGAGAATCTTGCAGAATGGGACGGGTGGAAAGCGGGAAGTTGTAGGGATACGGCTGGAAAAGGGCAGGGCTGAGGGCAGAGCTCTGGCCTCCGTGGGGTTAAAAATCCAGGCTTGGGAATGGGAATCAGCCTCCCAAAAACACGGGATGCTCCCAGGCTGGAGCAGGCAGGGATTGGGATCACAACCCTGCTGCTCCCACAGCACTTCCCAGGCACCTTCCAAGGAAATTCCAACGTTTTCTTTCATTTGATCCTTTTTTTCCTTTCATTAGATCCCTTTTTTCCCTGATTTGAGCCTTTTTCCTCCCCTTTCCCCCCTGAAAAAAAACCAAAACAAAACAAACAGGCAAATCCCTTCTCCTCAAGGCCTCCTTGTATTCCTTTTTTGCTCGTTTCCTGGATTTCTTTTTCTTTTCCCGGTTTTCTGTTTTTGTCTTCCTGCTTTTTAAACTGAAGGGAAAACTCAGGACAAAAGGAGGAAAGATCCCTCTTGGAATATTTATGGAAATTTATGGTTAAAAGTGGATTTTAATTTGGGATTTGTGCCCCAGTTTGGTGGCTGCTCACAGCATTCCCATTATCCAGGGGAGAACGGCACAGGGAACGCAAATGGAATCCAGTGGGAACAGGTGCTGCCATGCACAGCAGAAAAGTTTCCTCGGACAGGGAGAATCCTGGAATGGTTTGGGTGGGAAGGGACTTTAAATCTCATCCCATTCCATGGGCAGGGACAATTCCCACTATCCCAGGCTGCTCCAAGCCCCATCCAACCTGGGCATTCTGGGGATCCATCACTGGAAGAACAACGTTCCCGAGCAGCTGTGGGACTGCCAGGAGAATCCAGCTCCTCCAGACGCTGCTTTTCCATGGATGACTCCATGCCACCTCCTGCTTCAGCACTTGGCTCTGGTGGATTCCTACTTTTTTTTTTATGGATTCAAGGTCAAGGTCTTCACAGTGCAGCCACCCTCTGTTCCAACCACAAATGGAGCAACCAGGAGCTTCCCTCGGAACCACCCGCTCTCCCCTCCACAAAAACCACTCCGTGCCTTGGAAAACCCCCGGATTCCTTGGACGATTTTTGATTTCCAAGCCTCCGAATCCTGCGGCTCCGCAAACAGCGGCTCTTTCCCGGCGCTGTTTGCTCAGCCAATATTGACTCTGCTCCCAGCACGGCTCCCGCGGAGCCGGGCGCTCCCGGCGGCATCGGAGGAGCATCGGGACAAGGCGGAGATAACGGCGCCTGCAGCCGCCCCCATCCCACCCTTCCCCACCATGGATAACGCCGGAATGCCGGCGGGAGGATCCCGTAGAGTGCGGGAAGCAGCGCCGGCAGCGCCGGTCCAGGCTCCTCCAAACACCCCAAGGTCACGGAATTGCGACGCTCCGCAAATGCGCCGGAGCGGCGCCGCTGCTGCCTGTCACCTTGGGGGGCATTCCAAGGGTTTTTCTGTGGGATGGGGCCCCATTCCAAGGCTTCTGGTGCTTCCCAGTATTGCCATGGATGGGAGGAAGGGAGGGAGGATTCCAGGAAGGATTCCAGGAAGGAAAGAAGGAAGGATTCCAGGATTCCAGGAAGGAAGGATTCCAGGATTCCAGGAAGGAAGGAATCGCTCTGTGGTGGGACAAGGGAATGCCCAACAGTCCTTGGAATTCAGTCCTTGGAATGGGAGCCTCAGCCAGAGATTTATCTCCTCCAGGAGACTCTGCCATGGTCTGCACCTGGGTTTTCCCTGGACACAATTTCCCCACGTGGATCCCCTTTTCCAGGAAATTATTCCAGCCCAGCCCCTTCTGTCCTCACACTGGTGGGGTCCAGTCCTGACCTTCAACATTCCCAGCCAATGGATTCTGGAACATTCCATCTTTCCAAGCTCAATCCCTCATGGAAGAGCTCCCGGGGTTTTCAAACACCATTCCATGTCCTCTCCACCCACATTGGCTGCCCTTGGCCAGGCAAGAGCTGATCCCTATGGAAAACCCCTGGGAGAGCTGGAACGCTGAAGTTTAAATAAACAGCAGATCTGCTTCCATGGGCATGGAAAGGCTTGGAAATCTCAAGGGTTCCTGGGAAGTCTTGCAATCCAAGGACACGGCACCATGGACACACGTCACACCTCGAGTTCTCCTTCCTGCTCCTCCCTGGAATTCCAGAGCCAGCCAGGATCCACACCGAGCATCTCCTGAGCTTCCAAAGCATTCCCTCCATCCTCCACCCTCATGGATCCAGCCCAGCATTCCCATGGAGCCAAACCCCGCAGGGATGGCCACAGGATGGGCTCAGCTGCTGTGGGAGCAATTCCCATCTCCCAGCCGGAATTCCGGCACTGTCACAAGCAAACCCTTCCAGGTGACATTGAACAAAAAGCAGGGAGTTCATCTCAGGTCCCCAGATCCCAAATCTTCCAAGACTCCCAGGATTTAATTTGTTCATCAGCTGCCAAGGTTGGCAGGACACGGAGCCACCGCCATCTGCTCCGGCTGCGGCTGCCCCGGAGCCTCGGATCTGCCAAATTTTGGGAATTGTGTGTCCCTCCATGGCCCTTCTGCTGGGCACAGCACACGTGGCTGCTCCTCAGGGATGAGCTGCTCCCACTCTCCAGCTCCCTCAGGATGATTCCAGGAGCATCTCACCTGGAAAGAGACTTCTGGAATTAGAATTGTCACTTGTCACCAGGATACGTTTGGGTATCCAAAGGGAAAATTGTGTGGAACATTCCCCATCCCATTTTTCTCCTTCCATACACCAGGAATTAAAGATGAATGCTCTCTCTCCTTTTTTAATCTTCCAGCGCCTGAAAAGGAATTAAAAAAAAAAAGACGGAGAGTGAGTTTTGACATGAACAGTGATAGGAAAAGGGCAAATGGTTTGAAATGGAAAAAGGAGATATTTAGATAGGATGTTGGGAAGGAACTCCTGGCTGGGAGGGTGGGGAGGGATTGGGATGGAATTCCCAGGGAAGCTGTGGCTACCCCTGGATCCCTGAAGTGTCCAAGGCCAGGTCAGACAGGACTTGGAGCAGCCTGGGACACCGGGAAATGTCCCTGCCCTTCCAATCCCATCCATTCTATGATTCCATGACTTTGGGAAGACATTCCCATCCTTTTTCCTCCTCAGATCCCACCCATGGGCTGGATCCAGGCCCTGCCCGTGTTTGGGTGTCATTCCTGGCGTCTCCTGCTCCTTTGGGCCACAGATAAAAAACAGCTCCCAGTTTTACGACAGCTCCTTGGGACAATTCCCAGCCGGCCATTCCCGCCTGGCAGCGTCTCCCGAAAAACATTTGGCCTCTCCTGTTCCTCTTTGTTTCAAGCTCCAATCCAGCTTTGCCTGGAGTCCTCCCAGGATTTTTTTTTCCTGATTTTTTTTTTGTCTGGACTCAGGTGTTTTCCACGCCGATAACACCCGCAAGTCACCTGCCCAAACACGCTCCCATCCCGAGGGCCAAAGTTCGGGAATTGCACCCTGCCCTCGAGCCAGGCTCAGCCAAAGCCCTCTTAGGCCCCGCCTAATTAACCCCAGCCTTATTAGCAGATAATCGCTGGACATTTAAGCAAATTATCCGCAATAAAAGTGGGACAATAATTCCAGTGTTTGGTTTCGCCCTGCTCCTTGCTGGAATCGGGCTCTGTTTGCCTGGAGTTACACATTATCCAGGACCTTTCGGCACCAACGGCTGCTCCGTGGCTTTGGATTGTTTAAAACCAGCCCGAGTCAGTAAAAGTTTGGATAAATATTGGATTTGGCCGAGTTTGCTGTTTGGATCAGGAACCCGATTGCTGCTATTGATTGACAGATGTGCCCAAATGTTTGGAAAGGCTGGCCTCGATTGGATTCGGGAAGGTGTTTGGGCAAACAGCCCTAATCCAAGGCAAACAGAATCCTTGGAAGCAGTTCCAGGCTGTGTTAGCAGAGCAAACGGAGGCTCTGCAAACAGCTTAGAAGAATCCGGCCACCTTCACGTAACCTTTGGAGGAGGGATGGATGCGGGGGGAGGCGGCCCGGGGTTTGCTCAGGGAGCAGATTGAGTGGGATCAGCGGGATATCGACCCCGGCGCAGTGTAAATGTTAGCGCTGAGCCCCTGTGCCGGCGGCTCCGGCACCCGGCGCTCCTTGGAATTTATCCGGAGCTCCGGAGCCGCGGCACCGCAATAAAAAGGGATAACGGCTCGGGATGGGATGGGCCGGGCATGGAGGCTCCTCCCGGGAAGGGCTCGGCCTCCTGCGGCCGGGATTGGCGGAGAGAGGGAGAAGGAGGTTTGGGAATGCTGAGCCGTGGGTGGGATGGCACAGGAATAAAATAACGGGATGGCACTGGGATAAAATAATGGGATGGCACAGAGATGAAATAACAGGATGGCACAGGGATGAAATAATGGGATGGCACTGGGATGCTATCTATCCCTGGATGGGATAGAACACAAATGCATGGATGGAATGGCACAGGGGGTAAAATAATGGGATAGGATAGGTATACATGGATGGGATGGCACAGGGATGCGTGGATGGAAAGTGACAGAGTTAAAATCATGGGATGGCACAGGGAGACATGGATGGGATGGCACTGGGATGAAATAATGGGATGGCAGAGGGATACAATAATGGAATGGCACAGGGATGTGTGGATGGGATAGAACACAAATGCATGGATGGAATGGCACAGGGTTTTCTGAGGGGATGGCACAGGGATGGCACAGGGATACATGGATGGGATGGCACAGGGATGAAATAATGGGATGGCACAGGGATGGGTGGATGGGATAGAACACGAATGCATGGATGGAATGGCACAGGGATGCACGAATGGAATAGAGATAAAATCATGGGATGGCACAGGGAGACATGGATGGGATGGCACAGGGATGCATGGATGGAATGTGACAGAGATAAAATCACGGGATGGCACAGGGAGACATGGATGGGATGGCACTGGGATAAAATAATGGGATGGCACAGGGATGCCATCTGTCCCTGGATGGGATAGAACACAAATGCATGGATGGAATGGCACAGGGATGCACGAATGGAATGTCACAGAGATAAAATCATGGGATGGCACAGGTATACATGGATGGGATGGCACAAGGATGGATTGATGGGTTAGAATCTGGATGAATTGGTGGGATGGAACATGGATGGGATGGCACATGGATAAAATGATGGGATGGCACAGGGATACATGGATGGGATGGCACTGGGATAAAACGATTGGATAGAACAAATTCCATGGATGGAATTACACAGGGATGCGTGGATGAGATAGAACATGAATGTATGGATGGAATGGGACAGGGATCAATGAGAGGATGGCACAGGGATGCATGGATGGAATGTCACAGAGATAAAATCATGGGATGGCACAGGGATACATAGATGGGATGGCACTGGGATGAAATAACGGGAAGGCACAGGGGTACAATAACGGGATAGAACATGAATGCATGGATGGAACGGCACAGGGATAAAAGGATGGGATGGCACTGGGATAAAAGGATTGGATAGAACAGATTCCATGGATGGAATTACACAGGGATGTGTGGATGGGATAGAACATGGATGAACTGATAGGATAGAACATGGATGGGATGGCACAGGGATAAAATAATGGGATGGCATGTGGATGAAATGATGGGATGGCAAGTGGATAAAAGGACTGGATAGAACCAGGATACATGGATGGAATGGCACGAGGATGGATTGATGGGTTAGAACCTGGATGAACTGATGTGATGGAACATGGATGGGATGGCACGTGGGTAAAAAATGGGATGACACGTGGATAAAATGATGGGATGGCACAGGGATCATTGAGGGGGTGGAACATGGATGCATGGATGGGATGGCACAGGGATAAAAGGACGGGATGGAACATGGATACACCTCTGGAATGGCACACGGATTCACTACAGGACAGCCTCGGAAAAGGCGTTTGGAGGCGGATTTATCCTGTGGGAATCACAGCTGGCAGCACCACTCCAGCTCCCTCCTGCTCCAGCTGCCCATGGCATTCCCCAGCTGGGACGCACAGCTGGATTCTGGTTACTTACGGACGCCCTCCAGGGCACTTCCCAAAATTCTCGGGGCTGTACTCAGATGATCCTTGTGGGTCCCTTCTAACCAAGCACATTCCACGTCCTATGAAAATGCCTCCAACACCCACCTTGACCACAGCACCTCCTGCTCTGTGGGAGTCCAGAGTATTCCTCTGGCTTCCCTGGAAGGTTTAGGACCCCCCTGGTGGGGTCCCTAAAGACCCTTGAATGAGACCCAGGTGTCTCAGGGGCTGGATTTAGCTCCTTGGAACAATCCACCAACACTGAGAGAAGAAATGCAAGCTGCAAAAAATAAATAGAGTGTAAATTAGACTGTTAGAATGTAGAGTTAGCAGATTACTAGAATGTTTGTGATAAGGGACACGTGGCCAAGATGGAGAATTTGGGGTGTGGATATCTCTTCCTCCTTCTTCTCC
>JAODHX010000660.1:19277043-19291801 GCA_027576295.1 Cossypha polioptera | reverse complement strand
AGCCCCTTAATTTCAAAATGATAATAATTTGGAGGGAGGGGGTTTGCATTCTCCATTTCAAAGAGAATCTCCTGCCTTTATGGACAGACACCTGTCCCTCAAACCAGGACAACGGGTTTGGATGCCCAGCCCTGCAACGTCCGAGGGGATAGCAGGAAGCGCCCGTGGAATGGTTGGATTGGGATGAGCTGAAGTTGCCTCCCAACCCGCTCCATCCCAGAATTCCAGGATCCAGGATGACATTCCCAGCTCACCCTGGTCTCCACGTCCGTCCATTCCGAGTCCGCGGCGTCGCCGGTGGGGTCGGGATTGGGAGGGGACGAGCGGCGCTTCCGCCTGGAACGGGAATTTATGGAATTACAGCACAAACGTCAGGGAATCTGCCACATTCCAACACTGGAAAACCTCTTCAGTCTTCCTTAATAAATCTTGGATACAGCAGCTCCAGCAGCCATAAATTTCTCCAAGTTTATGGGATTTCAAGTTGGATTTTCCCATTGGATCATCCGGCCAGGGAGAGGTTCCACGAGTGCACACGGAATTCCACAGTTCCAGAAGCTCAAATTAATGGTTTCACCATTGGAACCTTGGGAATTCCAGAAGCTCAAATAAAAGGTTACATACTGGAATTTTGGGAATTCCAGAAGCTCAAATGAAAAGTTCCATGATTGGAACTGAGTGAAGTCCACAACTCCCAGAAGGTCAAATTAAAAGTTCCGCAACTGGAACCTTGGGAATTCCAGAAGCTCAAATGAAAGGTTTCATCATTGGAACCTTGGGAATTCCAGAAGCTCAAATGAAAGGTTTCATGACTGAAATTTTGGGAATTCCAGAAGCTCAAATTAAAGGTTCCATCATTGGAATCTTGGGAATTCCACAAGCTTAAATGAAAGGTTCCATGACTGGAATTCTGGGAATTCCAGGATTCCAGAGGCTGGACTCACCCGGTGGGAGATTCCTGCTTGAGGGTCTCGATGTCTGTGAACTGCACGGCCTGGCCCCCACCCCTGGTCTTGAACACGTCCCCCTGGAATGGGAAAAAGACAAGGAAAAGTGGGATTGGGACATGAACAACACCAGGATTCATTCCAGAATCCCAGCCCAAAGAGATACAGACACAAATAAGCTCCTCCCATTTCACTGCCAATGGATTGTTGCCTTTTTCCACAGGAAAATGCATAAATCATGGGATGCACAAACCACGGGATCCCAAAAATCATGGGATTCATGGAGCATGGGATCCACAAATCACAGGATTCCACAAACCACGGGATTAATGGACAATGGGATTCACAAATCATGGGATTCCACAAACCACAGGATTAATGGACAATGAGATTCACAAATCATGGGATTCCACAAACCACAGGATTAATGGACAATGGGATTCACAAATCATGGGATTCCACAAACCACGGGATTAATGGACAATGGGATTCACAAATTATGGGATTCCACAAATGACGGGATTCATGGACCATGGGATCCACAAACCATGGAATCCCATAACCATGGAACCCCACAAACCACAGAACTCAACTGTGGAAACTCCAAACTAAATTCCAGCGATTCCAATACAACATTCCCAACATTCCCAACACTCCCAAGGTCATTTTGATGCCATTTTGTCCCAAGCCCAGAGCACTGAGTGCCACCTTCAGGAATTCCTGGGGTAACTTTAACCAAATTTTGACGATTCTAACATGAGATTCCCAAGGTCACCTTGATGAGCTTGGTCTGGATCTCCCCGTCGGAGGCGAGCTCCTGGTGGGTCAGCAGGTACCGGTCACACCTGGCCAGGGCTCGCTCGCTGGGCGACTCCACCGTGATGGCCCTGGGCACGCGCGGCTGCAGCAGCGTCTCCGTGGGCACGTGGGACGGCGGCCGGTGATCCACCCAGCGCTCGCCGGCGCTGCGGGAACGGCGCGGCCGCAGCGGGGCCGCCGGAGCCACCTGGGAATGGGAACAGGGAATGGGCACTGGGAATGGGCACTGGGAATGGGAACTGGGAATGGGCACTGGGAATGGGCACTGGGAATGGGAACTGGGAATGGGAACACGGAATGGCAGGGGTAGGGGCCGGTGATCCACCCAGCGCTCGCCGGCGCTGCGGGAACGGCGCGGCCGCAGTGGGGCCGCCGGAGCCACCTGGGAATGGGAATAGGGAATGGGCACTGGGAATGGGCACTGGGAATGGGAACACGGAATGGGAACTGGGAATGGGTGTCAGTGATCCACCCAGCGCTCGCCGGCACTGCGGGAACGGCGCGGCCGCAGCGGGGCCGCCGGAGCCACCTGGGAATAGGGAACAGGGAATGGGCACTGGGAATGGGAACAGGGAATGGGAACAGGGAATGGGAACAGGGAATGGGACCTGGGAATGGGAACAGGGAATGGGAACTGGGAATGGGAACTGGGAATGGGAACTGGGAATGGGAGGGATAGGGGCCAGTGATCCACCCAGCGCTCGCCGGCGCTGCGGGAACAGCGCGGCCGCAGCGAGGCCGCCGGAGCCACCTGGGAATGGTGGGAGAGAGGGAATGGGAACAGGGAATGGGAACTGGGAATGGCAGGGATAGGGGCCAGTGATCCACCCAGCGCTTGCCGGCACTGCAGGAGCGGCGCAGCTGCAGAGGAGCCGCCGGAGTGACCTGGGAATGGGAACAGGGAATGGGAACTGGGGCTCTGGGAATGATGAGAGAGAGGGAATGGGAACAGGGAATGGGAACTGGGAATGGCCGCCAGAGCACCTAAGAATGGTGGGAGAGAGGGAATGGGAACTGGGAATGGCCGCCAGAGCACCTAAGAATGGTGGGAGAGAGGAAATGGGAACTGGGAGTAAAAACTGGGAATGGGAACTGGGAATGGGCACAATTGCAGGAGGGATTGGCGAAGACATGGCAAGGAAAAGGGAAACACTGGGAAAAGGAAAACACTGGGAAACACTGGGAAAAGGAAAAGGGAGCGCCAGGAAAAGGAAACACCAGGAAAAGGGAAAAGGAGAAGCCGGGAAAAACACGAGGACACCCATGGCTAGAGGCTAGAGCAGAGTGTGGCCACCTCAGAGCTCCCTAAAAGTGGGAATTCTCAACTTCCAAGGAAGCTCCAAACACCAAGAGGGCGGCGAGGGCAGCCAGGCTCAGTCTGGGACCAGCAGGGCATATTAAGGACAGCTCTACTCTATGTTAGGCGGGTTCAAGGGCAGAGAACGTTTAAGCCAGGCTTAGGGTCATAGAACCTTTAAGCCAGGCTAAAAGGCAGAGAACTGTAAAGCTGGGCTCAACCCCACTAGGCCAGGACTAACCCTGCAGCACGGATCCTCTTCCTGCTCTAGCTCCTCTCTATCCCTGGGCACTTCCAGCACTCGGTTCCAGCACATCCCTCTCCTCCTGGCGGGGCTGGGCCAGGCCGAGCCTGGCTCTGCTCCTGCTTTATTCCTGGGTTTGGGAATGCTGGCTGGCTCGCAGGAAGGGCCTCTCTGCTCCCACTCCAGCACACAGGAGGCCACAGAGATGCTGCTGCAAGAGTTGGAGCGCCTGGGCAGCCGCGGGGCCACCCGGCTGTCCCCAGGCTCAGCGGGGTCACTGCAGCTCTGGGGAGAAGGGAGAGAGCAGTGAGACATGGGAGACTCCAAGCAAACAGGGACAGAAAAAATCCAGGGGTTTTCCCCTTCCTAAGGATATCAGGAGGTGGGAGAACGGATGAAGAACAAACAGGACAACAGGGAATTCAAGCTGCTCCAAACTCTGGGCTCAAACTTCAGCAAGGACACCACAGTTCTGGGGAGAAGGGAAACATCAGTGAGACACAGGGACAGACAGATCCAGAGATTTCCTGTTCCTGTGGATATCAGGAGGTGGGAGAATGGATGAAGAACAAACAGCAGACAAAGAATTCAAAGCAAGCTGCTCCAACTCTGTAGCTTGGGGGCTACTAATGATTAAAATCCCTGCACTTCATCCCTAAAAATGCTGTTTCCTAAATCCAGAAGGTTTGGGGGTGACTCACGGGCGCGGGGGAGGGAGACACGGATCTGGGGAAAGGCTTTTCCCGATCCCTTTCCCGGGAAGGCCTCTCTGGCCTCTCAGATCTGGGCTCAGTGACGATGGCCTTGAGCTGCTTCAGCTTCTCATCCTTCACCCACAGCTTGTTCTGCATCTCCAGCTGCTTGGCTGCCACCCGCCGCTCCTGCAGGGACAGGGAAAGCCACGGGAAACATGGAATTGCTGAGGCTGGAAAGCCCTCCAGGATCAGCCAGTCCAAGCTGGGGCTGAACCCAGCCTGGAGTCCTAAGTGCCATATCCAGGTGTTTTCCTTGGATACCTCCAGGGATGGGGATTCCAAATCTCCCTGGGCAGCTCCAATGTTTACAACTCTTTCCAGGAGGGAATTTTCCCAGTATTCAGCCTGAGGCCGTTCCCTCTCCTCTGTCCCTGTTGCCTGGGAGCAGAGCCTGACCCCCCCCAGCTGCTCCTTTCCTTCTTTCCCTTCCCTTCAATTTCTTTCCTTTTTCTCTCCCTTCCCCTCAATTCCATTCCTTTCCATTTTCTCTCCCCCAATTCCTTTCCATTTTCTCACCATTCCTCTCAATTCCTTTCCTTTCTATTTTCTCTCCTTTCCCCTCAATTCCTTTCTTTTCCATTTTCTCTCCCTTCCCCTTAACTCCTTTCCTCTCTTTTCCATTTTCTCTCCATTCCCCTCAATTCCTTTCCTTTCTATTTTCTCTCCTTTCCCCTCAATTCCTTTTCATTTTCTCTCCTTTCCTCACCAGATCCACCCAAGAAACCTCCACAAAGAAGAATTCCCAACCCCAAATTCCCACAAAGACTAACAAGCCCCCTCCTTAAGAGCACCCCCACACCCCACACCCCAAATCCCAGATAACTTTATCCCACTTTCCCTGCACTCACACATTCCTTCTCCCACTTGAGGGAGGTCTCAGCCACCATTCCCTGCAGCCTGGCCTCCAGCCTCCTCTTGTCCGACGCCTGCCGCTGCAGCTTCTGGCTCTTGCTCTCCAGCTCCTGCTGCAGGTTCCTCTTGTCCTCCTCGTAAATCGTGGCTGTCTTCTCCAAAATCTCAATCTGTGGGAAGAGAGGAAGGATTTGGGTGGCAACACAACCCTCTGATCCAGGGATTCCTGCTTGTATTTCCCCTGGTGAATCTCTGGTTTCAATCCTAAATTGCTGCTTTAAAAGTTTCACCTTGTAAAAAAGACAAAAATTTTTCAGTAGAAGTTCCCCCCAGAATATTTATTCCTGAATTTGCTAAATGATCCATTAAAGAAAAATGGGATTTATTCTCCAAAATGACCCAGCTGACCTTGTACTCCAAGGTTTTAATCTTCTTCTCCAGCCGTTCCAGCTCTGTCTTCTGCCCTGTGATGGTTTTCTCCTTCTCAGCCAGTTTTCCTTGGATATAATTTTCCTTGGATGACACACTGGAGTCAAATTCTTGCAGCATTGTTTTAAAGGCAAGAACTGGAAGAAAATGTGTATATTTTCTGTTTAATCTGTAATCTTCACCTTTACCCCAGAACATCCAAAACTCTGTTTTACCCAACCAAGACTAAAATTCTTCACAAAAAACGTTGAAATGATCAATCTAAACAAGAAAACTGGAGCAAGGGGGAATCCTTTGAGGAATAATAAGGGCACCAAATCTGAGTTTTGTCCTGATGTTCCAATCTGGGGCAAATTCCTACCATTTTTGGCAAATTCCTCTGCCAGCATCTGCCTCATTTTGTGGCGTTGCTCCAGGGCCTCGATCAGTTTTGGGAGTGTTTGGTCGTCGTTGATATCCAAGAGCTCGCAGGGAGGCAGGGGAGGGAAGCTCTGGAAAAACAGCTCAGCAGCAGATGGCTCCTCTGGTCCTGCAGGATGGACAAAATCCATCAGCAGGATGGGAAAATTCCAGTGGAAAAGGGGCAGGATGGTGGAAAACTGGGAATGATTGATGAATTTGGATACAGGTTTCCAAAGAGGTGATGGATGGGAGAGGATTAAATGTGACATCCTTGATTCCTTGTTTTACTAAAAGCAGGTCCTGAACATCCAGGAACATCCCACAATTTCCTTGGCACAATTTCCTGTCAGGAGCTGCAATATTGGGACCATGGATTCATCCCAATCCTGTGGAATTCCTTGGAAACCTCCACAGGAACACTGAAGAGGGAAGGGCAGCAGCTCCCAGGGTACTGAGGTTCCTCTGGCACAGTTAAGGCTCAACTGAATTGGTTTAAAATTTAATTCCTAACAGAAAACCCTGCTGGAATCATGGAATGGTTTGGGTTGGAAAGGACCTTAAAGTGATCCCATTCCATGGGCAGGGACACCTCCCACTGTCCCACATTCCAACCTGGCCTTGGACACTTGTCCAGGAGCAGCCACAGCTGCTCTGGGCATTCCAGCCCAGCCAGGAATTCCTTCCCAATGGGAAACCACTCCTTGTGTCTTATCCCTATCCTGGGTTAGACTCTGGGTAGTGGCTCTAAATCCTCCCTGACCCCTTCCCTTTTCCCAGGTGAACATTCCCAGGGTGGGATTGCCTCACCTGATCCCACAGGGCCTCCCCTGAGCTCCAGCTTTCGGGCCAGCTCCTCCCGGAACGCCTGGTTCCGCAGGCGCCGCCCCGGCGTCAGCCCGCACAGGGGCCGGTCCACGGGCCTGGCCACCTCCACCTCCTGGGTCATCTCTGCAAAACGCATCACTTGCTGCAGGGAAACAGGGAAAAAACACCAGGAGAACCCGGATCTGGCACTGGGAGAGGGGTTTGGGTGGTTAGATTGGGAAAGGAGGAATTATCCGGTTGGAAGCACCAGCTACGGTTTGGGATCTTCCAGAAAGGTCCCACCCAAAAAGCCACAAAATTCCACAGCTGGAATTCTTGGAATAGGAGGGATTAAACACCTAAATATGGCTCCATGGAGTTCTGTGAGGAAGGAAACGTTTCCCACTTTCCAAGCAAGGAGAAGGTGCAATATGAAAAGGAAAAATAAAATTTGGAGAGCAGATTTATCTCACAAAATTACAATTGAAGCATTCAAACACCAATTACAATTCCTTATATCTCTTGGAGCACAAGAATCCAAGGAAAAACAAGAAAAGAAGAGCAGGAGGGAATGGAAAAAAGGAATTTACCAGGAATTCTGGGAGGAAGGAAACCTTTCCCACTTTCCAAGCAAGGAGAAGGTGTAATATGAAAAGGAAAAATAAGATTTGGAGAGCAGATTTATCCCACCAAAGTATAATTGAAGCATTCAAACACCAATTATAATTGTTTACATTTCTTGGAGTACAAGAATGCAAGGAGAAAGAGGAAAAGAAGAGCAGGAGGGGATGGAAAAAGGGAATTTACCAGGCTTTCCTCATAGTCCTCAGCCTTGGGATTCACACACACGATCATCCGAACTTTCCCTTCTCCGTCAAAATAGTTCTTGAAGAGATGAGTGAGTTTGGAATCTCTGTATGGAACCATCTGGGAATAAAGGCCAGGGAAAATCCAGTGAGTTTTCCTTATCCAGGTGATGAAATCCAAGGATAATTAAGGGCAATTAGGGAAGGGTTGCCCACCTTGTTTGTTCCGTACAATTGGTTTTCCCGCAGAACCTCGATGCACGTCCTTAAAGTCATCAATGACTGGTTGATATTCCCTAAAAAAAGCAAACACAAGTGAAAAAAAAACTCCATGAGCAGCCCTGGGATCACGTTCCCAAATTATTCAGAAGAATAAATTGCCTAATTAACGATATTTGTTAATAATTTCTCTAATTAACTGAAGTGGCAGAAGTGCTGCTGCAAACTTGTGCTTTCCAAACGGGAAGATTTAAGGTCATCAAATCCTAACAGAGCACTTCAAGAATTCCTGGGATTCTTCCCTTGGAGACAGGATTAGCAGGAGCTTAATTAGCAAGGTTAATTAGCAGGGGGTTCCTACCTGCCTCCCGCAGCCTGTTCCCCTCAGCTTTGGTCCTGTTGGTTCTCTCACTTCCAGCCAGATCCACCAGGGACAGCTGGCTCAGGGTGATCTGCTCCTTTTCCTGGGATACAGAAGAAATCCTGGATCCCTCCATGTTCCCTCCAAAGGGAATGGGGGACACCCCATTTTAAAAACCACTTCCAAAGAATGTGTTGGATACAAGCTCAGAGGGGTTGGTACAGCTTTTTTTTTGGGGAAGTTTGGCAGATCCCTTCTGCCTTGGGATTCAATGCTGTTGGATCAAATTCCCAAAATTTGAGATTCCCAAACAAAGGAAAAGGTAAAAACCAATCAGCGGCTTCACCCTCCAGCGGATTAACTCCTCCAAAAAATCTCAAAAAAACCCCTCCAAACTTGAGGCACGGGAGCTGATTCCGAGGCAAATCCCATCAAATCCTCCTGGAATAAGGCAGGACTCACCTGGAGGACGTTGTCCCCATCTGCATCCAGAGGAGCCTGTGCCAGTTTGATGATGAACACCGAGTGGGAGCGGCTGGATTCCCGGTTCAGCTGCGTGTTGGCGATGCGCCGCTTCTTCTGCCCTGCTCAGACAACCCCAAATCCCCCAAAAATCCTGCTGCCATCCCAAAATTCCCACCTCCTCCAGCATCATTTCACAGCTGTGGGATACTGGGAAAAGTTGGTGAAACCCTAAATGCACAGAGATGCTCCATCCCTGGAAGTGTCCAAGGTTGGATGGAGCTGATCCAGAGGAATTTACTCATGGATAATGTTTAAGGGATTTGGGATCAACCCTGAATTCCAAGATTTTTTTTTTACCTCTCCAAAAGACTTCAAAAGCTTCCTCTGTGGATTTGACCTCCACTTCGGTGCAGCCCGTCACGTACATGTTGTGGTTCTGGTCTTCCCGAAGGATTTTGGATTGGGGAGGTCTTTGGGATAGGGGGAAAAAGGGAAAATAAATAAATCCCATTAGGGTGGGCTCGCCTGGGGAGCTTCCTGCCATGCAGATCTTCTTAGAGGGCAAAATTTGGAAGGGAAAAATTCAGAATTTGGAGGGAAAAGGTCACAAGTCTGAGGGGAAAATGTCAAAAATTCCGAGGGAAAAGGGTCAAAATTCTGAGGTAAAAATGGTCAAAATTCTGAGGGGAAAATGTCCAGAAATTCTGAGGGGAAAACATCAAAAATTCCAAGGGAAAAGGGTCAAAATTGTGAGGGGAAAAGATGAAAAATGCTGAGGGAAAATCATCCAAAATTCTGACTGAAAAATGGTTAAAATTCGGGGGGAAAGGTCAAAAAATTCTGAGGGAGAAATGGTCAAAATCCTGAGGGGAAAAGGTCCAAAAATTCTGGGGGAAAAGGTCAAAAATTCTGAGGGAAAAATCATCAAAAATTCTGAGGGAAAAATCATCAAAAATTCTGAGGGAAAAATGTCCAAAAATTCTGAGGGAAAAGATCAGAATTCTGAGGGCAAAGTCATCCAAAATTCTGAGCGGAAAATGGTTAAAATTCAGGGGAAAAAAAGTCCAAAAATTCTGAGGGAAAAACATCAAAAATTCCAAGGGAAAAAGACCAAAATTCTGAGGGGGAAAGGGTCAAAAATGCTTAGGGAAAAATAATCCAAAATTCTGAGGGAAAAGGTAAAGAATTACGAGGGAAAATGGTCAAAACTCAGGGGAAATGTCCAAAAATTCCGAGGGAAAAGATCAAAATTCCAAGGGAAAAGGTCAATTCTCCATCTAAAAGCTGGAAGGGGGAATACAGGACATGGACACACAGCCAGGATTAGTGACACTCCAGCTATTCTCTAATTAGCAGCTATTTAATTGCAATTAATTGCTTTGGTGGCAGCTATTGCTTTTCTACAAGCACACAGAAGCAAGGAGAGCATCCTAGATTTCCTAGGAAAGCAAGGAAAAGCAGGGAATTTTCTGCTTCTACTCAAGGCAAACAGCAGTGGAATAATGGGAATAAGACATTGGACACATACACAAAGTCTCCATTTCTCACAGGAGTGTTGCAACTGTTCCACCTACCAAAAAAATGGGGAAAAAATATTAAATCCTTGATTTCTGCCTCAAATCTTTCCACACTGCAGCTTCCAGAGGGAGAAATAATCCCAGATTTTTTTTTTTTTCAGGATGGGCTTTGGGAATAAGCACCTTTTAATATTTTTCTTTTTATGTTTAAAATTTAAATTAAAATTTTAATGTTTAAAAAACCATTTTATCTTAAAATGCTTTTAAACACTGAATAGTTTTAAAAGCATTTCCAGAGATTCAAATCCTTCTGGAATGAGGACCCTGGAGACAGCTCCCAGTTTGCTTTGCCTTCGTTAGTCTTTGTTAATCAACCAGTCCTTAATTAACACAGGACTGAGGGGCTCCTTTAATGGAGTTGGAATTTCAATCCATGGATTCCAAGAGGAATTTGCAGATTTTTCCTACTGACTTTAGACATCACAAAATATCCTTAAAAATTATAATAAAATATCCCTAAAAATGCCCCTAAAAATTATCAAAAATATCCCTTTAAAATATCCCTAAAAATGATCACAAAATATCCTTGAAAAATATCCCTAAAAAATATCCCTAATTTCTGGTTTTCTGGGAATTACTGATCTCAAGTAGAATAATATGGAAACAAACCAGTGTTTTTCACTATTTCCAGAGAAAAAAAGCTATGGAATGGCTTGTTCCAAGTTGAAGTCACCTGCTAGAATAGATTGGGAATTTTAGTTGGATACAATTGCTTAATTAATTAAATATTTGCTTATTAATCACCCAGCCTAACAAGGAAGGGAGCACCATGGCCATCAGCACTGAAACATTCCTGTCTGGATTCTTTTCCATGTGTTTTTAACAGTGATTCCCAGGAATTCTGAGCCAAGCTCCCTGAGGCTAGAACCAAAAAACCACAGTGGAAATCCTAGAAAATCCTCCTAGAATTGGGAATCTAGGAATTCTGAACCAAGCTCCTTAAGATTAGAACCACAGGAAAAAAAAAAAAAAAACCAAAAAAAACCAGGTGGAAATCCTAGAAAACCCTGCCAGGATTGAGATTCTCAGGAATTCTGAGCCAAGCTCCCTAAGGTTAGAACCAAAAAAAAAAAAAAACAACAGGGAGGAAATCCTAGAAAACCCTGCCAGGATTGGGAGTCTGGGAATTCTGAGCCATGCACCCTAAGGTTAGAACCAAAAAAAACATGGTGGAAATCCTAGAAAACCCTGCCAGGATTGGGAGTCTGGGAATTCCCAAGCTCCCTGGGGTTTGAAGGGCTCAAAGCAGGTGGTGGATGTCAGGACAGGACACAGAGACGCTGCAGACATTGTCCTCATCCCCCTCTTCCAGAGGTCTGGTGCTGATCCCCAAGGCTAGGCTGGGAAAATCCCCATTCTGGGCTTGGATTTGGCATTGCCAGACTCACTTGGGTTTGATGGAGTCCAAGGGAGCCTCCTCCAGCAGGTCGTAGATGTAGTTGTTGTAGATCTCGATGTAGGACACGAAGACGCCGTAGACGTTGTCCTCGTCCAGCTCCTCCACCCTGCAGTGATCCTGCACCTCGATCATGTCGGCAAATTCGGGATCCAGCTGCCTCCTGGGGGACAAAGAGGCACTGGGGGCTTGGAATTCCCGGGGAGCCAGAACCCCTGGGCAGAGCTGCAGGGCTGGATGGGGAAATGTGTGATATTCGGGAAAATTCTGCTTTTTGCGGGGTCCTGTGCAGGGCCAGGAGCTGGAATTTTGTGGACCGAGTGAGGGAAGTCCATGGTGGAAATTCCACAATCCAACTGAGGGAATTCCATGGTTGGAATTCCATGGTCCAACTGATGGAATTCCATGGTGGAAATTCCATGATCAACTGAGGGAATTCCATGGTGGAAATTCCACGATCCAACTGACGGAATTCCATGGTTGGAATTCCATGGTCCAACTGATGGAATTCCATGGTCCAAGTGAGGGAATTCCAGGGTGGAAATTCCATGATCAACTGAGGGAATTCCATGGTGGAAATTCCACGATCCAACTGAGGGAATTCCATGGTTGGAATTCCACGATCCAGCTGAGGGAATTCCATGGTGGAAATTCCATGATCCAACTGAGGGAATTCCATGGTTGGAATTCCATGACCCAACATGGAGAATCCCATGATGCAGTTGAAGGAATTCCATGGTTGGAATTCCATGATCCAACTGAGGGAATTCCATGGTGGAAATTCCATGATCCAACTGAGGGAATTCCATGGTTGGAATTCCATGATCAACTGAGGGAATTCCACCGTGGAAATTCCATGATCCAACTGAGGGAATTCCATGGTTGGAATTCCACGATCCCATGGAGGGAATTCCATGGTTGGAAATTCCATAATCCCATGGAGAGAATTTCATGATCCAACTGAGGAACTTCTATGGTTGGAATTCTGGGGGGAAAAAGGTTCCAAAATTCTGAGGGGAAAAAGGTCCCAAAATTCTGAGGGGAAAAAGGCCCAAAAACTCAAGAATAAAAGCTATGGAATGGTTTCTTCCAAGCTGAAATCTCCTGTTAGAACAGCAGGAATAGATTGGGAATTTCAGTGGAATACAGTTACCTAATTAATTAAATATTTGCCATTCTTTCCCCCCAATTTTTCCTTCATTTCTTCAAGAGAAGAGCCTGAGAGGATTGAAATCTCATTTCTAGGGAATAAATTCCCTCTGCTATTCCCAGAGTCACTCACTTCCCAGCTGGAGTTTTTGGGGTGGGCAGGACTTCTCTCCTCTGGCGTTCCAGCAGAGCATCCACCTCACTCTGCACATCCACCCCGTTCTTGTCATCCAGCTTGAAAACCTGAGGGGAAAAAAAAGGAATTTCAGCCAATTCCAACATCCAGGTGCTGGCCAACAAAGCATTAATTAGTCTGATTAGGCTGCTATTAATTTATTAATATCATGCCCTTCATTGGTGCTCGACCCAGCAAGATCTGACACAAAGAATTTGCAAAATAATGTTTTAGAAAAGAATTTCAGATTATTTCAGTATATTATAGGCACACCTTTGGAAAAATATCCCTAATTTCATAAGGAGACAGATTTTTGGGTTTATGGGAATTAGTGCAATGAAGTGGAATAATATGGAAATATGGAGCACCAAACCAGTGTTTTTCACTGTTTCCAGGGAAAAAAAAAAAGCCATGGAATGGCTTCCTCCATGTTGAAATCACCTGGCAGGACAGCAGGAATACATTGGGAATTTCAGTGGGATACAACTGCCTAATTAATTAAATATATGCTTATTAATCACCCATCCTAATGAGGAAGGGAACACCTTGGCCAGCAATACTGAAACATTCCTGGCTGGATTCCTTTCCATGTGTTCTGAACAGATTTTTCCTAGGAAGGGCTTGGGGAATAAGCACCAAACCACGGAATGGTTTAGAAATTCATTCCCTCTTGGAACCAGGACCCTGGAGTTGGGATTTTTTTCCTCTTCCAAGCCTTCCAGTGGCAGGTTTGGAGCAGGGATCTGGGGCTGTGGGGAGGATCTGGGGAGCCACTCACGAATCTCTTGGCCTGGAAGGGGCCGATGCTGTTGAAGATCATGGCCAGGCAGCGGGGCAGGAGCCCCCCATCCCCAGGAGATCCTGTCATGGTGTGGGTCTTCCCACTGCCTGTCACTCCATAGGTGAACAGGAGACCTGGGAAGGCAGGGAAAAGGGAGAAATCAATGGGATAATGAAAATTAAAAAATAAAAAATTCCACCTCAAATATTCCACATCATCCAAAGTGCTGATGGTCACAGCTGGGAATATCCATCACCTTTTCCAAGAGTCACAAATCAGCTCTGGCACAAGTTGTCCCATCCCTGGAATATTCCAGACTGGATGGGAACATTCCTGGGATAGTGGAAGGTTTCCCTGCCCATGGAATGGGATGAGCTTTAATGTCCTTCCCATATATTTGATGGTTTAGGAAGTGATGCTTTTTTTTTTTGCCATTTGTTGCTTTTTTTAGGAGTTGAAAATGTGCTTTGCTAAAAGCCCCAAAATTCTGATTTGGCAATTTGCAATTCTCACAGACCACAGGCAAATCTGGGAGAGCAGGGAGAAGGATTTGGATGCATAATTCGTGGAATTCCAGAATAGTTTGGGTGGGAAGGGACCTTAAAGACAATCCCATTGCCAAAGGCAGGGACACCTCCTGCTAAACCAGCTGACTCCAACAACAATTTCATAGCACTGGATCATCCATTCCCATCCCAGGATTCCTATTCCATAAAAGCTTCCAAGGGAATGGCTCCTCCAAGCTGAAATCCCGTTAGAACAGCAGGAATAGATTTGGGAATTTTAATGGGATACAATCACCTAATTAATTAAATATTTGATGCATTTTTGAGAAGTTCAATACCATTTTGTGTGAGGAGCTGAGCCACGATTCCAACCACACCTTGGGAGCACTGGATCATCCATTCCCACCCAAACCATCCCAGGATTCCTATTCCCAAAAGAGCTTCTGAGGAAATTACTCCCCTGCTAGAACAGCAGGAATAGATTGGGAATTTCAGTGGGATAAAATTCCCTAATTAATTACATATTTGTAAATTTTTTCCCAATTTTTCCTTCATTTCTTCAAGGGAAGAGCCCAAGAGAAGTAAAATTCCATTTTGTGTGAGGAGCTGAGCCACAATTCCAACCAAACATTGGGAGCACTGGATCATCCATTCCCACCCAAACCATCCCAGGATTCCTACTCCAAATATTTGTCATATTTTTTCCCAATTTTTCCTTCATTTCTTCAAGGGAAGAGCCCAAGAGAAGTAAAATTCCATTTTGTGTGAGGAGCT